>OX452998.1:0-372500 GCA_949699065.1 Metalampra italica
CCGACGTAACCTCGGCCTAACCTAACCTAACCTAACCTAACCTAACCTAACCTAACCTAACCTAACCTAACCTAACCTAACCTAACCTAACCTAACCTAACCTAACCTTTTTTTTTTTTTTTTTACGTGTGGAAATGCTTTATGCATTCCCGGACCCCTCGGGGGAGGAGGCCGGGATATGTGGGAGTCTCCCTTAGAGGGCATACCCACTAAAACCACACGGTGGCCATCTCAGGCACATGGAGTGACTCCGGGGTCAATGAGCTCGCTTCCGAAGCCACTCCAAGCGCCCCGCCGCTTTGCAGCGGCCCACCTCGGGGGGGAGTGGTTCATCCCCCCAGCACCCTCGCGGTGCTGCAGCAGCACGAGGCCACCCTGTGCTGCTGCCCTCCTCGGGGTCGCGCCAGATGTTATGGACGACTGAGGCCCCCGCCTCAGCCACCCGCGACCCCGACGACCCCTTTTAGTCGGCTTGTACGACAGGCAGGGGATACCGTGGCTGTATTCCTCGCCCCAGCACACAGGGCCCTCGGGCACTTACGGCGGCATCGTACGTGCGTACGCCCGCCGTCTGCGCCCGACCCTCCTCACGCGCAGCGGGTGAGCCGAGGGGTCTTCCTCCCTCATCCGCTCCGCCGTCTCCTTCTGCGACATCACGTCCTCGCAGAAGGAGACCATCGCTTTCCAGGACCTCTCGCTGTCGACCATAGATTTGACTACGGCCGGCAGAGAGAGATCCGCCCCCACGACGGACACAAGTTGCGCCCGCTGCTCCGCCCAGGCTGGACACTCTGCCAGCGTATGCTGCGCCGTGTCTTCGGCGCAGCCGCAGGCGTGGCATTCTCGCGTCGGCTCTCTTCCTGCCACCTGGCACAGATACTTCCCGAAGCAGCCGTGCCCCGTGAGGACCTGCGCCAGGTGGAAGGTTACCCCCCGTTGTTCCCCGACCCATCGCGAGAAGACTGGCCGGAGAGCGTCGATCGTGTGGACGCCTGCGGTTGGCTCCTCCAACCTCTCTCTCCATTTTCGGAGGAGGATCTCACGGGAAGTTTCTCTCCACCGCTTGATCTCCTCCGGATGTGGCCGCTCTCCTCGAGCGCGCGACTCCGACACCCTGCTGTAGACTTCTGCCAACACCTCAGCCTCCAGCTCCCAGGGCGGGGAGCCAGCCAACGCGCACGCCGCCTCACACGAGACGGTGCGGTATCCCCGTATGAGCCTGACCGCCATGACCCGCTGCGGTCTTCGCAGCAGGGCCCTGTTATGGGCGGTAAGGGCATCCACCCAGATGGGTGCCCCGTAGAGGGCCATCGAACGCACCACCCCGGCGAACAAGCGGCGGCATCCGGCATTCGGATTCCCCACGTTGGGCAGAAGGCGGCTCAGCGCTCCGGCGGCTCCGACGAGCTTTGGAGCCAGACGCTCGAAATGCGGTTTGAAGCTCCATCGGCTGTCTAGGATGAGGCCTAGATACCTCATCGTCGACTTAACACCGATGGAACTCCCACCCACCACCAGACGGGATCCAGCTGGAGGAGCCCTCCGAGGCCCATGAAAACATAGGGCCTCGGACTTATTCAGCGCCACCTCCAGCCCCAGTCGGCGTATCCTCGCCACCACCTGCGCTACTCCAGCCGTGGCCAGGATAGCGGCGTCGCGATAGGAGTCGCCGCGGGCCATCACGAGCGTGTCGTCGGCGTAACACGTCACGTCGACGCCCCGCAAGTTCCGGCCGCGCAGCGCCCAGTCGTACCCGATGTTCCACAGGAGCGGTCCAAGGACCGAGCCCTGTGGGACACCGCGCGACATCGTTCTCCTTTTCCACCCCGTCTGCGTCGGATAAACGACAGCCCTGTCAGACAGATATGCCGCCACGACCCGACGCAGGTACTCCGGCACGCCGTGGTGCCTCAGCGCCTCCTTTATGGTGTCCCAGGGCAAGGTGTTGAAGGCGTTGGCGATGTCCAGAGACACCGCCAAGACGACCTCACCTCGGGACACCGCGTCCTCCGCCAGGGCCCTCACCCGCGCGATCGCGTCGATGGTGGATCTGCCCCGGCGGAAGCCGAACTGGTATTCGCTGAGGTCTGGCCCCGCGCCCTCCAAATGGTCGACGAGGCGGGCAGCTATCACGCGTTCGAACAACTTGCCCACCTCGTCGAGCAGCACGATTGGCCTATACGCCGACGGCGAGTCGGCCGGTCGCCCCTCCTTCTTTAACAGGACCAGCTTCCCCGTCTTCCATCTGCTCGGAAACTGACCCTGCTCAAGGCACGCGCTGAAAAGCGCCCTCACTCTCTGTTCGAGTGGACCGAGCATCAGGACCAGGGCTCGGGCAGGGATCCCGTCAGGCCCAGGGGCGGTGTTTTTGCCCCGAAGCCGCAACGTCGCCGCCCTCAGCTGACTCTCGGTCAGCTCGAATACTCCCGCGCTCTCTTCCTCCTCCTCCCGTCCGGTCGCCGGTGGCATTGGCGGGGGAACGTGGTCGGTCCTGTCCGGGAACAGAGATCCGACCACCAGCTCCAGGAACTGCGGCTGGAGACTTTGAGTCACGGGGGGAGCCCAAGGGCGAAGCTTTTGCCTCACCATCTTGTACGGCCTCCCCCATGGATCGCTGTTCAGAGTCTCCAGCATCTCTTCCTCCGCCAATGCCTTGGCATTCGCTATGGCCGTCCTCAGGGTCGCAGCGCACTCCCTGTAGGCGGCATAGAGCCGGACCTCCTCCGCCTCGTCTCTCCTTCTTCGCCGACGAGACCTGGTGTACTGACGCCTCGCCGCTACGCACGTTTTACGCAGCTGAGCGATCTCCTCGCACCACCAGTACACCTGGCGACGAGGCCGGCGCGTCGCGACCCTGGGCATTGCCGCATCGCAGACTTGCGACATGGCCGCCCCGAGCCACTCCGCCTCTACCTCCACCACAAACGGGCCTTCCGGCGTGGGTGTCCAGGCCTGGACCTCAGCCGCTTCCATCAACAGGTCCCGGTCCATGCGCCCGATCGCCCATCGCGGGCCTTCCTGTCTCACGGGTCGGTTTGGGCCGCTCGGGGTACCTGTAGGGGTGGACACGCTAAATCGGACATATAAGTGGTCAGACAGCGTCTCCACACCCCCCAGCACTTCCCAGCCCTGAACACGGCACGCCAGGGCGGCATTTGCGAACGTGACGTCCACTATTGAGCCGCCCTGTTGTCGCACGCACGTGTTTACCGACCCCCGGTTGAGTACGACCAGGCCGGTTTCCACCAGCCAGTCCTCGACTACCTCACCACGTGCATCCGTCGCCGGGGACCCCCAAGCCATAGATTTGGCATTGAGATCCCCGGCGACGAGCACCTTGCTGGGGCGATTCCGCCCAATCGCAGCCCCGACCTCGGTCAGAAACTGCTCGAAGTCTGACAAGCTGCCCAACGAGCTGCTTCTGGGCGGAAAATACACCCCAACCACCATGAGGTCACCGACGAATGCTGTGACCCATCCCCTTCCACTCGACACCCTGTCGAGTGGGGGGGAACCAGCAGCGCTCTGGGCGACTATGGCCACCGAACCCCTGATGTCCTGCACCCAGTTAGGTCTGGGCGGAACGAAATAGGGCTCGGCAACTACGGCCACCTGGATCAACCACTCCGCCATGCTCTGGATCAGCAGATCTTGAGCTCTGAGGGCGTGGTTGATATTCGCCTGGAGGAACTCGATGGCCATTAATTACCCGTGTCCATCGAGTCCACCTCTGCCCCGGTTGGGCGGGCGGGCAGCGAGGGGACCCTGAGGCCATCGCCGCCCTTTCTCCCTTTCGGTTTGGTGCGGGGGGCAGCGCAGGTCTTGCTGCCCACCGAGTGCTCCGCGGGTTTTCCCGCCGCAGCGCACAGGGCGCAGCGCGGGGCGGCAGAACATTGTCCTGCCTTGTGGCCGGGCTGACCGCAGCGATAGCATAGATCGCTACGGTCCACAGCCTCCGCGGGGCACTTCTGCCGGACGTGGCCCAGCTCCATGCAGCGGTAACACCTCATGGGTCTGGGCTCCAACAGACGCACCTGCGCCGACACCCACCCCACTAGCAGGCGGCCGCTGTTGACCACCTTCTTTGCCGCGGCCACCGGGCACTGCACCCACACGGTGCCGAGGCCGGCGGGACCCTTACGGATCTCGCCGGGTCTCACTGACTCTACGGGGCAGCCACCCACTTTGGCCACCGCGGCCGCCACATCGGTTGAGGACGCCGAGTCATCCAGGCCCGAGATGCGCATATCTGCGCACTTCGTCGGCCTGGAGACCCTGACATATTCCTCGCTGAGGGACTCCTTCAGCCTTTGGGCAAGGGAGTCCGCCGTCCCCCCACTCGTGGCGCCTGGCACCTGTAAAATGCGCGCGCCCGTGGCCGCCGTCTTAACTCGGAGGCCCGATGTGATGCCAAAGTCCAGGAGGTTAATTTTCCTCCTGGCTTCTCGCATCACCGCCTCATACGTAATTCCGCTCTCCACGGCCGCCGGCAGCAGCGTGAGCACCACAGCCGTCGACCGAGGAGGGCGGAGTTTTTTGGGCCGCGTGGCTCCCCCTGTCTTTGTCGCCGGGGTGGCGGCGGCCTTCTTCTTTTTTGCCCCTTCCTTCACCACCTGATTCCATCCTCTCGCCTTAGACGCGGGCGCCGGTGGCGGTGGGAAAGGATCGGCAATTGGCGGAGCCCCCTTGGCAGCAGCCCCTCCCTTCTTGGCCCTCCCTCCCTTTTTTCGAGGGGGTGGAGGGGGTAGGGGAACGTTGTTCTCCCTTCCCTCATCTTCCACAGGAGGCGAGGGAGCGTCCTCAGCCGGATTGAGCGCGGCCGCCGCCGCATCACGTTTGCGATCCCCTGCGAGTGGAGGGCGGTGGCGCACCGCCGGCAAGAGCCGCTCCTCCAGTGCCTCCAGTCTCGCGTTCACCATGCCCCCCACTTGCAGCATGATGGAGCGAGAGATCTCATCCAGCTCTGAGGCTGTCGGAGGCTCCACACCTCTAGAGGGCCTAGCCTTCGCCGGTGTGGCTTTCCCGGGTATCTCCTCCAGCTCCATCGGGGCCTCCACCTGCACGCGCTTCGCCCTCATCTCCGCCTTTAGCTGGGCGAAGTCCTCGCGAAGCTCGCGCAGCTCAGTCTGCAGGCGCTCATTACTCGCCCGCAGTAAGGCCGCCTCTTCGCTTGAGGTCCTGCAATGCAGGATCCCCACTGCCTCTGCTATGGTCTCGACCGCTTCATTTAGGCACTTTTTAAAGGTGCCCTTTAGGTTTTTTGATTTGGTCGAGACCTTTTTCACAGCCTGTAGCGCCTCAGTCACCCTCTTACTGAGGTCGGCGGCACTACTTTCGCCGACCTCCATCATCGGAGATGCCGGAGTCGCCCCGGAGCTGTTACGTGCTTCACTAAGACGGCGAGTAATAGCGGCGGCCTCCCTCTCAAACTCAAGCTCCAACTCCGCGCTCTGGAGCTTGAGATACTCTTTCCTCGCCTTGGCGAGGCCCACGTACTCCCCCGTAGTGGGAGGACGTCCTCTTCCCCGGGCGACCGGGGAAGCGGGCCGGTCTTCATCTTCCTCTTCTTCTTCTTGCGACGACGAGCCACTGACCCGCCGTCGCTTAACGCGTTGAGTCCTCCAGTGCCTGGGGGACTCCGCCGACGCCGATCTCAGCCTCGCGTTTGAGCGCGAGCCGTCAGCCCTTGACTCACGTCCGACCAGAGTCGGTTCGGTCTCCTTCGACGAGACGGACTCCTGACTTGCGTCCGGGCCCGTCACGTCCTCCCTCCCATCAACGTCAGATTTTTTGTTTGATTTAAGTTTTTCCATAATGTTCCCACGAGTAAATAACTTTATGTCTCTAATTCCCAATTATACACCTGGAGGACGGGCGGTGTCCAGGGTGGCCGCTAAAGACTGATTTGACCCACCAGCCGCTCGTACCGAGCACCCTACCATCACGCAAGGCCCCTAGGGGCGCCCCAATGGTAGGGTTTGAGGGATTTTTTATAGAGGTTTACTCCTCGCAGTCCGGCCGGTTAAGGCAAGACCCCCGGCCCTGAGCCGCGAGACATGACCACGTCACTCAGGGTTACGGTTTGCGGCGGTGGCAAGATGACAGTGCCTGTCTGGTGACCGGACAACCCGATCCACCAGACCCGCCGTATGTTCGCATCCCAGTCCAATCTGCTAAGCAGAGAAGTACGGGAGCGAACTTATGGGGACTGCGTTCCATCACTGGAACGGCCCGCCATCTCGTCGGGTTATTCGCCATCGGCCAATAATGTCCCCGAAGAGACATTATTGACCAATGCCCAGGGTGCACCGTCCCGGACCTGCTATGCTTACCCCCGGACGTATCCAGAAGGCACTCATAGCAGTAGGGAACACGTGGAGGTTACCCGACCTAGCACCCCAACCTAACCTAACCTAACCTAACCTAACCTAACCTAACCTAACCTAACCTAACCTAACCTAACCTAACCTAACCTAACCTAACCTAACCCAGTGGCGCTCCGACCCCCGCAGCGCTCGGATCATTTTCTAAGTCGCTCCGCAGTTAAAAATCCTCAAAAATAGGAAAAAGTGCTCGGATTTCAGTGATTCTTGTGTTAAAAGTTGTGGAAAAGCAAGGCGCATCTGCCTGCACAAGTGCTGTGAAGCCCCCGGTTTTTTCCGGGGAGTTATTCCCTAAAAACTGAATTTTAACACGTGTTTTACGAAAATTTCATCTGTTTTTGGCGTGCGGCGCTCGATTAAGCGCTGTACCCCCTACTTTTTCTGACGCCATCTCGTCGGGTTCGACGAGGGCTACATTTCGACGTAAGAAAATCAAGAATCCGCCCACGCACTCCGGAGTAATCACCATTTTTCCGCTTCGGCAACGTGGTCCTAACCTCTTTTCACTATAAGAAGGAGAAGAGATAGAGCGACCGCGTCAAGGGAAGAAATCTCCGCCACACTGCAGCGAGTCACTTGGTGCAAATTTTTGGATTTTTGGACATCGGTGAGCCGAGATAATAATAATTATTTGTTAAAACTTTGACGAAATATAACTTGAGAACGAGATCGAAGACCTATGTTTTTTATGAACAATCCTGTTGCGCGCTGCGAAGTTCTACAGATCTAGCTTAGTTTTAGAATTATTTGTACTTGTTTTCATCAAAAAATTTTGAAAAAACCAAAATTTTCAGTTTTTTGGCATAATTTTACAGGAATTTTGAAAATTTTTAAACTGTTCTTATGTTGCTTGAAGGACCTTGTATTTACACAAATTTTAACGTTTAAATCATATTTTTACGATTTTTTTTCACATGAGTTATAGATTTTTAACCATTTATTGTTAATATATTCAAAAATACAAGTAAAAAAATAATTTTGAAACTGGGGACGAGCTCCCAAACATATTTGACCCTGTATGAGCCCAAAACCGCAGGGCTCTAACTGTATTCTGGCCGGTTTTGATATTTTGGGCCCTTTTGGGACCTAATTTGCATTTTAGGCAAAATATTTAAAACCTGTATATCTTTTGTATTTTTAACCGTAGAGAATTGCGGTTTTCACTCTTATTGTTTAAACTGTGTATATTTTTAGATTTTTGAAAAATTTTTTAAATTGGACACCTTTTATTATTTTGTGTTTAAACCGGCCCCATAAGGTAGCGGAGGTCGGTCCGACCTCAGCATATCTTTTTCCATTCAAACCGGACTTCAGGGAGCCGAGTTATTCGCAATATAGTACGGACTTTGACAGTTGGGCGGCCATTTTGGAAAACTTTGACCGCCCATAACTCCGCTTCTCTTTAACTTAGAGGATTGCGGTTTCTTCTATTGGCTCCGGGAGGCTCCCTGGAGTCGACTCAGACCATTGGTTGGCCAAATAGGCCAAAAATTTTTTGAAATTTTTTCGGATTTTTTGAGTTGCTGTTTTGTGCTCTGACCAGCAGAGGAGGTCTAGAGGACCATACCAGAGAAAACCCCATCCTTCTGCGGCCCCTAGAAGCAGAGATATTGGCACTCAAACACAGAGTTTGACAGTTCTCCCGCCATTTTGAAAATTTTCCAACTTATATATCTCGGCTTCCGGAGGTCGTAGGAGGTTGCGGTTTTCTTCACCACCAAAGGCCAGACCCTGGGCTTCTTCTAAACCCAGTTTGGGACGATTTGGAGACCACAAAAAGTGGGACCCCAATTTTAGGCTGGCTGGAGAGAGCACACAAACAGCAACATAACGGTCCAAATCGCGAGCTTCTAGGACCACCGGGGGCGGAAATATACTCAAGGGCCCAATTGGGACCTTTTTGGACCCAAAATTTCAAACGCCCCTAGCTCCCAAACCCCGGCTCCTAGAATCTCGAGATTAGGCTCGTTGGAAAGGGCTCATCAAGGCCTTTCCAACACTTTTATAAACATCGGCGGCCATCTTGTCCGCCATATTGGAAAATTGTATATTTATATAACTTCGGAACCAGTGGTCCGATTGGGTAGCGGTTTTCTGCGACGGGAAGAACACCTAAAGAACTATAATTTACTGCGTAAATTAACTGCGAAACTGACTCTACATAGAGCCAACATAGAGTTTTGCTCTATATTAGTATAGAAAATAAATTGACTTACCTGCAGACCTTAGACACCTGGACATCGTCGTTTTCCGTCGTAACACGTCGAACTGCACCTGAAAAATAAAAAATTAGAATTAGTTATAACCTATTTTATTTTACAACTTACACAATTTATTTATAAAACTTTTACAAACCTTTTAGACTTAACTTATTTTATTGACTATATCAAACATGGCGTTATTTCGTTCGCCCCAAAGACAAGGACAAGCAACCTCCGAATCCGTAGAGTTGACTCCCCCTCAAAATGAGGATTTAATCGAGCTGACAGAGAGGGCCGGTCCCTCTGCAAAGGAAATCGACAAAACCTTTGAGCTTCGTAAAAGTATCGGGGAGATAAAGGCCAAACTGGCATCGGCTGCTACATGGGAACCAAATGCACTACATCAAAAGAGTCCTCCATTCGGATACACCCCCATGTGCATTGAAAACACGCCGAAACAAGCACCAAAGAAGAAGAGGGTAACAAAACCCAAAACCCGTAAACAGGAGGCGAAATCATGGCTCACCAAGGGTGAAACACACATAGGGAACAGTCGAAACCTGCATAGGGAGATTAAGGCAGGCGTTCTGGAAGCCCTGGACAAACTTTATAACCTGGTCATAGAAGCAGAAGACGGGAAACCATACACGGGCAGAGAAGTAGTAAAGGAAAAAGTAAATGTAGAAGGAGAAGCTGAAAAAGCAAATACATCGGAAGAAGGAAAGGAGCTGTTAAGGAAACTTGAAGAGCACAGTAAATTACTGGCTGAAAACAAAGAGGAAATGGAAAGACTTAAGGAAGTACTAAAAGAACAGCACGAAAAACATAAAGAAAGAACATACGCGAGTGTAACGGCCGAGCTGCCTAGAAGGCAACATTTGGAACACGCGGCCATGCACTCAGTGATAATAACGTCCAAAAATGAGAATGAAACTGGGGACCAAGTACTGGAACAAATAAAAAAGACTGTGAATGCAAGGGAGGAAGGACTGCGGATAGATAAGATAAGGAAAGCAAGGGACAGAAAAGTAATAGTAGGTTGCCGAACAAAAGAAGAGATAGGCAAAGTAAGAGACAGGATCACAAAAGCAGGGGGACAACTAAAGGTGGAGGAAATCCAAAACAAAGACCCTCTCATTATCCTGTACGGTGTCCTACAAAGCAATACGGACGAGGACGTCTTGAAGGCAATCAGAGCCCAAAACAAACAGCTCCTGAGAGACGTGAGTGAAGCCGACGACCGTATGGAAGTCAGATTCAGGAAGAGAGCGCGAAATCCACTCACGACTCATATTGTAGTTAGAGTCTCCCCTCCAATCTGGAGACAGTTGACAGAAGCAGGCACAGTACACATCGACATCCAAAGGGTCAGAGTGGCCGACCAGTCTCCCCTGGTGCAGTGCTCGCGCTGCTTAGGGTTCGGGCACGGGAAGCGATTTTGCCGCGAAACCTTAGATGCTTGCAGCCACTGTGGTGGCCAGCATCTAAAGGCTGAGTGCGCGGACTTCCTAGCCGAAGCACCCCCCAGCTGCTGTAACTGCAACAGGGCGAAACTGGACAGAGCGGACCACAACGCATTTAGTGCGGAGTGCCCAGTGAGGAAGAAGTGGGAAGCATTGGCGAGGTCCACCGTAGCATATTGCTAAGGTGGTCCCTGGCGACAACGGTACGGCACAAAATAACTCACGCCCCATAGGATATAGGGTAGTCCAGGCCAACCTTCAGAGAGCCGAGTTACCAACAAACGAACTGATATTGGAGGCCTCAAATAGAAAAATTGCCATGGCCTTATTACAGGAACCCTATATCGGAAACACGGGAAAGATGAAGAACTACCCGGGAGTTAGAGTAGTGCAAGGTAACGGAAGTCCCGGAAATGTAAACAAGGCTGCCATTGTTGTCCTCGACAATGACATCGATATCACACTGTACCCAACATTGACGACACACAACATAGTAGTTGTAAAACTAAAAACGGTAGAGTGGGAGATAGGGGTGGTGTCGGTGTATTTCGAGGAGGACAAGCCGCTCGAACCCTATCTAGAAACGATAGGAAAGGTATTGGAGGAGATAGGGACCGGGAACGTTCTGTTGGGGGGTGACGTTAATGCTTGGAACACGTGGTGGGGAAGCAGGAAGGTAAACTATAGAGGAGAACAACTTGCAGGGATGCTGGAGGATATGGATCTGCAGATACTCAACCGGGGGTCTGAGCCCACTTTTGATACTATAAGGGGAGGCAAGCGATACACAAGTAATGTCGACATTACGGTATGCACGGCGAACATGCTGGAGTGGGTGGACAACTGGAGAGTCGACGGAGACCTGGTAAACTCGGACCATAGGGCAATCCTGTTCAACTTAAACCTGCAGAAAGCGAAAGGTATTGACATCGAGAGAACGACTAGGATCTATAATACCAAAAAAGCAAACTGGATCACTTTTCGCGAAAAAATTACCCAATTGTGGGCGGAAAATAACATAAACAAAGAAGAAATAGATAAAATAGAAAATAAACTAGACCTCGAAAATACTGCACAAAAGATAACAGACACAATAAAGAAAGCATGCGATGAAGCAATACCAAGGATAAGTAATAAAAAACGAGCGGGATTGCCCTGGTGGAACGAGGAGTTAAGCAAAATGAAAAAAGAAGTTGCTACCAAGAGGAGACGAATAGCATGCGCCGCCCCAGCCCGCCGAACATGGGTGGTAGAGCAATATCTCCAAGCGAGAGACACATACCAAGCGGAGGTAAAGAGGGCTCAGATCGCCAGCTGGAAGAGTTTCTGCAAAAAACAAGACCGGGAGAGTATGTGGGACGGAATCTACAGGGTGATAGGCCGCACAACCTCAAGAGAAGCAGACGCACCTCTGATCCAAAACGGTAGAGCCCTTGACAATAAAGAATCGGCAAGGTTATTAGCGAACACCTTCTACCCGGAAGATGATGCCCGTCTAGATGATGCTGAACACACACGAGTGAGGGAAGCAGCCAATAGGGTGAATGAACCGACACATGGTGAGTCATGCGACCCCTCATTCACGGCAGAAGAACTTAGATGGGCATCATCTAGCTTCAATCCGAAGAAGGCACCTGGACCAGACGGTCTTACAGCAGACATATGCAGAGCAGCCATCACCCTGGATCCGGAAATCTTCCTGGCGCTTTATAACAGATGCCTCAGCCTCTCCTGTTTCCCCACGACGTGGAAGGAGGCCGCAGTAGTTGTCTTGCGTAAGCCAGGAAAGCCGGACTACACGCAGCCCAAGTCATATAGACCAATTGGCCTATTGTCCATTCTCGGGAAAATTTTTGAAAAAATGATAATCAAGAGAATTAGGTGGCATACAATGCCGGATATGAGCCAACGGCAGTATGGCTTCACACCTCAGCGCAGCACCGAGGACTCCCTCTATGTCATGATGGAACACATAAAAGACAAGCTTAAGGCCAAAAAACTGATAACATTGGTATCACTTGACATAGAGGGAGCATTCGATGGTGCATGGTGGCCTGCGATTAGATGCAGACTGGCCGAGACTAAATGTCCCCCGAACCTGAGGCGCCTGGTGGATGATTACCTGGGAAATAGGAAGGTACGAGTAAGATATGCGGGAACTGAACACATCAAAGAGACCACAAAGGGCTGTGTGCAGGGGTCAATAGGGGGTCCAACATTTTGGAATATCTTGCTGGACCCGCTGTTGAAGGAATTAGAAGGTAGGGGAGACTACTGCCAGGCTTTTGCCGACGATGTTGTCCTGATTTTCTCCGGCGACACCGCACTGGAAATCGAGGGACAGGCCAATGCCGCCCTCGCGCATGTTCGGGGGTGGGGGGTCAAAAATAAGCTCAAGTTTGCACCTCACAAAACGCAGGCAATGGTGATCACCAACAAGCTGAAATTTGACACCCCACACCTGAGCATGGGCGGGGTAGGCATTGAAATGTCCCATGAAATTAAGATCCTGGGCCTTACGGTGGACAATAAGCTTACATTCAACACCCATGTAGCTAATGTCTGCCGTAAGGCTCTAAACCTGTACAAACAGTTGTCGCGTGCAGCAAAAATCCAGTGGGGTCTCGGGCCGGAGATAGTCAGGACAATATACATGGCGGTAGTCGAGCCTACCATAATGTACGCAGCAAGCGCATGGGCTCCCGCAACAAACAAACTGGGCATCAGGAAACAGTTCGACGTGGTACAGCGCGGCTTTGTCCAAAAGATAGTAAAAGCATATAGGACGGTCTCCCTAAACTCGGCCCTAACACTCGCCGGGCTGCTTCCTTTGGACGTGAGAGTCCGGGAAGCGGCCTCTCTTTATGAATTAAAGAGAGGTTACTCCCGGCGACTGATAGGGGACCGAGAAATGGAGAGACCAGTGGCATACGTTGAGGCGCCTCACCCCGCGGGACAGGTAGGACTGAGCTATAGATGCCTGGTGGACCGTGCAGAAGTAGAAGAGCACACTAATGATGGGATTAACATCTATACAGATGGAAGTAAGATCAAAGGAGAGGTCGGCGCGGCACTATCCATATGGGATGGTGGCGCGGAGACCCTAAACCGCAAATACAAGCTTGACCGCAACTGCACGGTGTACCAGGCAGAACTGTTGGCCCTGTGTAAGGCAACAGAGCAAGCGGCAAATAGCGCGGCAAGTAAATGCAACATCCTCTCCGACTCTAAAGCAGCATTAGATACATTAATTAACAGCACTTCCCTCCATCCCCTTGTGGTAGAAGCTAGAAATAACATCAGGGTAATTAAAACTCAACGAAGAATAATTGAGTTATTCTGGATTAAAGCACACGCAGGGATGGAGGGAAACGAGAGAGCGGACGAGCTTGCTAAGCATGCCGCGTTAAAACTTAAAACCAGGCCACAATATGATAGTTGTCCAATTTCATTCGCCAAGCGGCTTATTCGAACCAAGTCGCTTGACGAATGGAATAGTCGGTACAAAACAGGCGAAACGGCTTCAGTCACTAAGGTGTTCTTCCCGGATGCGGTGAAATGCTACCCGATAATAAAGAAAATAGAGCTGGACCCAATACTCGTGCAAGTGATGACAGGACACGGCGGGTTCTCCGAGTACCTGAGCCGTTTCAAGTGCAAGGAGAGCCCGTCGTGCATATGTGATCCTGATATAAAAGAAAGTTCTCTGCACATCATAACAGAGTGTCCTGTGTATGGAATAGATAGGATAAACATAGAGTTAGAGTTGGGAATTGCGGTCAAAACTGAGCAACTATATAAAATCCTAGAGGATAGCAACATAAGAAATAGATTCTTAACGTATTGTAAAGAAATAGCTAGTAAAACAATAAGCAGAAACAAATAGAATAAGAAAAGGTAGAACAGTAGTATATATAATGAATATATACAACATGTAACCATAACCTAGTAAATAAATAGAATAGCAAATAGCACTAAGATGTACTTATATAAAATAGTGTATTAAAACAGATAAAATAAGATAAGATTAAAAATGTAATAGACTAAGAAAAATTGTATTAGAGAGTAAGAAATGAAAAGAAAAGAAAAAGAAAAGAAAAAAGAAATAAAATAAATGAGCAACAGTTATTTTCCCTACTGAGTGATGACTAACAGAAAACGACTCTACTGACCATAGTTACAGAAAGACTCTGACGGATATCAGAGGTTGCAGAAAAAAAAAAAAAAAAAAAAAAAAAAAAAAAAAAAAAAACCTAACCTAACCTAACCTAACCTAACCTAACCTAACCTAACATAACCTAACCCAACACTTTGACTAAGAAATTGAAACTACTAACTAGGTTTAAATTTGTTAGGTTTCACTTTGTTAGGTTTAGTTTCAATTTCTTAGTCAAAGTGTTAGGTTTCAATTTGTAAGGTTTAAATGTATTATGTTTCAAATTGTTAGGTATAATTATGTTAGGTTTCAACTTGGTAGGTTTAAATTTGTTAGGTTAGGTTTCTATCAATTTGTTAGGTTTAATTAAGTTAGGTTACAACTTGGTAGGTTCAAAATTGTTAGGTTTCACTCTGTTAGGTTAGGTTTCTATCAATTTGTTAGGTTTAATTATGTTAGGTTACAACTTGGTAGGTTTAAAATTGTTTGGTTTCACTCTGTTAGGTTAGGTTTCTATCAATTTGTTAGGTTTAATTAAGTTAGGTTACAACTTGGTAGGTTTAAATTTGTTAGGTTTCACTTTGTTAGGTTTAGTTTCTATTTCTTAGTCGAAGTGTTAGATTTCAATTTGTTAGGTTTAAATGTGTTATATTTCTTAAGTTTAAATTTGTTAAGTTTCACTTTGTTAGGTTTCATTATGTTAGGTTTCGACTTGGTAGGTTTAAATTTGTTAGGTTTCTTTTTGTTAGGTTAGGTTAGGTTTAATTAAGTTAGGTTACAACTTGGTAGGTTTAAAATTGTTAGGTTTCACTCTGTTAGGTTAGGTTTCTATCAATTTGTTAGGTTTAATTATGTTAGGTTACAACTTGGTAGGTTTAAATTTGTTAGGTTTCACTTTGTTAGGTTTAGTTTCTATTTCTCAGTCAAAGTGTTAGATTTCAATTTGTTAGGTTTAAATGTGTTAGGTTTCATTTTGTTAGGTTAGGTTAGGTTTAAATTTGTTAGGTTTAGTTTCTTTTTTTTAGTCAAAGTGTTAGGTTTAACATTTTAGGTATAAATTTGTTAGGTTTTAGTTGTTTGATTTTAATGTTTGGATTCAAACTAACCGCGTCGGCGGTTCCATACGAATATTTTTGCAAATTTAGTCTTTTAGCAAATTTTTTTGTATGGAACGTATCGATTTTTTGTGTTCTGCGTGTAGCTACCGTCCACCCGCTTCTAACGACACCACTCCCGTGCTCCTGGGGCGGCGGGATCGCAAAAAAATCGCCCCCCCGCCCACCCTATAATACCGTGGTAGGTGCACAAAATTTCATTCGAAGAAAAAATTGAATTAATAGAAAAATAAAAATAGCGAATCAGAACCTGCGCTGCATCCGGTGTAAGTGCTGAGGAGTCCTAACCACCCATAATTAATTTTGTATTTGTTTGATTACTGGTCTATGTGATAATAATAATATTTATTTTGTTTCTTGTCGACAATCGCCACCAGGTGGCGCCATCAGTAGACGGCAAAAGTCAGTTCCAATCAACTTTAGAATACATAGGCTTTTAGAGAATAAGCACAGAGTAATTATATGCAGTGGTCAATGGACTGGGAGCTCGGAGAGGTGAACGTCCGGGGGCCGCTACATCGAGCGCCAGCAGACAAACATTATCACTGTTACATTATATAAGTTGCGTGAAGTCGTCGCGCGTCGGGCGTGTACCTCGCCATGCATGCTACCGTGTATAATGGGCCCCTGAAATATCTTTATTGCCAGGGCCGTACAATAAACTTTTTGGCAGGATTTTGTCGGAGACGGTTGTCTTTTTCTAAAATAATGCATATTGCAGGTTTTGGTGTACCTATATCTGTGATAGTTTTATATGCAACAAGTGACTATTAAAGTAAAGTGTATATTATGCGGGATAGTTAAATAAAAAAAATGTAAACGACTCTACCAGATCGTTCCAAAAAGTCCCTTGTTTAAATCTTCACTAAACCTACTTTAAGTTTAATGCGGAAGTTATCTGCAGTGTGGATCACCGAATGGCACTAGTTGTGCTTTGCCGTGCTGCGGATTTACTCACAAACGCCGACTATTATAATAGTCGTCCCCTGTTTTTGTGGAGGCCGTGCTGTAACCGCCGGTTTTTGAAAAATCTAATAAAAAATATGACTTGGCTGTATGGTCTATGACTTTTGCCTGTCCATCATTGGACGAATTCAACAAAAAAAATGCTTTTTGGCGGGATTTTGTCACAGACGGTTGTAATTTTTTTGCTGCGGTTTTATTGAAAATCGCCGACTAACTTTAGTCGTGCTCTGTTTTTGTGGAGGCCGTGCTGTGACCGCCGGTTTAAATAAATATAAGAAATAATACTTAAAATAAGACAGGGCTGTATGGACGAAGCTCCCTTGCCCGTCCTCAATAGAGGAAAAATTAACAACAAAAAAAACAACGAAAAAGTGTGTTGTCATTGTCAAATATAGTTTGTGGTTGTCAATCAAATCACTCAATCAGTCGATGTCGGATGTCATTTTATATTTGTATTTTTGTTTTGTTTCTATTGGTATAATATCTGGTGCACGCGTCGGTCGTGGTCGCTGGTCGCTGGCATGGCGAGCTCCGAGGTGGACGTGCTCGCGGCGTACGGCGCGGGCGGCGGGGGCGCGGGCGCGCGCGTGTGCGGCGTGTGCCTGCGCGCGGGCGCGCCGGGCCTGGCGCCCGCGCGCCGCACCGCCGCCTTCCTCGCGCTGCTGCGGCCGCGCGCGCTGCCCGCGCCGCTCTCGCTGGTAGGCCCACCCCTAATAACATGTGCCCACTGCTGGGGCTCAGGGCTACCCTCTCGACGGGAGCGTCAGGGCTATAGTCCACCACGCTAGCCCAGTGCGGGTCGGTACACTTCACGTGCGCCTAAGAATCCTTCGGCGTATGCAAGTTTCCTGTACGATGTTTTCCTTCACCGTTTGAGAGCAATCAGTAAGTAAGTTGGTACCTAAGTTTGAAAAAAAAAACATTGGCTGCTCTTCGCCTAGTTGCGTTCTGTCGTCACCAGCAACAAGCAAGGAGGCTCGTGGTCAGGCTGACGGTGCGTGGCTGGCTGGTTGGTTGCAGGCGTCCCCGAGCGTGGTGTGCGTGTGGTGCGAGGCGCTGGCGGCGCGCGCGCTGCGGCTGCACGCGGCGCTGTGCGCGGCGGCGCGCGCGCACCGCCTGCTGGCCGCGCTGCACCGCGGCGCGCGCTCGGCGGCCGGCGAGCGGGCCGCGCGCGCCGCGCTGGGGGCGGCCCGGGCCGCGCGGCCCGCGCTGCAGCGCACTGACGTGCTCGTCGTCGACAGCGGAGGGGTACACACACACATTCACCATACACTGTCCATGCACTTGGCTGCAATACTTGCCTTCTCCAGGTGTTCGCTGCCCGGAGGTGCTCAGCTCAGCTCTGTAACACCTATAGTTATGTGAGCCGACCCTCTCTCGTCCCACCTGTATCGGGTGGTTCTGAATGTTAACAAAGTTTGGGCTTTATTTACATTTGTTCGTAATGGATGATATAAGAGCATACAATATTGAACACAACACTGTGTGCTTGGCGCAGGTGCAGTGGTCGCGCGCCTCCACGGCCGACGCCGGCGTCAGCACCGGCGGCCCCGGCGTCAGCACCGGCCCCGGCGTCAGCACCGGCCCCGGCGTCAGCGGCGCGAAGAGCACGTCAGTACGCCGCCGCCGACTCGAGCGCTTACTCACAGTTTGATGCACAATTTTTCACTGGAAATGTGTATTTTTTAACAAAACATGAGGTGCGACAGTCCCCCGGGGGCCCTCCACAGTGTTGCCCCCCCGCGGGGGCGCCATCACCCACTGCGGTGACATTCTCAGGCATTATTGCGCCTGTACGGGCGTAGTTTTTTATATTTTTCTGGCTTCGGTGCTTACTCTGTGCTTCGGTTACTTTTAAAAACAAAGTCCAAAACAACCATGTCATGATTGCCGCAGCGCGGACACGGAGACGGTGCTGCTGGACGACGACGACGAGCACGACGCGCCCCCGCCCCCGGCCCCCGCCCCCGCCGCGCGCCTCGTGCCCCTCGACACGGTGCTAGAGGTGAACATCAGTCATTACACTGATGGGCTTCACGTCACGACGCACTCGCCTCCGTCTCGGACATAATGTATGGTTGTGTCGGCAGGACACGTGGGGGGGGGCCGCGCCGGCGCCGGCGGCGGCGCTGCTGCCCGACGGGTCGCAGCTGCTGGCGCGCACCGCCGCCGGCGACGCCTTCCTGCTGCACCCCGTGCTGCGGACCAGCGAGGGCGCGCTCAGCGTGCCCTCGCTCAACCTCACCGTGCTCAACCACCAGCTCACGGCGTCGAGCGTGCAGAGCGCGCCGAGCGAGCACGCGGCCTCCGTGGACCTGGACGGCATACTCAAGCGGAAAGTGAAGGAGTTGAGCGGCGAGGGCAAGCGACCGCGCGACCAGCGCCGGTACCTCGTCGACATAGACATGGTGCGCGACCGCATGCGCGCCGGCGGGACGCCCCCGGACGGCGGCGGGTCGCCCCTGGGCGCGCCCAAGGCGCCGCTGCTGAAGGCCGGCAAGATCGACTGGGAGGACAAGATCCCCATGGACGTGATATCCTTCATGGTGAGTCGTCGTGCCCCCCACCCCCCCAACAACAACGTGCTCATGGTCCAACATACGTCCCTATCATGTGTGTGTGTGTGTGTCGGCAGGACGCGACGGACCCCCACGCGGAGCGCGCGTTGTCCGCCCCCGCCCCCTCGCCCTTCGGCGTGATCAGCGACGTGCGCACGGGGGAGGCCCCCGCCGCCGACGTGGTCATAGACCTGCGCTGAGGGGGGCCGCGTGCGTAACACGCGCGCCCTCACCAGCGGGCCTCATGTGGTTGTCAAATATTTGTGTAGTGTATGGACTTTAATATTGCCACTGTGAGCCACGTGCCCGCGGGCCGCCCACGTGCGCGGGCACGCGGGCACGTGCACATCCGACAACACATAAATTGTTCCCTTAGCTGCATGGGGATGTTACTTTTGCCTTTCTAGATATTTAAAATAAATGTTGTTAAACAGCGCCATCTGTGTGATGTCTGGGGAAGCTGGCCTGGTCTCATTGTTTGTGTCACCAAGTTAGTATGGGAAGCATGGAACTATTATGTACAACCACAGAACACGGAAAAAGCTCGCTGAGCTTCGTACTACATATTAGTTCCATGATGGGAGGGCATCGCGCGTCCCCGCACGCGCGCGCGCGCCACGCACGCGCACGCCACGCACGCGCGCGCGGTCATGTCTAGACTTGGCATCGCCTAACATACATTTATATGAACAATGGGCGAGAAATTCCATATTAATTTTTGTTTACTTTTTCTTCGTCTTGTGTATGAACTATTTTTCAAGTATACAGTTTGAAGTCCTGAAGATCCGCCTCAGAGCCGGATGTCTCTCCCACCCACTTGTGTGACAGTTGTTTGTGACAAGTGTTGTACGCGGTGCGGTGGTGGCGCGCAACACCAGTCAGCTGTGGCCACGCACCATCAGCTTGCTCGTATTGAGAATAGTTGTAAGACTAAACATTATCCGTTAGTAGTTGGTACTTACTGTGTGTCAGTTGTATCGCTGAGCGCTCAGCGCCGGGGAACACCGGGCCCGCGGGGACCACGGGACCCACCACGGGCCAGTGGGAATTTATGGAGAAATATATGTTTCAGTTTTAGGCAGCTGCGGGTAAATACATACATGTGCAAAGTGTATGGAGTCCGGGTCGCGGGTCCAAGTTATCAATTACATATAAATAGTTATGTCTGTTGTCTAATGTTTTAAATGTTTTGAACATATTCAATAAACGATGGTTCCGTACAGACAGTGCTGTGGTGTTATTGTTATCCGTTCACCTGTCTGTGGCCACTCAAGCAGCGAGCCGGGGCCCGGAGCCACCGGTCACCCATGTCCCGAGGCACTCCTCTATACATGGCCATTTATTGCTTTTATATTGAATTCGCATTTTTATACATTTCAGGGCGCCGCCGACACTAATTTTCACTAAATTTCGAAATAATAATAGTTAGTACAGTCATAACAGTTAGGTACTACTTGAAAGTTTGATTGTTTCCCGGCTCCAAGCGACTGCAGACCTGAGTATTTGTTATTAATTTCAACTTGATACCTCCCTCCACGCGTCCCTGAGAAAAGGGTAACCAGTTACCAATTAAGAATATCAAGTACTGGTTCGGACCCGTCGTTAGAGCCCCCACGTCTTCAACTCGATGAACATTTAAATGAAATAAAACGCTCGTCTCTCACTTCATTCGTATAATTATTAATTTGTTTACAACTTGTCATACAAACATACTCTTAGCTAAGTTGCAGCCGACTGCGACTTTTCTGTCGAGGGGGCTTTGTCGCGCGACTATAGTCTCGAGACTACATTTTGCTACTGACAACAAACAAGTCGCGCCGCTCTTACATTCAAATGCTTGCAAAAGGGCTTGCAATTTTTCTATTAAAATCCTAGTTTCAAGCAAAAAGTTTTATTAAGTTCCTACCGAATCGTCACATCGTGTGTGTGTGAGAGCGCGCGACTTGTCGTCGTCCGTCTCGAGACACGGTCTCAAGACAGGAGACGCTCCGTCTCCCTCGCGCACAATACGTTTGTCCTTGTCACTCGGCGCACGACTTTTGAAAATACATTTAAAAATGCAAAAGTTTGTATGTTTGTTAGTCTCTCACGCAAAAACTACGGAACTGATTTGGATGAAACTGTACAGTAATATAGATGGATCATACAGACAGATAGCTCTGTGTCCGCGGGATAAGGTGCGACAATGACATGAACCAAAGTGAATTGACTACATTTAGACTAAATAGGGTTGGAGTGGAGAAAAGGGGGCGCGGAGGAAAATTTTTTGAAAATGATAATGTGTGTAGGAGCACCCCGAAGGTCAGGTTACTGGTGACCCTCGGAGCGAGCGACAGTTCTCCAACAAAATAAAAATTTTCTAAGTATATATTTTTCCATCGCGCCCCCTTTAGTCGGCGCCGACCCCGGCCTTCTATTGCCATTTAAAGTGGATTTATTTTTGGGCATCAGCACATCATTCCTTAATTCGCGCCAACAACTACAAAACCACTCAACCGACTTCTAAGAGCACGAGTGTCTCTGTACAGTGCGCTGTATGCGCGGGGCGGGGCGGGGCGGGCCCGCTAGTACCCGTAGTGGTTGTCGTCGTCCCCGGGCCGGTACTTGTCCTCCCCGCCGGCGCCCCCGCCCGCGCCGCCCTCCGCGCCCCCGCCGGCGCCCTCGTCGGGCTCCTGCTTGATGCGCACCTCCAGCCCGCCCACAGAGAACTCAGGGTAGTCTGCACACACACATCACCATCAGCTCGAGGGCAGAGTTCACAAATGTCCGTGACCCCAGCGGGCCACCACGTAATTTCGAGTCCTACTGTACGCCAATAATTAGTGCTCAATTTGTGCCAATAGTGCCCAAAAATCAAAATTTGTGCCCCAGTAGTTTCAGAGATATAACGGGTTGAAGATGGTCCCGCTGGGGTCACGCTCTCCGTTAAGTTCGTTTTCTGTCGAGCGATAACGGTACATGCTTCGCCTAACATTACAATGGTGTCGGTTCCTTCAGCAACCGCCACCACCGCACTTATGAATTCCAAGGAATTCTGATCACCAAGACAAAACACTTGCGGGTGCTCAATGCCTTAGAGCCCGCTAATCAAATATACAATTTTGGCTCGGGTGCTCACTGTATAGATCTCGAATGCCAAATATAATTTATTCTTACATAGCCTTACAGAAAAAATCCAAAGCGCCATGAGATACAATTTGCAAATAAATAATTAATGTTCGAATATAGATCTCAAATATATTCGAGATCTCTACAGTGAGCACCCGAGCCAAAATTGTATATTTGATTAGCGGGCTGTAAGGCAGTGAGCACCCGCAAGTGTATTGTCTTGGTGATTAGAACTTAACTAAACCAACCTACGACCAAATTAAGTCAAGTCGTTTCCACGTGCTATCTGATGCGGTGTTCGGTTTTGGCCACCAACTAAATTAGGTTGTACCGTTTGACAGGACTTAATTGAATTCATAGATTATACGAAAGAATGAATGATAAGATCCAGCTTATAAAAAAGCGCCCCATTCATATCCAACCATTCACCGAATAGCAAATACACCAGTAGTTTGACACCTGTTTGATACATCTTAACATAATTTTAAATCGTATTTGTGTAAAACAGAATCGACACCATTATAAATCTAAAAATGCTAAAATTCTTAAAAAACTAAACGAAATTAAATATTTATTTATTTATTGTTGCTTACAAAATAAATGAACAATTTTACACAAAATCTTTGTAACACAATACGAGAGCCGAGCAAAAACGTACCGCTAGCGAAAGTGTGTGTCCAGAGAAGCCCTACTAATGCGAAAGTTTGTAAGAATGTTTGTATGTTTGTTAGTCCTTGACGCTGTAACGGCTGAACGGATTTTGATGAAACTTGGCACAGTGATAGGTAACTTATATCCTGGAATAACATATAGGCTACTTTTTACAACAAGACTTGTTCGTTGTTCGTGGAACCAGGCTTGTTCCCCGCGGGCCACAGATCGACTCAAATAAAGCTGTCCAACTATTAAGCCTCTCCACCGCTGAGAGCGCGCGGCGCGCCCAGACCTCTGGCCCCCAGACCTCTGGCCCCCAGACCACTGGCCCCCAGACCTCTGGCCCCCAGACCTCTGGCCCCCAGACCTCTGGCCCCCAGACCTCTGGCCTCCAGAGTGGTGAAGCTGCCAGATATTAGTTTAGTTCGGTCGCATCGCTCAGAACATGTTTTGTCTGTTGATTTTTTGAGAGATACAGATATAGTGTGTGTGTGTGTGCGTGCTCACCGTCCATGGGCTCCTGCTTGATCTTGATGTCCTCCGGCTTGACCTTGGGCTCCTTGCGGTCGCGGTCGCGGTCCCGGCGCGAGCGCTTGCGCTCCGAGCGGTCGCGCTCCGAGCGGTCGCGCTCCGGCCGGTCGCGGTCCTTGTCGCGGTCGCGCCGCTCGCGCCGCCGCTCCGACCGCGACCGCGACCGCCGCCGCCGCCTGACACAACGCACACACTCAATTATCAATAATTACTGATACTTCTAATTGATTACTAAAAATAAACTCCTCGCGTGGTTTTCATATTAGCATGCAACATTAGCACTGTTTGATAATTCAACTGTTGCCAAGATGTCGCGCGCGGCACTCACCGTTGGTCCGGGTTGTCTTCGTCCTTGACGCGGTCGGGCCGCTCGGCGCGCTCAGGCCGCTCGGCGCGCTCAGGCCGCTCGGGCCGCTCGGGGCGCTCGGCACGCTCAGGCCGCTCCCGGTTGCGTCGCGCGCGCGACCCCGAGCGGCGGCGCGAGCGCGAGCGCGTGCGCCGGCGCGCCGCCGCCCCTCCCCCGCCTGACACACGACAACACATGAGATGAGTTGAGTTGGTACTTGAATGATAACATTTCATGGAATAAGGTTTGTTGGTGTTTCTTCCTCTCGGCTGCATCCAGGGCCAGGTGGAGACAGACGCAGTCGAGTTGACGTCGAGAAGACATTGTGAACAAACGAATTTAGTTTGGTCAAGAAGTATAGAGCAGAGCTAGTGTATGAGGGTGTGTGCGCCGAGCTGGTCGGGCGCATGATCAAGTGTGTGGTACTGACGGTCTGTGCGGTCGCGGTCGCGGTCGTGCCGCGCGCGCTCGTCGCGGTCGCGCTGCTCGAGGCGGTACCGCTCGCGCTCGCGCTCGTTGTCCTCGCGGCCGGAGTGCTTGATGTTCACGTCCGCCCCCCCGCGCCGCGTGCCGCCCAGACCCCCGCCTGCACGCACACACACACACACTCACATACACACACACACACACACAAGTGCATCTATACCTGTACAATAGAAGGGATTATTAAACAAACAATTGGAATAAGTACATTACTTAGGCTTATCGCCAATACTACTAAATAATCATGTATATTTGAACGCGCATCACGTTATGTGCGTACGTTATATCCCAGCCACACGCGGCCTGCGGTGGCGGCCGGCGGCCTGCGGTGGCGGCCGGCGACCGGCGGCCCACCGCACGCAGGCCGCAGCCTCAATATGCAAACGCGGGCCGCGGGTGCCTGGGATACGCCCAATACTACTGGATTGGTTCGATTTGAACGGTTTTTTGTTTATTTGAAAGCATGTGGGAGGTCAGATTTCAAATGCTGACGAGTATGTTGTATGGACCGCGGTACTCTCTGGGGCTACCGATACTGACAAGTTATTCATTCATTTGATGCCCAAGTCATGAGGAAGGGTTTAAGCTAGTTGACGTCACGCTACGACCCTCAGGAGCCGAGCATCAAGGAAATGTGTCAGTATGATGATGATGATGACATTTAAACTTGACAGCACTACAAAATTAATGTCGTTCTGGTTCATACTAATGTATAGGGATAAAAACAATTTTAGTGCTGGCAAATTGTGTCTCCCGCGTGGTGTCTGTGTCTCCCGCGTGGTGGTGTCTGTGTCTCCCGCGTGGTGTCTGTGTCTCCCGCGTGGTGGTGTCTGTGTCTCCCGCGTGGTGTCTGTGTCTCCCTCGTGGTGTCTGTGTCTCGTGCACTCACCGAGCCGCCGCGGCAGCCACCCCTTGACCGTGCGCGCGCGCTCCACGTCGACGAGCACGCGCTTCCCGTCGATCTTCTTCCCGTCCGCGTGCTTGTACGCCGCTGCGCACACACACACACACGCGCGCTCACACACCGGCACGCGCACGCGCCCACGCGCACGGCTCCCCCCCACCCCCCAGCCGCCACCGAGAGCCGCGCGCGGGTGACGGTCGCTCCGAAACGAACGAGTCTCGCGACGTCACTGCACTGGACTAGACTAATGCCGTTCGGTTGGGAGCGAGAGTGACACGTACCTGGCGGTGAGCTAGTGACAAGCATGCACCAGTACACTGTACACGTGTGTACAGTCGGCCTCTAGGCAACGTGCAACCAACCTACCATGTGTCACATCACGTAGACGCCGACGGCACAACGACTCTAGTGTTCAACTTATTATTGTATACGATACCAAGTTATTTATATTATGTATTGTATAAACAATCAAATGGAGTTGCGTCCATGTTTCTGTACTCTACCTCGAATCGACTATAAATTGTAAAATAATATTGGAATGTGTCGGTCCTTACGTCAGCCCGCCGCGCGCGCACCTCGTGACGTAAGCACCCACAGACAATATACTACCGTTGCTGTAGACTGAACGTCACAACATGTCAACCGTTCTCAAAGTGCAAGCGAACAAACGACGCATCGAGACTAGTCTGTCTGTCTCGCCTCTACTCGCTCCTCGGTGTGAGATCAGAGTGAGACGACACTAGTTGTGTTCGTTCACCACGAGTCTTGTAATGAGAACGTTTGATTTGTGATTGAAACACAATCAATACAGATTGTAACTGTTGCGGGTTTATCGGTGAGGTTGAGGGTTTATATACTTGTGGTACGCCGAGCGCGACCGATACAACAAACAGGGCCCAGGCCGCGGAACCGTTGGCCACAATAAACCCGCAACAGGCGCGCGCTGCGCGACCCTCGCTTGGAGGAGGGCACCTGCAAACAACACAGTGAGAGCCACATAGTAATGGAAGGTCATACCTACGTGCGTGATACCTACCGCCCGACCGAGCCGAGAGACGCCGCCGTCAACAAACGTGCCTACCGCGACTACCTCCCCCCCCTCCCAACCCCAACATCCAACCAAGGTACCGACAGTACCCCGTACATAACTATACTTCCATATTGATGGCAAAAAAGTCCAGAATTTTCAGCTCAATGAGTATACGAACGACAATATAATATTACATTTAAATATAAATTAACGTTTAACATTGGATGGACTGTTCATTAGTGTATTAAAATATAATAATTAACCAATTAAAGAGTGAACAAAAACCACTCAAAAAGCAAAATCTCAATTTTTCCATTAAATATTTCATAAAATCGGAATCAGAAATATGTCCTGTTTGTACCCGCAATGAGCAGTGCGGTGCGACCTCATCGATACCGTCGACAGTCGATAGAGCACAACGTTCAATCCCTATGCGTTTGAATGTTCGCTGTCGGCCGTCGAACTCTAGCGCTAGTACGGACAGCCCTACCTGGTGGTGCTGCGGCCCGGCGACTGTCGTACAATAACCATCGATATGCGTGCAACACTACTGCTTACCCTGTCTCTGTCTGTACTTACGCTCCCAGTGTAAGGCTGCATTCACAGCGCACAAGCCCGCGGGCCGCCATGCCGTACGCCGCATCACACGTCACAACTACATCTTTACTTGACTGATCAATCGTAGGAATTTTGATTGATTGATTGATAGCTTAAAGCTGCATTCGCAAGTAAATCGCGCGCGATAAAAAGCTTGCCTTTACAATAAAACAGAAATCAATTATCGCTAGTTCCGATACAAAACTAAATACAAATAACACTGTACAATGGGTGGACTCTGTCCCCCCCTTTTGTGTGACGTTATCAATGCGTGATTGGTCGATACACTAAGGGCAGCCCGCGACTTGCCGCGGCGAGCGAAACGCGCGTCGCCGTGCGCTGGTAATGGGGGCGCTACACGACCGAGTGACACGCGCGCGACGCGGCGCAGCGCGGCCAGCGTGCTGGGACCTTTACCTGGTGCGCTCTACTTACGCTCCTGTGCGCAGTCAGTGTGGACCCGTCCCTATATCACGTCACACGCTCTTAGACCGACACCCCCCCCCCCTCCCCCCTCCTATACATTGTTTAATTATGCTTTTTCTACGTTAATTACCGTGTCCCCGACTGATTTGCTTTCAAAATCTTAAAGTAAAAAATTAAAACCCATTACTTAGGTTCGTACAGTATGTATGCTATTCATTGTGACTTCCGCGCCGCCCACGCACGGGTGCTAGTTATCAGGAGAATGATCATCATGACCGTTATCCTCAATAATCATGTTAATTACGAGCCTGCTAGCGTCACGTGATACGTGGACGAGCCCATACGTATTGTACATTGATGGAACTGTATCGAACTACTCATTCACGTTTAAACATCCGCTCTGTCCTCGGTCCGGCCACGCGCGACACACACACGACACACACAACGATAATACAGTTGAGACAATATGCTCACTCAAGTTGAGACAATATACTCACTCAAGTTGAGACAATATACTCACTCAAGTTGAGACAATATACCCACTCAAGTTGAGACAATATACTCACTCAAGTTGAGACAATATACTCACTCAAGTTGAGACAATATACCCACTCAAGTTGAGACAATATACTCACTCAAGTTGAGACAATATACTCACTCAAGTTGAGACAATATACTCACTCAAGTTGAGACAATATACTCACTCAAGTTGAGACAATATACTCACTCAAGTTGAGACAATATACTCACTCAAGTTGAGACAATATACCCACTCAAGTTGAGACAATATACTCACTCAAGTTGAGACAATATACTCACTCAAGTTGAGACAATATACTCACTCAAGTTGAGACAATATACCCACTCAAGTTGAGACAATATACTCACTCAAGTTGAGACAATATACTCACTCAAGTTGAGACAATATACCCACTCAAGTTGAGACAATATACTCACTCAAGTTGAGACAATATACTCACTCAAGTTGAGACAATATACTCACTCAAGTTGAGACAATATACCCACTCAAGTTGAGACAATATACCCACTCAAGTTGAGACAATATACTCACTCAAGTTGAGACAATATACTCACTCAAGTTGAGACAATATACTTTGAATTACTTTGGTCTCTTTGTTTTCGCACTCTGGATGTTGTTTGTGTGTGTTCAAGTATTTATTTTAAAGTATAATGCATGTTTATTGGTTGTTGAGTTGAGTGTATATAGCACAAGCTTCGGCTTAATTTGGGACATTGAAATAATTAAATTAGACCAAAATAACAAACTCCAGCTGAGAGTGCCACCGATGTAGGTGGTGCTAATGTAATCTGAGATGTTTTATATAGCTCCTGTTAGTCATGTATACTTTACATTTTATACTTATCAATAATTGATCATATGTTAGAGATACACCAAAATAGATAATTTTATTATTGTAGGTCAGCTGTGTGTGTGTGTGTGTGTGTGTGTGTGTGTGTGTGTGTGTGTGTGTGTGTGTGTGTGTGCCACGCGCCAGAGCGAGGCAGGTGATGAGGACGACATTCATTTACACAGATATTGTGACGGTGGACGGCTGGACCATTATATCAGAGCTTACCGTCGTGCCTACCGCGTGCTACCGCGTCACGCGTCACGCGTCACGCTACCATACCTCGTCGGTCACAGATGCAACAGTACCTACCGCACTAATGACATGTCCGCTGACATTACCTACAGGAGCAGGGGCTCTCAGACAAACCTACTCATCACGTCGCCCTCAACTTACCGAGGGTTTGGTCTACTATATAGATACGACGACTTGTATTAAAAGACGAGGCGAACACCGCCCGTCGTCCAGCCGCCCACAGATAGGTATAGGTACGTAACTTGTATGTTGGCATCTTACCACCACATACAAACCTATTGATAACTAGGTGGCCGGTATCTGGTGTGTTTGTGGGAGGCTCTATACGGCCGGCTCTGTGGTATGAAATAGAAAAACCGCTTATTAATCATGTAGACGACCCCCCGGGGCGCGGGCTCCGGGCGCGCGTGCGGCCCGCCCGCGCCGCGACCAGCCAGCCACCCACCCACCCACCCAGCCAGCCAGCCAGCCAGCCAGCCAGCCACCCACATCAAACATATGAACATGGACATCGCTACGAGGAGTCCCAGAGAGGCGAGCGAGTGGCACTGCGTCGCGGCGATGACGTCACACGTGGTGCGTGCGCCGCACAACACTACACACACAACTATATGTCTTGTTCAACAAACACGTCCCACGTGTGTGGTCGTGTGGTCACAGACACACATGTCTCGGCCGAGAGGGACTCTCAACTACATTTTGATCTTTAACGTCGATTGTTCACTCGGACAACAATGTCAGTTGTTCGTTACGTTTGTCACCGAGTGTCCACTCGAGGGGGGTATGTATATAGTTGGTGTGCGAGCGTCTAGCGGCGGGGGCGGCCCCCGGACTCACAGTGCATGTCGCGCTCGTGCTCGTACTCGATGAAGGCGTACCCGCGCGGCTTGTCGTTGTCCTTGTTGAAGATCATGCAGATCTGAAACATCAAATGATACATTCGGACGGAGAACTAAGGTTGCCGACAGGATTAGCAAGCAAGGAACCGATGGCCGTCGGGCAGACGAGCTCTGGAGTGGACGACCTGAAGAAGGTGGCCGGAAGCGGCTGGATGCGGAGGGCGGAGGCCTATGCCCAGCATTGGACGCTAAAGGGCTGATATGATGAACAGTTCACACTTTCTGAAAGGATACTGTATACTACTTTGAGTAGAGTTTTACTTTGAGTTGACATAGGCGCCCCCAGGAGGCGCCCCCACGAGGCGCCCCCACGAGGCGCCCCCACGAGGCGCCCCCACGAGGCGCCCCCACGAGGCGCCCCGTGCTACATTGTCGTGTTACTATAAGGTGATAATAAAATCATAAATAAATAATGTTACCTTCTTGATAGGTCCATAGCCTTCAAACTCTCTCCTGAGCTTCGACTCCGATGTGTCGTAGTTCTGTAAACAATATCGGGACTCCTTCATATTTCTCGAAACAGAAAATTAAATTGTCCAACGAGACAGCGACAACACTTTCATTTTAGTTAAATAGGTGTCAGGAGCTCCGGTGCCCGGGGCCGCCCCTTCAGGGGCATGGCGTCGAGCGAGACATGTCTCTCGGTAATAAGTTTTATCATCTTGTTGGTTGTTTGTTGCCAAGACAATGTACTCACGCATCTGGCGACGAAGAGCGTCTTGAAGGGGTCCGTGGTGGCCTGCGGGGCGGCGGCCGGGTCCCACAGCGCGATCTCCTGCTCCAGCAGGTAGGCGGCCTGCTCGGCGCGCTCGCGCCGCCGCCGCTCCAGGCGCTCCTCGCGCGTCTCCACGCGCGTCGGCGGCGGCGTCTCCGACGGGTGCTGCACACGACCAGTACCATCGACATACATCCCGCCTCACCACCGTAAGGCCATTGTCCTCGGTAAACAGGACAATAGCGACCGAAAAGGGCTTAGCTACAAATAAAATATACTAATATTCTTAAATGGTAAGGCGGGAAGTTGCTGATAGTACAACCGCACCAACCAATATAGTGTTCTCAAGTTTATAGTAAATGCTCGCCGCGGTGCACTAGAACAGACAAAGTTCATGAATATCTGAAACTTCCCACTGTGAAGGAGGAAATAAACCAATAAACATCATGACCAAAGCCTACAATCATCACAGGAATAGACGGGCATCGTCTCTGGTGAACCTCTCCGACTAAGGCGCCTGAAGCGATCCCACACATGGGATGACTACGTGAAGGCAGCCTCACAATCAGTCAGACAAATAAAATAACTGCTTATAGTTTGGTGCCTGACGGCATGTTGGCCAAATATCATAAGAATAAAAGATATAAAATTCAGACATTTTCAGATAGACTGCTGTGAGCTGGCTGAGACTTGAAGAAATGTTGCAGCGCCCTAACAGGGTACCTTCTAAGATCTACATGTTCCACACGACGCAGTAAATAAATTATGATTATGAAAATGTTCGACTTGGTTGGGCTCGGCCGACACTCTCATTGGGTTTGTTCACCAGCTCTGTGGATAGTTTGTTTATGCCGCCGCCATTGTTTCATAGTAAGATGACAATAATTATTATTGCAGGTCTCTGATAGCAATCATGCATGACACATCGGCGTCTTGTAATGTCGGGCGGCGTCGGATTGCAAAAAAAGTGAAATAAGTTTTTTTCATTGCGCCCCCTTTTGTCCACACTCACCTTTTTTTGGGTCCAATGACTCGCGACCCTCGCTCCGAAGGCTCATATCAATCCATTTGATGAAAATTTCCCATTTTTTTCATAGTGCCCCCAAAGACTGACCAAAAACTAACCTCGAAAAGGTGCAAGAAGGCGCCGACGCCATCGTAGCCTTTCTGTTTTTTCTCGTGCGGGAGCTTGGCGGCGGGCGGCAGGTAAGGCACCGGCTCGCGCGCCGCGAACAGCGCCAGCAGGTTCGGCGGCAGGAACTGCGTCATCTCGTCAGGGTGATGCTCCCCTTGCACTCACTCACCACGCCATACGCTCACCGACGCACTATCACAACAACTATGTTAGGTGTACCGCCAATGAATTGTGTTTGTGACACAAATACGATATTTACTAATATTCACACTTTACGTTGTAATAAAGCAACACTTATTATAAAATAAAGGTAATTACAAAAATAATGTAATTTTAATTTTAGTCTAGGGCACGAACGAACGAATGAATGAATCGACTGATTGATTGATTTTTTGTTTGACATGAACGACGAACGGTTTGAACGAAGGTTAATTTCTGCGTTTTGTTTCCTGCAAAGCACAACAGCAATAAAAAAAGCTTGATTCACAACGCAAACCAGACGCTACATATTGACTGAATTTCAAGTGAATTCACCATGGAACTAATATGTACTACGTTGTTATATTAGTTCCATGGAATTCACGAAGCAACCGCAACATAAAAATGTATACGACATGTGCGATGCGATATAACGCTGATCACAGCTTAGTTGTTATCTACCAGAAGCACATATTTCCCCTTCAATATAGGTCAACATAGATCTTTTTTAATTGACGAAGGGTGTTAAACTGCTTAGTGGTATTTAGTAAATACGACAAATAATATAATGAAAACAGATGCAAATAGCAATCAAGCAATTCATTTATAATTTACGTATATTTGTTCACACAAACGTATACGATTATTACAATGACAGCGAGCAGGAACGCGGCGGCCATGGCGAGCAGCGTCGCGGGCAGCAGGCGGCGGCGCAGGCACAGCGCCTCGCCGGCCAGCGGGCCCCGCACGCGCAGCGCGGGGCCCTGCGGCGGCGGCGCCGCCGGCGGGCCGCGCGCCGGGCCGGACAGCGTGTCGGCGGCCGCCCTGCGAGTACTCGTACGATGTTCTGCCAACAACAAGTCCGCTGAATACATCATATCTATTTAATTCTTTCAGTAATATAGTCGCAGGGCCGCTCGCTACTAAAATTGCTTTGTATTGTTCATGATTTCGCCAAAGTAGGTAACAGCTAGCCGTAAAATGGTGACAAAACAACTTATTTGTGTACACAGTAATGAAATAGCAACAGTGTAATAAAAATGATAACGTTTATTGAGGTCAATCGGTTAGTTCGAAGTAGAGGAGGGCGAGCATGACGCTGAGCACGGCGAGCAGCGCGCAGGCGGCGGCGAGCGTGCCGAGCGTGCAGAACAGCTGGCCGTAGCGGCGCGCGCCCAGGTTGCGGAACGGCCGCTGCGCCAGGATGGAGTCGTCGCGCGGGATGTGGCCCGAGCCTGCGCGGAGCACGCCCAACAAGCTGTTAGTCTCACTCGCCACTGGCTGGACGTCATTGTAACGAGTGTTGGAGTTTTCATGTAATATATATCTGTGTACGAGTTGGTTGGTACTCACTTGTCTTGCCAGCTTGTATGCTCGGGAATCTAACAACGGAATCTTGCACGGCTCGCGGCGCGGCGGGCGCCATCCGACACGGATAGTTGTTTAACGATGGAATATAGGTCATTAGACAATAAACATACCCGTCGGCACTAATCACTTGTATTGGGAAGGTTTCACGACTGTTTTTGTTTTTAGTGATCTGGTTTGGAGGACAAACGAGGTGAGTAGGTACTTCGGAATGCTTTTGGGTGAAGTAAGCTTTTATTATTTTATATCGTTTCTCATTCGAAATGGCAGCGCGTTAATTGCGTTGTGAATTCAGCTTTACATCGCCATCGGAGCGACCCACCTACCTACTAATACTTTATTGAAATACAAAACGTTGATAATTAATTATAGGTCGGTCTTGTTATTTATGAGGAGCTGAGCACAGAGCAATCTATAAATATGATGCTAAAACAAAATAGAATTAATTACCAATAAGTTGTCCCACTGGACCGCGTTTTCTCGAAGAGAAATAGCAAATATTGAATTTTAAACACGCATAGGTTTTATAAATACCCACTTGTGTATTCTGCTGGCTCCGGCTTCCTTTTGTGACATCTAACCGAGATTCGTAAAGAAAATCATCTGTTAATATTATGCATAGTTTTGATGAAAACCCCACAAAAACCTGATTATAATGTTCCCTAGCAAATTTTCTTGAAAGTCAGCGCAGATTGACAGCCATCAAATATTAGAAAAATCACACGATTAAAATTTTATTTTCCCTTCCATGTCCTCAGATAAAGCCGTATGTTAACGTTTCTTTGCCCGACAACAAGTTTAACAATAAAACGCGTACACAGTGAGTCACGGAGTGTTGACAGCTGTCAACCGTCCCCAGGCGCGGGAGAATCAGAAAGCGAATTGCAAAACAGTTGTTACGAAAAAATGAAAGTATTCAAGATTCAAAGAATTTCTTTAGTTTGGTAGAGCGTGTTTCTCCAATACTAGCCTATATGCAGTTATACTGGTCCCGATTTGTGTATAGTTACTTCTTGTTCAAGTAGGTATACAGAGGGAATTGGAGAAAACCCTGGTTTGGTACTAGACATGTGTACGTGGGATGTACCATGTTTATTAATTTACCAACAGTAACTATGTTGTCTCGCTTGGGAATACTTTGGCGTTGTGGTTTCTGTCAATGACTTGCCAGTAGCCTGTTGGAACCTCCTGTTGTCCACCGACCACCCGAGCACCGACCACCTGAGCACCGACCACCCGAGCACCGACCCATGTCATTAAAATGAAATAAAACAAGTCGCAAGTCGTTTAAAAAATATATTAAAATTATTTACAACATTTAGTTGAGTGGGCACACGCACACACACACGAGCGCTATGTACATACAGTGGGCGCAACACGAGCGCAGTAACAACAAGCAACGTCACGCGAGGGGCGACGTCACGCGAGGGGCGACGTCACGCGAGGGGCGACGTCACGCGAGGGGCGACGTCACGCGAGGGGCGACGTCACGCGAGGGGCGACGTCACGCGAGGGGCGACGTCACGCGAGGGGTGACGTCACGCGAGGTGCGACGTCACGCGATGCGGCACGCGTCGCCGGAGGGCGCGGGCGGGGACTCGGCGCCCGCGCAGGGCTCCTAAAAATAATAAAACCTTAAAAACACCAACACAAAATATAGGCCTTGTTCGCACCGATGGAAAATTGTGCAGTTGTCATGGAAACCCGCGCGCTCATAGCAGGTCGAGGCCACAACAGATGTCATCATCATCGGCCCGCACCGGCCCACTGCTGGACCCAGGCCTCCCTCCAGGTGGGTGGAGTATGACAGGCTATGGTGGCACTCACCGCGGCGCCCCCGGCGGCTCCCGGCGCGGGCGCGGACGCGGGCAGCGAGAGCGCGCGCCCCAGCACGCGCCGCACCAGCCCCCCCGCGCCCCCACCACCGCCAGCGCCCGCCTGCACACACACACACACACACACTTATTTGCCGCTCGCTCCTAAACAACTGTTATTCCATTACAAATGAAACGGCACGGAAACACTCTTTGCGTGTTAACTTATAACCAATGTATTAACAATTTTAACGTTATAAGTAATGTATTAACAATTGTAACGTTATAACGAATGTATTAACAATTGTAACGGTATAACGAATGTATTAACAATTGTAACGTTTTAACTAATATACCTATTAACAATTGTAACTACTACTAATACAACAACTAATACATACAAACTAATATACCTATTAACAATTGTAATATATTAACCGTTGCCAGTCAATACATTTTTGAGAATATTTTGTATGTCCGCAAAAATATATCTCTCTAATTCAAATTCAAATTCAAAATTTCAAATTCAAATTCAAAAGTATTTTATTGCATGTAAGTACACTAGGTACATTTATACAACGTCAATTTTTTATCTACCACCGCCTCCAAGGTGTTATATAGAGCTGGGAAGAAGAAGCGGCGCAACAAACTTCCGCAACACATCTTTTAAAATCAAGTTTGTACATAACATTATTTTGTAAAGATTGTGCGAGGCTGAAGTAACATTAACACCAGGCATCTTTGTCATTTAGATAATCGACTGTTTTATAATAAGCTTTCTTACAAAGTTGTTGTTTAATGTGAGTCTTAAATTTTCTGTCATTCATATTTAAGATTTCTTCTGGTAGTTTATTGTAGAAGCGTATACATTGCCCCGTGAATGATTTACTGACCTTACTAAGCCTTAACTGTGGTGGTACAAGTTTGTTTTTGTTTCTTGTAACATAAGCTGTGTTCATATCACAGTGCCTCAAAAAGAGAGATATATTTTTGCGGACATACAAAATATTCTCAAAAATGTATTGACTGGCAACGGTTAATATATTAATTTCTTTAAACTTTTCTCTTAATGATTCTCTACAACGTAGATTATAGATCGCCCTAACAGCTCTCTTTTGCAAAATAAAGATGGTTTCTATATCTGCCGCTTGACCCCACAGTAGGATGCCGTATGACATGATGCTGTGGAAGTAGCTGAAATAGACTAATCTCGCAGTAGCAATATCTGTTAATTGTCTAATTTTCCTAACGGCGTAGGCGGCCGAGCTTAGTCTGCCAGCTAGTGAAGCTATGTGGGGCCCCCATTGAAGAGATGAGTCTATAGGAACACCGTGCTTTTGATAAATTCTAATCTTTCTGTACCTAAAGTTACATTATTAACTACATGTCTTACATTTGGTAGGCAAAATTTAATACATTTAGTTTTTGTTGTATTTAATGCTAGATTATTAATGCTGAACCAGTTAAGTACTTGTGTGAGAGTATTGTTTACCTCAGGAAGATCACAAGCTCTTCTGCTAATTTTAAAAATCAGAGAAGTGTCATCGGCAAATAATACTATGTTGGACATGTTTTGTATTAAAAATGGCAAGTCATTTATATATACAAGAAAAAGAAAAGGACCCAGAACTGAGCCCTGGGGCACCCCCATTTTCACAACTGAACCAGATGATTTAACTCCATTTATATCAACTTTTTGTACTCTATTTTCAAGGTAAGATTTAAGTAATTCGAATGCTCTGTCTTTCACGCCATAATGTTTTAATTTGAGTAGCAAGGTTTCGTGATTAACGCAATCAAATGCTTTGGAGAGATCGCAGAAGATGCCTATTGCATCATGTGAAGCTTCCCAAGCATCAAAAATATGCTTAACAAGCATGACTCCTGCGTCGGTGGTTGATCGTCCCTTAGTAAATCCGAACTGACGATCGTGAAGAAGTTGTTTGAGATTGAAATGACAAAGCAGTTGATTCAGTATGATCTTTTCGAAAATCTTGCTAAGCACGGGGAGAACTGACACTGGTCTAAAATTACTGGGATCTAGTTTGTCACCAGATTTAAACAGTGGTATGATTTTACTTTGCTTCATTAGGTCAGGGAAAATACCTTGATTAATACTCATGTTAAATATAAAAGCTAAGTAAGGCGCAATAATCGTTATGACTGAGTTAACTACTTTAACAGACATTCCCCATAGATCTTCAGAAGATTTTAGTTTTAATGATTTAAAAGCCTTAATAATATCTAGAGAGTTTATGTGTCTAAAATTAAAGACTGTTTCACATATTGTAACGTTATTTACAAGCAAATTTTCGGCAAGAATAGGCGATGAATGCAGAGCTTCGGTGGTTTTAATAGGGATGTTAGTGAAAAAAGTTTCAAAGGACTCTGCTACTTCTGTTTTAGAATTAATTATTTTACCATTATTTCTGATTTCATATTCATTTTCACGTGGTTTAGTTTTGGCAGTTTCATTATTTATGATTTTCCATACTGCTTTAACTTTATTATCCGAATTTTTAATTTTATTACTTAAATAATATGACTTGGCTATTTTACAAACTTTACTAAAAATTTTAGAGTAATTTTTGACATATTCATGGAATCTGTCGTCAACTCTGTAAGACTTTTCGTTGTACAAATCAAATAACTTGGTCCTGCTTTTCCGAATACCAGTGGTTGCCCAGTCACTAAATTTAAACTTGTTTTTAATATTAATTTTCCTAGTTTTAAAAATATTACCGAATTCCTGAGACAGTGTCGTGAAGAAATCGACATAGAAATCATTGATTTCCACCTGATCAGTAACAGGAATCGGCAATTTACTTGAAAGAGCATCTTTATATCTCTCCATTCGACTGACAGTGTTGGGCCTAGTAAGGATTTCAGTTTTTGTATGTTTTATATTACCTGGAAAGGTAACACTTTGCCCACAGTGGTCTGATGTTAGGCAATTTATAATTGTCTTTTCTATAAAATCACAATTGCAAAAGAAATTATCTAGGCAAGTAGCTGTGGTACTTGTGATCCTAGTTGGTTCAAGAAAAATATTCTTTAAATTAAAGGAATTAAATAAGCCAATTAATCGAGTTGAAAACCTGGAGTTAGTTTCTAGTAGATCTACATTAAAGTCTCCACAAATTATTATATGTTTTCTACTTTTAAGAAGTATTTTCATAACATCTTCCATTACTGACTCAAAAGTAGGAAATTTAGAGTCATATGGGGGTCTGTATACGCATACCACAATATGTTTCTCCATCTCAACACAAGACAATTCAATGTGCCATTCAACTGAAAGTCCCACAATGTCTTTGCGTTCCTTGGCCTTGATACCATTTCTCATGAGTATGAGGGACCCTCCACGTGCTGCGTACTTTCGGTTGAATGAACTTATAACATGATAATTTTCGTATCCAAACAACATTTCATGCTCTTTAAGGTGATGCTCAGTAATACATAACAAGTCAATATTAGATTGACTTTCTAAATATAATTCTACTTCTAACATCTTGCCGGAGAAGCTCTGTATATTTTGGTGAATAATTTTAAGTCCCTTTGGCTTCTCCTTTGTCCTAATACTTTGTACTAATACTTTGGTGTCAGAAAAGCCCTGAATGTTTTGATGTAATGATTGAGTAAAATTGGGCTTTCCTTTTGTCATAACTGAGCTAGACAATCCCTGCCTCTGGTTTAACACTGATAAACCATCATTTGCGGAATTTTCTATTGTCGTGGTATCTACTCTAAAAAATGTATAAGCTTATTAGTATCCTCTTTTTGAGGCACTGTGATATGAACACAGCTTATGTTACAAGAAACAAAAACAAACTTGTACCACCACAGTTAAGGCTTAGTAAGGTCAGTAAATCATTCACGGGGCAATGTATACGCTTCTACAATAAACTACCAGAAGAAATCTTAAATATGAATGACAGAAAATTTAAGACTCACATTAAACAACAACTTTGTAAGAAAGCTTATTATAAAACAGTCGATTATCTAAATGACAAAGATGCCTGGTGTTAATGTTACTTCAGCCTCGCACAATCTTTACAAAATAATGTTATGTACAAACTTGATTTTAAAAGATGTGTTGCGGAAGTTTGTTGCGCCGCTTCTTCTTCCCAGCTCTATATAACACCTTGGAGGCGGTGGTAGATAAAAAATTGACGTTGTATAAATGTACCTAGTGTACTTACATGCAATAAAATACTTTTGAATTTGAATTTGAATTTAACGTTATAACGAATGTATTAACAATTGTAACGGTATAACGAATGTATTAATAATTGTAACGTTATAACGAATGTATTAACAATTGTAACGGTATAACGAATGTATTAACAATTGTAACGTTATAACGAATGTAATAACAATTGTAACGTTTTAACGAAAGCGCATCAATAATACTCACGTTGGGCGCGTCGTCGGCAACAGGCCGCGCCTGCGCCTGCCGCACGTCACCTGCAACAAGCGTCACGGAAACCATATTGTGTTGTATGAGTTGTTTTTATCAGGCGACCATTTAAGCTGGTCTCTCGTACTACTGAAACTCTAACTTTGTAGCTTACGCACGCATACACTGTGAACACTGCCAGCGCTGTGCAACCAATCTGTGGCTATGTTCACGCAACCGCCAAATAATTTCACGGAGACTGTACACGCAGGAGACAGACACGGGTACCCAAAGTAGGATGACACACTCACTGAAGTCGCAGCTAGTGAGTGCGGCGGCGGGCCGGGCCGCGCCCCCGGCGGGCCGGGCTGCGCCCCCGGCGGGCGGGGCGGCGCCCCCGGCGGGCAGCGCTCCGCCCCGCAGGTGCCGCTTGATCTCCTCGGCGCGCTCCATGTACCTGCGACGTGAGGCACCGCTCAAACAAATCGCACACTAGCTTACGTTTTGGTGCAACAACACATGGAGTTTGATTTTAAAAACATATGAAAATGTCATACGATTTGGCCTCGGCAATGATGCAACCTGCTTTATTGATTTAACAATAAAAACAACATGACACACAAGGCTAAGCTTTAATGCCTAAAGAAGAGAAAGAGATCCCAGCACCCGACCGCTCGCAGCACTCTACACCTACAATAATGAACTGGGCGATTGTGACCAATGTATACATTACATATCAATCAATGTCAAACCGTAGCTAGTGGTACCTGGTGAGCTTGTCTGTGAGCGCGGCCTTGCGCAGCGCGTCCGTCTCGGCGGCGACGCACGGCACGAGCAGGCGCAGCGCGTCGCGGTACAGCGGGAACGCGGCGCGCGCGCGCCCAGCGCCGTCCGCAGACACCGCGTCGCGCATCAGAGACACCGCCTGCAAGCAACAATCAACACATTACAATACCACAACAATAGGAACGGCCTCCTGGCCGGGGATCCTTAGACCACAGGGGCTACGAAACTGTCAAGTAACTTGCAGGGGGCATAGAAGCTGTCAAGTAACCCAAAGAAGCGCTCAAGTAGCCCACAGGGGCAAAGAAGCTGTCAAGTAACTTGCAGGGGGCATAGAAGCTGTCAAGTAACCTGCAGGGGGCATAGAAGCTGTCAAGTAACCCAAAGAAGCGCTCAAATAGCCCACAGGGGCAAAGAAGCTGTCAAGTAACTTGCAGGGGGCATAGAAGCTGTCAAGTAACCCAAAGAAGCGCTCAAGTAGCCCACAGGGGCAAAGAAGCTGTCAAGTAACTTACGGGGGGCAAAGAAGCGGTCAAGTAACTCAAAGATTTTAAAGTGATCCTTTCGTCAAAACGGCTACCACTAAAAGCTGTTTGTCTGTTATTTGCTTGTCTTCCGGATTACTCGGTTACCCCAAGACTGGACTGACTGAGCTGAAATGTCAAACACACTCGTAATAAGAACTGTCAGATAACAATGGAAAAATCGTGGACCTTTCCTTATTAAAAGCAAAATTTCCAAGATATTCCAAGAAAACTAAAGAACAAGACTTGGCTGGTTGTTACCGCGTGTTGGTACCTTGTCGTAGTTCTCCTTGGAGGGCATGTGCTCGAGGTCGAGGTACTCGTGCGCGAAGAACTCCTCGTAGGAGATGCGCTCGTCGGGCACCGCGCGCAGCAGCCGCGACACCAGGTCCCGGCAGCCCGGCGAGATGCTCGAGTTCGCGGGCACCTTCGCACATTCATATCGGATATTGTTCCATACGTTGACAAATAATAATAAGACACCAAAGCCGTAATGTAATAGTACATTGTGCAATAAGGGTAGTAGTAAGTAGTATATTACTAACGAGAGTCTGTTAGAAGCCCGACGCCGAAGGCGGAGGGATTTTAATGACTCGAGTTTGTAATACCCTGCTACCCGTCATGCACACAATGTTTTTCATCACAGATGCGAGGAAATAAGTCAAGTTATCTAGTCAATTTCACTTAATTAATTTAATAAACCAGTTCAGTACAACCAGCTACACATTACAGCCCCTAGGGGTGTAATATTGTATTGATTTTCATTACTCCCGCGGGTGTATAATATAGGCCATTGTGTTTCTGTATGCATGCATATAATATTACCATTTACGAGCAAGTTTGATGAAAAATTAATTTAAAATGTATTTGTTGTAGCTGGCCATCCAGCCCTTTTTTTCTTTCCCTTTTCCGCCCGAACAGGCCCTCGTATATGATGTGTAGTAGTGTGTGTGTGTGTGTGGTGTGACGTCACCTGTATGGGCGCCGCGCGCTGGATCTTGTCGACGAGCTCTCGGAAGGTGCTGGACGCGTAGGGCGCGCGCCCGAACAGGCACTCGTACATGATGACGCCTGTAACAGACACCAGCAGTAGTGTGCACCCCCCCCCCCTCCACGCGGCGTCCACAAGCCGGGAGCGGTCGGGCAACGGTTCATCAAGTGACCACATTGATCGCAACTGAAGCATTCGTTTTTTTCTTTTATTCGCAAACAATTTTCATTGTGTTCGAATGTCAAATGACGATGTTTTATTGCGTAGCACCGCGGGGCGAGCGTGTATGTATGTATGTATGTACCTCACTCACCGACGCTCCAGAGGTCGACGCGCGCGTCGTAGGCGCCGCCGCGCAGCATCTCGGGCGCCATGTACAGCGGCGAGCCGCGGACGGTCCGCATCGTCTCGTCGGACAGGTGCGCCGCGAACCTGGCACACAACACACATTTAGTTTATTCATAATGTGTGTGAGTGTGTGTGTGTGTGCGCGCGCTCACCCGAAGTCGGCCACCTTGAGGATGTACTTCCCGTCGGATCCCTTGTGCAGCAGCAGGTTGTGGGGCTTGAGGTCCATGTGCACGACGCCTGCGCAGACAATCATCATACTAATATTATAAAGAGGAAAGATTTGTATTTTTGTATGTTTGTAATGAATAAACTCAAAAACTACTGAGCCGCTTTCAAAAATTCTTTCACCATTGGAAAGCTACATTCACCCTGAGTGACATATGCTATATTTATTGCTAGAAATCTTATAAATAGAAATATTATGTTCACCCGTGCGAAGCCGGGTCGAGCCGCTGTAGTTTATATTTCACGTCGATACGACACGTATTTACAAAGTTATAAGACTTATTGACCGAGCGAGCGAAGCGAGCGAAGCGTCTACGTTTCGAGACTGGCCAAAAATGCTCTTGTCCGGCTGTCTGTCTGTCTGTCTGTCTGTCTGTCTGTAATTCTCTACAGGTCGCATTTTTCAACCGATTTTGACGAAAATTTGGCATATATATAAATTAATTAAACCTACAAAATGAGTAGAATAAAATTTTGAAAAACATTTTTTTTAGAGTACCTACCATACTCGCAAAGTGGGAGTGAACTTTTTTTTCTTGTGAATCCCATAGTGTGGGATATCGTTGGATAGGTCTTTCAAAAATATTGCTGGTGTGTGAATACCATTTTTTCGATTTAGGGATCCGTTGGCGAAATATTAAGCTTTAAAGCGGTAATTTTTGTTAGAGTCACGTGTCCCCCCCCCCCCTGCCAGCTAAACGGTTGCTTCTGGAAATGTGAAAAAATTCATGGCAGTAGCATATATAACGTAGTTACAAGGAAAACTATTACGGCTAAGTAGGTTCTATTAGTTTTTGAGTAATAGTGGATCGACTTAAGAAAGTTGAAAAAATAAATTATGTTCATAGAACTGCATACGTAAAATGGAAAATTATTTTTTTCCGCGTGATATCCATGGTGTGGGGTATCGTTGGATGGGTCTTTCAAAAATATCGCGGGTGTGTGATAAACATTTTTCGATTCAGGGATCCGTTTGCGAAATATTAAGCTTTAAAGTGCTAATTTTTGTCACTTTAGTAGGTACTTTTTCTGTTTCCAAAGTTGACTTTTGTTGGTTTCTTTTAGGTTTGGTTTATAAGGGCTGGCGAGGTCTACTGTTCTCACGGAACTACTAGTTAATTTTTGCTCTCACTGTACCTCGCCTTATGTTAGAGAACTCGGTGGAGGTCGGTTATCTGACGTCACTGTTCACCTAATGGTCGCCCCGCGCACCCCCGCACGTTTACACGAGATCAAACGATGACGTCACACTGGACAAAAAGAAAAGAATTGCGAGAAATAACTTTCTCAAAGTGTTGTGAAACTATTTCAAGTGCCAGAGTGAACATTTAAATGTCATATTTTAAGTTGAAACCTAGTATTTATATTTAAAAATCCCTATCAAGCCTTATTTTGATATGCGGTCACAAGTACTAACGATAGTTATCACAATTACCTTTCTCTCTGAGGAACTTTAGTGCGGAAGCGAGTTGCTGGAGGAAATACAGCACCTGGGGGCACAAACGGGGGTGTTCGTACACACAGCGCTACCCGCGTGTCCAGCATAGTGTTGTGTACTAGACACAACAGTGTAGTGGTGTAACAGGGTAGTGTAGTGGTGTAACAGGGTAGTGGAGAAACCATTAAAAAATCTTGTTATTTTATAGCTTTTTAAAGTTTCTTTGAGATTGCTTGAGTTAAAGAGTTAAAGTTTATAATCCTCTTTACGTAAATGTTGTTATCAATAGCTAATCAGGCATTACTTCTATCCTCTATCATGTTTGTAGCCTATTTAAGAGCGAACAATGAATGGCAAGCTGGACACTAGGTAGCGATGGTAAATGCACTATTTGTGGCAAAGAGACCTGCTTCTCCGGCACGCGGCCGTAGCGGCGGATGTAGCGCGAGAGGTCGCCGCCGCAGCAGTACTCCAGCACGATGTAGATGTTCCTGAACACACAACAATCATCATAATGTTCTGGATGATTTCACACACGGCTGTTTAGTCCCAAATTAAGCCGGAGCTTTTGCTAAGGTACTCAACAATTGATAAACATACTTAAATAATTTTAAAATAAATACTTAAATACATACAAACACCCAGAATCTGAATACCAACAGATATGCTCACCACACAAATGTTGGCCCCGATGGGAATCGAACCCACAACTTCTGGAGCAGGAGGTAGGGTCACTAACAACAGGCCAGTCAAAAAGTTCAAGTACTTTATTGCATCGAAGCTGGTATTACATGGCCTGTTTACAAAAAGCACCAATAAATATATAGGTAATGGTTTCTTGTGACTTTGTTCACCAAAGATAATAAAGTAGGGCCGAAGAGCCGCCTGACGAGCTAAGAGCTGAGTCCCACCGGTCGTCCCAGGTGAAGTCCGCCATGTGCACGATGTGCGGGTGCTGCAGGGTCTTCATGAGGCGGATCTCCGTGACGAGGTTGTCGACGGCCGCGCCCGAGTGCTTCACGCGGGACTTGTCCACGCACTTGATGGCCACCACGCTGCGAGCGCCCACCTGACAACCAACCCAACACCACATATGAACGGAAAGGCCACTGATGCTTCCATATCATTGTATATTGCTTGTTATGTTTTAGTGAGTGGTCTAGTCTGTCCTTGACCATGTTGATACATGATACATGTGGCAGATGCAACACATTCTGGCAGATTGTTGGTCAGTGTGGCCAAAAGAGGGCGTAATGAAAAAAACTTAGAAAAATTTCACTTTTTTGGAATCCATTGCTCAAAATCTTAAACTTCATATTCAAAATTCGTTTCCATTTTGTCTAAAACTACGCTGTTTCCACTTTAAATAATAAATATTTTATATCCAGAAAATTACAGTATAAGAAAAAAATCTAGTCTCTCACATTGTTTACTTCTATATTCAGTTTTAATATCACAGAATTGTTAAAAATAAATTTAAACAGGTGCAGTAATAACGACAGAGGCTACTTTACACCACACAAAAATACATTAACTATTGGGGAAAAGAAATGATCATCAAACACCAGAAGCTGGTAGATTACTAGCAATTTTCTTTATAAAATAGTTTGCTGTTTTGGACAAAGAACAACTTTTAAAAAATCTATTGTTCCAGCAGGGTTTTATTTTAAGCTGTAAATGTTTATCAGAACAATTAAATGTAAAATAAATAAGTTTAAGTACACAAAGATAATGTACCTTAGTGTACGCCTTGTAGACTGTGGAGTAGCTGCCGGAGCCCAGCCTCTCGGTGACCACGTACCCCTCTATCTTGGGGAAAGCCATCGCCGCGGGAACTACCTTTTATCGTCGAATATACACATTTTTAAAATTAAAATTATTAAAAACGACACTGTTGCTCTTTGTGAATTTTGAGAAACTCAGTCAATCAATGTCAATTGTCATTGTCAGTCACACAATCAATCAGTCAACCGACGCTGTCTGTCAAAGTCATACACTTTTTAATGGATTTTATTACGGCCAGTTGGAAACAAAGTCCTACTAGGCCAGTTATAGTTTTTATCAAAATACAACAGAGCCGGCAGCGGCGGCGGCGCGGCGGTTACATCACGGTCTCCACAAAGAGTGTTAGTCGGCGATTTTCACTAAGGTTCTCATCCTCACTAGTTAAGCGATAGTAACCATTGAGATATATAGCGGACAATTTTTTAGTATAGTCCCCATGTAATTTCTTGACGGCTGTAGTCACAAATTGTTTAAACTTCGAGTGGACAGAACATAACTATGAACAGAACAATTTTAAAATACACGCTATTAAATTATTTATTTCCCACATTATGTATGTACTCAATCACAAGCGCTCCTTGTAAATACTATCACAATAAAACCCATAAAACAGGTACATATTTCAATGAAATAAAATAGAAGATACGATAAAATTTATTTCGCTATAAAACTTAGCCTAATACAATGAACATGCAATTTGTTATCCTACTATTTACAATTTTATGAAAGTGCAGAGTACACATTCTTCTGAATGAAAACATAAACATGACACTACTCCGGCTCCCGCCAAAAAGATCCATTTGAAGACTGATTGAAGCAGTGATTCCAGTGCCCACGGAAGTAGTGACCCATTACGAGTACGTGGGGCTTCCAGTGCTGAAGCTATATACCTATAGTGTTACGTATGCGTGTGTTTGTGTCCCGCGTGTCTCTGGAACTGACGAAGCGTGAGAGTTATAAAATGAATGAATGAATGAAATTATTTATTTGACGCACACAAGAGCAACGTAACACAGAACATAGGAAAATATAATTTTTCGACATGAAGGAGTGTTGCCACTTGCCGTGCAAATTAGACCGTTTTTACCGACTTCCAAAAAAGGAGGAGGTACTATGTTCGGCTGTATGTATGTTTTTAGTTTTTTAAAAATTACCAGTTGACTGAAATTCGCAAATCCTCATAATTCCGCCTACAAACAGCACGCGAACAATGTGAAGTAGAAATATAAAAATTTACAAAAATAAAAATAATTTTGAAGCAATTTTTTTTCTATACTTTACTGAAAATAAAGTTGACGAGTTTGTTTGTTTGCAGTCGGCCAGACGGTTTGAATATTGTTATTGCATTTGTTTATCATCACGCTACGACGTAAGGGCGCCGAGCGAACAGAAAATACGCGGGCGACGCCGTGGGAACACCTAGTGTTAGAGGTGGACCGACGATCTGGTGAAGGTTAGCGCGGGACCGGGCGTCGGGGAGATCCCTGGGGGAGGCCTGCGTCCAGCAGTGGACGTCTACAGGCTGATATGATGATGAATGTTAGCGATGTGTTGAGACACTTGTGTTGTTCGTCTGAAGCGGGGGCTTGTTGCGGCTTGTGGGAACCTTTGATGCGGCTTTGGAAGAGATCTTTTTAAAAGTTTCACGTCACCGACCTGAGGTTATCTCTGCGGCAGGAGAGGGCGGGGGCGTCCCCCGCGGCGGGCGGGCGGGGGCGGCCCGCGGCGCGCAGTGTGCGGGCGGCCGCGCGCGGAGGTGCCCCGAGCGTCCACAACACGCGGCGGGAACGTTTACTTCACAAGTTCATTCCTTACTTCGTGCGCGTCACTAAGTTTCCTGGACTATGAATACTAAATTTCATAATTATAAGCTATCAGTGTACCGAGTTTCATCGAAATCCGTTCAGCCGTTGCAGCGTGATCGGGTCGCGAACAAACACACTGACACATTCTTCACAAAGAACCGAGAGCACCGACGTAGCCGAAAAGATTAGCAAGCTGAAGTGGCAGTGGGCAGGCCATAGTGTCGGGGCCTAGGCCCAGCAGTGGACGTAGTGGGACTATTTCAATTTCAATTGACACCTACAGTCACTTACAGCCAAACGTGAGAGTCAATAATGTTTAAAAGCATGTTACTGATGACTGTTGTGCTGATGACCAGGGGTCGTACCCTCGGCTGATGTTGGCTGCCATCAGCTCGCGCGGCCCGACGGCCTGCAGACGGTTCGTGAGGATGTTTGTTGTCTGAGACACAAATACTACGGGACAAATAACTCTACAGATATATACATATGTTGCTCGCGGCTCCGCCCGCCTGGAACAAGTTTTTACCTATATGTTATTCCAGGATGTAAGCTATCACTGTACCAAGTTTCATCAAAATCCGTTCAGTCGTTACAGCGTGGAAGGGTATCAAACATCCTCACATAACTACAAGCTTTCGTTTTTATAATATTATACACGACAAGTGTAAAAATCAAGTGTTTCCACATTCGATGACTCTCGGACATATACAGGGTGTAGTGCAGTGAGTGCGGCATGTACGGGGTGATGGCGGGCCGCGGAGGGGGGGGCGGCGGCGGGGGGAGGCCGCGGCATCGGGACCAGGTATGACGGTCGAACAACAAAACTTGGAGGGTTTTTGTTATAACGGATCCCTAAAAAAGCGACCGTAGAGCGATGCGCTTTGAAATTCCAAAGCTGGTCCAACATATTGCAGTAGTCGTAGCGGGGGGGGGGGGGGGGGGTGTGCGCTACGCCGGCCGCTACGCCGAATGCTACGCCCCGGCCGCTACGTCACGCACTCATTGTAAATGACCCGCAAAATGCACTCCGGGGAGCGCCACAGAGCACGCACTCGCAGTGGAACAACTAGGGATCAACACTCCAAGTCAAAGTGTGCAAGTGAATGTCAAAACTATTTTATTGCATGTAATTAGGTACAGTGGGTACATGGAAAGGACGTCAATTTTTTTTCAAGCACGTGGTGGGCGCATCACTTCTCTCGGCAGCCGTACGAACCTCGCCGGGAAATATATTTGTTTGTTTCATCCCATAGAGTGCGGCCCACACACAATGTACACCATAGTTCACTAATTAAATAATACCATTTTTGAAGTTCCCATTTAAAAAAAAAACAAAACTCCCATACAAACTTTCGCCCCCCCCCCCCCGCCCCCGCCCCCCCCCCTCCCCCCCCCCCTCCCTTCCTACTCCCGTTTCTCTTAAAAGTCCAAAAGTCCTGGAGCACATCATTATTTATTTACGTTCAGTAATTCATTGTTTCATTCAAAGTACAAAGACTTTCGTCACCGACGACTATAATAGTCGCCTTGCGTACAAAGTTCCACCCCCCATTTCCCCCCTTAAAGTAGCGTTTTCCAAACATCCTTTCTTACGGATGCTTACATCACAACATTAACATGATACATTCCTAATGTCAGCTCGACCAGCTGTGCGGTGCGTTGACAGATGAGTCAGTCCGTCAGTCCGTCAGTCAGGACCAGCGTGAGTTGTGTCGCTGCTGGGCCGTGCGCTGTCACGGGCCGCAATCTGCACGAGCGCTGCTGTTATCGCATTAAACCGGCAACACCAGCGCTCCGACAGGCCCTCACTGGCCGCAGCGTCCGCAGCGTTCGCAGTGTCCGCAGCGTCCGCAGTGTCCGCAGCGTCCGCAGTGTCCGCAGCGTCCACAGCGTCCGCAGCGTCCTTACCGCCGCCGGCTCGTCGTAGGCGACAACTAGAATCGTAACCATCGCACTATACTCTCGTTACTATGGACGTCTCCACCAATGCAATAATACCACATACATTACTGCAGCGGCCCGCAACTGAGGCATTGTTGGACGAACGTCGCGAGTCCATCAACGCCTGGTTGTGGCCAAGGCTTGTGTACTTAGTAGTTTTCTCAAATAAATGCGCAGAAATTCAAACTATAATTTATTCGGTCGCTAAGCACGGCAGATATGGATTTTCATACTAACATTGCCGGCCACCTGCTGGCATGTATTTGACCAGTACAGCATTTTCGATTTATCTCGAAGAAGGTTGTCAAAATAATGTTGACGTTTCCAGCGCGGGGGAGACATATGTTGTTACATTGTCAGTGGAAAATATCAGGAAGGAGTCATGAGGAAGGTTGTAGGCTACTTACACCACGCCACGACCCTCGGGAGACGAGCAGAAAGAACAAAAGCCAGAGACTGCGGGAAACGGATAGTAAGGTATATAATATTGTAAGTACAAGTGGGTGGTGGGTGGTGGGTGGTGGGTGGTGGCCGCACTGCTGTATGGCGGCCGCAGCGGCCATAATGGTCCACCACCTGCACACGAGATGCTTCATTAGGTGGTTTTTTTTCAACAATTAATATTTGCAACATTACGCAGTTTCCTTTCCTTTCTCCTAATTTAATTGTTAGCCGAGCTACGTATAGGCTACATGCGGTAGGTGTGGGCTATTAAGCGGTGGACAGTGAAAGGGCGGAGCCCTGGGGCGCCGCCGGCACTAAGGGGCCGTGTCATCGGAGCCACACTCGATTCGTTTTGTAATTTATTACTGTACTTTTTAATTCAATGCGGACAGCGGGTGAAAAAAGGTGTGACGAAGAATTCTTTTTTTCACGCATTATGTGTGCCATGTTTGTGACACCACTGTATGTTTAGGTACAACCTACTGCTTCTATTGCAGTTTTTTCTAAATATATACTAAGTAGCATCGTCGTGTAGAAAAAAACCTGCAAAATGGCATAAAAATGTATGAAAATCTTAAAGTTAAGGAATCATGACGGTGCTGCTTCCAGACGGTTCATCTGATCAGTTGGATGTCTATAGCGATCTAAGAGTCCTCCATGTACTCTCTCGATGACCGTCATCAGATCACGCCCCGATCAATCCTTCACGGAGACCCATGGCTTCAAAGTGACCTCGATTGTATGAAAATCTCGCCCTGTTTCTAATTATCCGTCCACATAGGTATGTGTGTAGTGGTGAGAGCAAGTGAGCTATGAATAAGTGAGAGCGTCACCGCGCGCGAGTTAGACAACAGCTGCATAAGTGAAGTGCGTCCCGCAGTATACGCGGTACACGCGGCCGACGGTGGCCGGCTCGAGAGTCGCATTCCCAAATTCGGCAGATTTTTATAGTTCTGTAATTCTATAGGTGCTTTATACTGTTTGGTTCCGAGGTTCATACGGCACCGAGACGTGGTCGCTCGCTATGGGCATCATAAGAAGGCTCAAGGTCACCCAGAGGGCAATGGAGAGAGCTATGCTCGGAGTTTCCCTGCGAGATACAATCAGAAATGAGGAGATCCGCAGGAGAACCAAGGTCACCGACATGAAGTGTCAGTGGGCTGGGCACATCGCTCGTAGAACTGACGGCCGTTGGGGCAGAAAGGTTCTCGAGTGGCGACCACGTATCGGAAGACGCAGCGTAGGCCTCCCACGAGGTGGACCGACGATCTGGTGAAGGTCGCGGGACCCGGCTGGGTGAGGGCCGGGCGTCGGGGAGATCCCTGGGGGAGGCCTTTGTCCAGCAGTGGACGTTTACAGGCTGATATGATGACTGTTTGGTCGGATAGTCTTTCATTTTGCCTCAAGAAGGTCGCCAATGTTAGTCACAAAGTTAGTTTTAAAAAATGCGGTTTTCAATATCATTCAGATGAATTCTACCGGATGGTTCATTTGATAGGCACTTATCGCAAGCGAGCGAAGCCGCGGCCAGCAGCTAGTCGTGTACAAAAACCTGTTTAAATTTTGTTTGAAATTCACTTTAAATATAAAACCGTCTGTTTATGATCAGTTGGATCCTCCCGTACCGTGTCCCTGCGTGCACTGCGGGGCCGCGCCTCCCCGGCCGCCAATAACCGAAGCCTTTAATATTGACGGCGCAATCTGCGACGCGCGCCCACAGCCCACGCGTGGACTGTGGGAGCGTGACGCGCCGTGGAGCGTCGCCATATACATAATGAAGTAGCATGGGGGGGAGCCATGCTACTGCGATATGCATCGCTTGTAGACTCCCCCACTACGTGCTTATGATACTATCTGTTGCCCGCGACTTCGCGTGGACTTTACAAAGTACGTGGTTATACTAAATTCCATGAAAATAATTTGTTATCAAAGAGACAAAAGCGTATTTTGTGAACTGAAAGCATCTGTAACTCAACACCGGCCAGTCGACTCTGAACTACAAGCTCATACAAATGTTAGGAAATAAATCATCATCATCATCGGCCTGTACCAGTCCACTGCTGGACGCAGGCCACCCCCGAGGCGCGCCACTGACCCCGATCCTCGGCTCTCCGCATCCAGCCACTGCCAAGGAAATGAACGAGAGTTTTTTTATAGCTGGTCGCCATGTGTCGCCACGTGTCGCCATGTGTCGCCACGTGTCGCCATGTGTCGCCATGTGTCGCCACGTGTCGCCATGTGTCGCCACGTGTCGCCATGTGTCGCCATGTGTCGCCACGTGTCGCCATGTGTCGCCATGTGTCGCCATGTGTCGCCATGTGTCGCCACGTGTCGCCATGTGTCGCCATGTGTCGCCATGTGTCGCCATGTGGACGCACCTTATTTTTCGGCCAATTATCATTTAGATGTTATATAGTGTATATGTTGGCCAGAGACTATCTCCATACAAAGTTTCCTCAAAATCCGTTCAGTGGCAAAAGCGTGATGGACGCACAGACAGACCGTCATTCAGTATGTGATGTAGGTGTGATGTGTTGTTTGTTTGTTTGTCCGCAGACATGTTCGCCGGCGAGCGGCTCGGCGCGCGCGGGCGGCGGCGCGGGCGGCGCGGGCGGCGGGGGGCTGCGCGAGCGGCTCGCGCGGTTCGTGCACAAGCGGCTGCACCCGACCACAGGTCACACCTCCACCTTACATAAAAAGAAAGAAAGGAAAAGAGAAAGAAAGATTTTTTTTTTATCAAAAAATCAGTTGTTGTAGTTATCAATTCTGTGTTTTTTATTGTATAAAGTGTGTACGTATCAAAGGTTGTATCTAGGCCGGGGGGGTCATGACCCCCCGGCTGCTGGGTCCACCCGGCAGCCCGTGGCTCCCTCTGTCCGCCCGGCGCGGAACTCTAAACAGAATGCACCACCTGGCAGCTACGAGCCGCAGCCCGCGCCCGCCGGGGGCGTCCCCCGCCGCCGCCGCTAGTGCGGGCGTCCCCCGCCAGGCGGCGCTCTAACAACATTTAACTACATTTTTCCACTTCTCATCACCTTTCGATATGACAAGCCGCGTACGCCCGCCAAGGTCATGTTAGAAGGTCATACAAAACTGTCGTGAAGATGCTTGCCATAATATATACAGCAATCATTATTATTATTTGCTTGCACGACGTGCACGATGAGTGCTGGACCTGCCCTGCTATTCTGTAAGCGTATTTGTGCAACTCGATCCTGAATCCGCAGTGAGATCGGTCTCTAACTCAATGATTTACAGTTCAATACTCACTTTACTTCGCAAGTGAAGTGTTTATTGTGTAGCTTGTATTTGTTTACACAATGCGACATCAAGGTCTTTCATGATCGGATGCGAAGTGAAGTGACTTGCGATGTGATGGTCGAGTTTTAATTCGTACTTTACAGAATCACACAGCTGACAAGCTCTAACGTTTTCAAAAAGTAGGTTTTGGCTTGGTTGGACTAGACTTTTAAGCCATATCTTAATTAGAATATCAAGTAATATGGCTTAAAGGTCTTGTAACCAAGCCAAAACCTACTTTTTAAAGCTTGTCTATGCCTTGCTGGATGCCTTGCTAGGTGCCGCGCTAGATGGTGTAAATGGTGTAAAAAATAAAAAAATAAACCGCTGAACGGATTTTGATGAAATTTGTTGCAGAGATAGATCGAGCCCTGGGACGAGGCACAGGCTACTTTTGGTATACAGGATCGTAGTATTGGTGGCTCGTAAGCCGCTACGACATGATCTATACAGGGTGGTTAGAAGGTGGATGCTCGACCACAGCTCGCGTAATCCCCCAAAGTTTGTGCCGCAGTGGTCGAGTTAATTCTGAAAGACCTTAGCTTATACAGGGTGACTGGAAACTCGACCTATTCCTTAAAAGGGATTATCTTGAGGTCACTTGTATGTAGCAAGTGGGGGGGGGGGGGGACACTGCGGGTGTTTTATAGTTTCAATAGTTCTAATTTCATTTATCAGCTCTTAGAAATCAATCCGGAGCCCAAAATGGAGAAGTTTTTTACAAAATTGTTTTTATAATAATATTTTTGGACACATCCCCACACGGCTGTTAAGTCCCAAAATAAGCCGAAGCTTGTACATGGGTACTCAACAACTGATATATGAACATACATCATATACCTATTTTTAAAATAAATACAAACACCCAGAATCCGAAAACCAACAGTATGGTCATCACACAAATTTTGGCCCCAGGTGCGAATCGAACCCACGACCTCTAGTTCAGTAGGCAGGGTCACTACCGACTAAGCCAACAGGCCAGTCTAATAACAAAACTAGTCTAAAAATACAAAAAAGAAATAAACTAGGTACTACTTTATGAAGTTCGACCTCTAAATGACCTCAAGTATAATCCATTTAAAGAAAATCCGAATTTCCAGTTACCCTGTATATAGATTTATTACTCGGTGCGTTCGTCGCGCGTCGTGACCCACGAGTGAGTCCGACGCACGGGTCCCGGGGGGTCCCGGGGGGTCCAGGGGGGTCCAGGGGGCCCACGGGGGTCCAGGGGGCCCAGTGGCCACGGTAGGCCGTCACTGGAGCACACATCTACCTAGAAGAGGCGTATTCCCTAAGGCCGTCGTCCGCGGCGCGCTGCAGTGAGAGGCGTGTTGCAGACAGACCAGCTCCATTCTCTATCCTATGTCAGATTGTCGGCTGTCCGAATGCTTCGTAAATACAAACACATTTTGAACCGACTTCAAAAGAGGAGGTTTTCATTTCGACTGTATTGTATGTTGCTCGATATGTTCGCCGATCGTGAACCGCTCTGAACTAGTGTCACTTGTACCATCAATGTACTACTCAACTTTGAAACTTAACTACGGTTTATTATAATACCACAGTTTTTTCGGTGAAGGAAAACATCGCGAGGAAACCTGCATACGACAAAGACTGGTATTTACTATTCTAAGGCGTATGTGAAGTCCACCAAACCGTTTGGCGGACAGGAGTTTGGCACAACAGATCCATAGGGTCCAAGTGTCGCCAGGTATTCCTGGGCCCCTGGCATAAGAAGATAATACTCAATGGTACAACTGACACTACGCGAATGGTTCTCTTTTCATTTCGAGGGTGGGGTCCCAACTCCCAATCCAATTTTTTTTTTAATCCCCCACTCCTATATAACTCCTTTAGAAAAAGGGGATCAACAAGTCAAGGCTCAAGCTCAAGGAGGGAATTTATTTTTATTTTTAAAAATAATCTGAGTTTTAACAAAAAATAAAACCGACTTTGGTAAAAATTTTGTATTTTATCACAACAACGACTTTTGATGTTCCTTTTTTTATTTTTCCACCTTTAGAGGTGGAATATTGTTTTCAAATTGAGATGGGACCGCCATCGAAATTTTCATTAAAATAAAATATATTTTCGTAAATGTATATTAATTAAGTAATCATTCAACTCGGTGACATTCGGCGAGTCACAGACATACGGGCGAAATAAGAACCACATCCTTTTTGAAGTCGGTTCATCATCATCATCATCAACAGCCTATTAACATGTCCCCACTGCTGGGGCTCAGGCCTACCCTCTCCACGAGGACTATAGTCCACCACGCTAGCCCAGTGCGGGTTGGTGGACTTCACATGCGCCTAAGAATTTCTTCTTCGTCGTATGCAGGTTTCCTCACGATGTTTTCCTTCACCGTTTGAGAGCAGTCAGTACATGTACTTAAGTTTCGAGAAAATCGATATAATCGGCCGCGTGTTATCCCCGACGCCACTGACGCTCGTACAGCCTTTAACTTGTGTGATATTTATTGAACTGAATGAATGAACGAGTGAATGTATAACGAAGTAACCGGTTACTGTCGTCACATCACTATGGGCGGGGGGGGGGGCAGGTACAGTCGCGGTGCGGCGAGGTTGGTCGACTTAATAGTACATTGTGCAATAAGAGTAGTAAGTAGGATATTACTGACGAGAGTCTGTTAGAAGCCGTTTGTAATACCCTTACTACCCGTCATGCACACAATGTTTTTCATCACATTTGCGTGGAAATAAATACCTACGACACAAGGAAACAAATCTATTTTCTTTGACTTTGCTGAAATTATTTAAGTTTATTAAATTAATTTTAATATTAATATTATAATAATATTAATATTATTATAATATTAATCTACTTTACTTTACTTTTACCTTTACTTTACCTTTACCTTTAATTAGGGAACTAGTGAAAATAACCAGTTGCACTAGTTCCATGCTCAGAACAATTACTCTAAGGTTCCATGGGACAACACCACGATGGAACTACTGAGAATGATCCCACATACAGCCCTAGGGGTATAATATAGGCCATTGTGTTTCTATATGTGCGCATATAATAAGCCCCTTAACGAGCAAGTGTGATGAAAAGTCTATTGTTGGTTGCACCAGAGTGTAAGCAGCAGTGTTGCCAACATTTGAATGACTCGAACTTATACAAAAACTACACAAATACGTAATAAAGGAGAATTAATAATCAGGGAGTTAAAAGAAAAGCAAAGAAATGAAGCGTCAAATGGAAAGTGATTGAAAATTGACTGTACGGTCGGTCGCACGTCCGCATCATATCGAAACATCCTTACAGACAGACCCAGCTTAAGATCAAAGTTTTTGTACCGACGTGCGGTCGACTGTACTGATGAATCAGAACCTAAGTAAAGCTAACATCACACCACAGCTTTTGGCAAAGGAAATATCGTCCGAAAATCCTAGATAATCCTTAGACACATGTGTATAGTCCACCAATCCGCGCGGCTATCGTGGTGGACTGTACGACCCGTTCGCATTTGCTTTTCAAAGTACAAAACCCGATTTTTAGCACAAAATCTTTCTCTAATAAAGCGCGGGAGTTTACGGCTCTCTCCGCCGCCGGTTACAGCTCTCTTAAACCGGTAATCTCCGCTCCGAACCGGTTGGAAGCGGTTACAACCGGTCGTTATTCAGCTCGGCGCGATGTTCTCCATCTTGTAAAAGATACAACATTTTAGTCAAAGGAAACCTGATGGCTTTATTTTTAAGAATAAGCAAAACGGTGGCGGCCTGTTGTATGTGAGACTTGAGACACGCGCGGCCTGCGGCAGGCCGCCACCGCAGGCCGCTCGTGTCTGGGTTACGCCTTAAAATTCCAGACGGCGTATATGTCAATTGTAATAGATATATATTTCTTCGTATTTTTATTATTATTATTAATTGGAATAATTTAATAATATGTGGGGCCTCGAGGGGGGGGGGGGGATTCCTTTTATAATTCTTTTGCAGTTTAGTTTTAGTTTTTAATTTGCGGTTTTATAGTTCCCATTAATTATAATTTTTCTAATTAATTTTTAGACTTGTATAATTTTAAAATAAACTCCATGTAGTCGGTACTTACGCCCTTTGTAATGTGGACGTCAAGTAGTCGTATGTACTGAAGCCAACCGCGTAATTAAAAGCGACGCTTTATACATTTACGGCGTGCATTAATTATGTGTCGCGAAACTGGAAAATGCGGACAAGTGTGAGTGGAGCCCGCGCTCAATAGTCTCCGCGGAGTTTAATGGCGGCGGTGTGAAGTTGGCTGGTTACTGCGCAACGACAAATTTGACCTGTGCGGGGGAAGGGGGGGGGGGGTGTTCACTAGAGAGGCTCATTCAATTTCAAGAAATGGAATCAAACTTTTATGTTTTTAAACATCTCTATGTATCACACTATCTCGCTGACGCACACACTGTCAGCGATGTGCTAACAATCTGTGACTATGTTCACTCAGCCGCCAATAAATTCTACGCGGACTTACGTCGTTATACTTTTACTGCATGACCAGTGTCTCTCGAGGTGTGACGTTGAGAGGTCCGAGTTCGATCCCCGGCCGTGCAGCGTACCAACGGGTTTTTGCAAACATACTTACAACGCACCTTCCTGAGTGAGTGAGTGAGTGAGTGAGTGGGTATGACAGTTTGTATGAGGCGAGAGCGAGACCGAGAAGCCGAGTAAGTATTCATTCACGTTTGCGGGTCTCGGGGCTCGCGAGGCGTATCCCAGACACACGCGGCCTGCGGTGGCGGTGGCGGTGGCGGCCTGTCGCTGGCCGCGTGTGTATACATGGGGGGGGGCACATGAAGTGTTCCACATTTGCATAGTAATTCTATTAGAAGCCCTCGCTCGGAAGTATGCGTCTTCGGTGTCACCGACCGACTATACACACACTCCATTGAGAAATTCCGCTGAAATAAATATACACAGGTGGACGGATAATTAGAAACAGGGCAAGATTTTCATACAGTCGAGGTCACTTTGAAGCCGTGGGGCTCCGTGAAGGATTGACCAGGGCATGATCTGATGACGACCATCGAGAGAGTAGATGGAGGACTTTCAGATCACTATAGATATCCAACTGATCAGATGAGCCGTTCGGTAGCAGCATCGACATGAAGAAAAAAAACTCAAAATGGCATCAAATTGTATGAAAATACCTATTAAAGTTAAGGAATCATGACTATGCTGCTTCCAAACGGCTCATCTGATCAGTTGGATATCTACAGCGATCTGAAAGTCCTCCATCTACTCTCTCGATGACCGTCATCAGATCCTGCCCCGATCAATCCTCCACGGAGCCCCACGGCTTCAAAGTGACCTCGATTGTATGAAAATCTTGCCCTGTTTCTAATTATCCGTCCACCTGTGTATATGAACAGACTTGAGAACCTCCACCTTTTGTTCTCCGTCGGTTGAAGAAGGTGAGAAAACGCGAATGGAAAATAAACAGGTACCTATTATCTATACATATAATAATCTATACATATAATAAAATCGTAAAGGCCAAAAAGTCTGTACATTGAATATATTCGAAAAAAAACCAACCAGGGCGACTTAAAATGAGTAACTGAACATGTTAGAACAGTTTTTAAAATTTTTGTCTGTCTGTCTGTTTGTTTGAACGCGCATCACGCCTAAACCGCTGAACGGATTTTGACGAAACTTTGTATAGTGACAGTGTATATCCCGGAATAACATAATAAATCACAAAAATCTCGAAAATTTGCCGAGAAATACCAACCAGCAATAAAAAACTCTCATTTGCTAAAATTTGTATGAACTTACAGGTCAGAGTAGCCTGGTTATTATAGAAAGTGTTACAAGTGAGCCCAGTTCAAAGGATAGGGCTACTCTGCAAACTACCATAGGTTTTTTATTATAAACCCTGACTGACTGACATACAGGATGTAACAAAATCCCTATATTGACCGGTTACAGGGGCTCTCGGTATCGAATACCTACTAATTTGTTTTCTACAGTGACTGGCCGTTGGCTTAGTTGATGGTGAGTGGTAGCCACGGGTGGTGACCCTGCCTACTGAGCTAAAGGTTTTGGGTTCATTCCCACCCGGGGCCAACATTTGTGTTCGCGCGTTTGTTCGTGCGTTTGGTTGGTTGGTTCGCGCGTTTTGCGCGTTTGTTGGTTGCGGGTTGTTCGCGCGTTTGGTTGGTTGGTTATTTGGTTGGTTTGTTCGCGCGTTTCTCGCGTTTGTTCGCGCATTTGTTTGCGCGTTTGGTTGGTTTTGGTTATTTGGTTGGTTTGTTCGCGGGTTTCGCGTTTGTTCGCGCGTTTTGTTGGTTGGTTGGTTATTTGGTTGGTTCGCGCGTTTGTTCGCGCGTTTCGTACGTTTATTGGTTGCGGGTTTGTTTGCGTGTTTGGTTGGTTATTTGATTGTTTTGTTCGCGCGTTTCGCGCGTTTGTACGCGAGTTTCGCGCGAATGTTCGCGCGTTTGTGTGCGCCTTTGGTTTGTTGGTTGGTTATTTGGTTGGTTTGTTCGCGCGTTTCGCGCGTTTGTTCGCGCTTTTCGCGCGTTCGTTCGCGCGTTTCTCGCATTTGTTCGCGCGTTTCGCGCGTTTGTTCGCGCTTTTTGCGCGTTTGATCGCTTGGTAGGTTAGTTGATTTGTTCACGCGTATCGCGCGTTTGTTCGCGCGTTTGTGTGCGCCTTTGGTTTGTTGGTTGGTTATTTGGTTGGTTTGTTCGCGCGTTTCGCGTTTGTTCGCGCGTTTCACGCGTTTGTTCGCGCGTTTGTTCGCATAATTTTATTGTAACTAGACGCTGTCTGAGTATAGGAGAGACAGCTATACCTACTTCCAAAATCCACGCATACGAAGTTGCGGGCAACAGCTAGTTGAAAATAAATGTGTTTCCTTTCCGTATAATAATGTTGTCTTCGTATAGCTCGCTGCCTCCACCCTGTAGGTGGCGCCGCTAGCTGTATGTACAGGGTGCTGCGGACTCACCTCGGGATAATCCGGTGGACGGACGGACGGACGGACGGACGTCAGGGGATTTACATTTGGACAAATTAATAATATAACAGGCGCACGACTTCAAGAGAATATATTATAAACGTCCTACACTGGACTTTTATTTTTATAAAATCTGCTTTTGCGCAAAAAATAAAACCGACTTTGTAAAAAATGTCTTGCACCTGCACGGATGAATTGTTGATCGTCATTTTTAGGGTTCCGTACCTCAAAAGAAGAAAAAAGGAACCCCTATACGATCACTTCGTTGTCCGTCTGTCTGTCAAGACCATTTTTTTTATTTATCCTTGGAGGTGAAAATATTGTTTTCAAATTGAAATGAGACCACTCTTAAAATACAGCCTATCCAATGAAAAAGAATCATTCCAATCGGGTGACAACTGGGGCGGCCTGGGGCGGCCTGGGGCGGCCTGCGGCGGCCTGGGGCGGCCTGCGGCGGCCTGGGGCGGCCTGCGGCGGCCTGGGGGCGGCCTGGGGCGGCCGGACTCCGCGCGCGACACCTTTATGCTGACGATGTCACTCAAAAATACTGTCACTTTGAAACGTAACCGCGATGTAATTGGTCCAGACAGAGTATGACAATGACAGGTGTCAGAGTGACTGCGAACTGACATATTACCCGACCGAATAAAAGAGTTAATTACTTTTGTCCGTCCCTAACAAGGATCCATACAACCCCACTCAGCGTATACCATCAAATAGCAGTAGTATAATAATAATAATAATGTTTGTTTTTGGACAAATCCCCACCCGGCTGTTTAGTCCCAAACTAAGCCGAAGCTTGTGGCAGGGTACTCGACAACTGATAAACATACATAAATACTTTTAAATAAATACTTAAATACATACAAACACCCAGAATCCGAAAACCAACAGATATGCTCATCACACAAATGTTGGTCCCGGGTGGGAATCGAACCCACGACCTTTGGCGCAGTAGGCAGGGTCACTACCATGAATTTAAAAAAAGCTACTCCCATACGGATGAGTAACAAAATCATGTTAGGGGGTGCCAAAATCGTGCCAAATGTATATCGAAATTGATACTCACTCACACATTCTCATTTTCAAACTCCATATAAATTTGCTAATCCGCTTCATTTGTCCGCACCCCCCCTGATTTTGACACAGAATTTTTCATCGTTTCCCATACTACATTTGCAAGATGCGATCTCCACAGGGAGCGCGCGCGCGACAAAAGAGGTTCGAATCTCCTTGGTCACTACCAACTGCGCCAACAGGCCAGACATACCCCAATAATTTGAGAAGACGCTTCTTACATGGCGGGGTCGAACTGAACAAACACTATCTATTTTAGTCGGGTTGTGGTTTTAAAAAAAATGTGGTGGGAAAAAATTCACATACGTAGATAGAGACAGAAGATTTTATACCTGTCTAGCTTACTCTTACCACTGTTGTAATAAGTGTGTCCCTCTCTGATTATTATTGTTACTTTAGCACGCTCTCCATACGGTCCGTCCACTTGAGACTTGGACCAAAACTGAAAGAAGTCCATTTATATTTGGTGCAGTAGGCATAGAGACGCCGGCCGTCTGCGGCCGTCAGCCGCGGACACATGTTGGACGGACGCCAGGAGGTTATAAGTCAGCTCACTTATGTGCCTATAAGTTGTGAGTGTCTCTCCAACTTGACTAGTACTTGTAGGGAGTACTGTCATGTGCCAGGCTTCTACTGCATTGTTGGTTCGGTGCAAATTTGAAATTTGCTGCACGATTTGAGTGCCCCATCCAAAATCATTGGGTGGGGCAGTAACAGGGCGGAATAAATAATAAACTTTTGCAATAAGATACTAACCATACTAACACTATTTATTAGGTATTATAGTTATAAGTACTAATCGAACTAATAATATATGGACAATAGTCTGAAATAAAGAGTTATTTAATTTAATTTAATTTAATTTAAATGAAATAATACAATTAATATAATTAATATAATATAATATATATAATATATTTTAATATAATTTTTTTCGGTACCTTTGGCCCAGGTCAGACCCGGGGCGGTCTCTTTGACACGTAGTATTTGTATTTTGTATTTTTTATCATAATGTTTTATATCAGTTTTTTGTGCCTCCATAATAAATTATATTAACTTAAGTTATTATTACAATTTAAATGATCCAACATTAAGAAACAAACAGACTAATGTGACAACTGTTCGGACTCTCTGCCGTGTCGTCTTGCGACTTAGGTATTTTGAGATTTGTACTGAGAGCGAGGTGGTCGAACTGCGATCCAGTCCTTGTGATACCAACGCGTACGGACACTCCGGACACTCCGGACACTCCGGACACTCCGGACACTCCGGACACTCCGGACACTCCGGCGACACGACCTCAAGGGTTGTCGTCAACGTGTCGCTATAAAATTAAATATTAAAACAATTAGGGCTTCTTTCACCGCTTGCTGATAAAGTACCAGATGCCCTATCTGGAGATTTTCTGACAGATACCCAATTTTTTTTGTTCCACAGGTACCCGATTGCCTTATCTGTTAGATAAACTAACAGCAAGATTATCGGTTGTTATTTTTTATCTGTCAGATATTTTAATAGAGACTAGAGGTATGCAACACGAAAATATTATCAGACAGATTTATCTGATAGAAAGTTTATCTGTCAGATTACTATCTGTAACAATATCAGCAAGTGGTGAAAGAGGCCCTTAGAGTCACTACAGACGCGTGTAATTTGACACTTTAAGCACAAACAGTTATAAATCAAGTTTAACAAACGTTAACAATCTACAAGTTTAAAAAAATGTTGTAAAACGTGTGTCTGCCGAGACGACGCGCATCGTGTCAATGATGACGGGTTGCTGATAGCCTGACAGGACAATATAGCTAATGTATGTGCGGGGGAGGGCGGCGGGCTGCTGCCCGTCACCGGTGATGGATGAGCCGAGCGCATTAGGCGGGGCGGACTCAAACACTAGCAGCGCCCCGCGACTTCATTCATAGTATCTTGCGCTCCTCCCTCTCTCCCGCCTTACTTCCTGTTCGGTATCGCGATTTTGTATTCGCGCTTTGTGTATTTGAAGTTTCGCGCCGAGTTGATGAAACCGGCTTCTCGTAAATCTGCGCGCGCGCTTATCGGTGTTCCGCTCCCCCCGCGTGCCGCGGGGAAGGGGCAGTTTGCACGCCGCTATAATTGTTTCGCGCCGGCCGCGCGCCAGTCAGACTGAAATGGCTTTCGGAGCGAATTCACGTCTGTTTTGTTGTTTCGCCCACGCGTGGAACGCGTGCTCGGAGGCCTAGTTGGTGCATAAAGACATACCTACTTGTCGTTATTGGTGCGCGAGACTTTGTCGCGCCGGGTGGTTTGAGCATATTACGGTTTTGGCAGCCTATAGGGCTAAGAAGTTAGTGCTGCGTTGTGTGCTTGTGAAATTAGTGCCGCGCTGTGCGTGAGTGAATCCCGTGAGCGCCTTATTACGTAATCCCGGTCACCGGTGGGCGTCTGGCGGCGAGCGACTCAGGGGCCCCTGTCTTCACAGCGTTCGTCGGCTCCGCTCAGAGCGCCAGTTCCGCTCAGAGCGCCTGCTTGCCGCGGTGCCCGGATCTACTGCGCTGGACTCACGGGAGAAAGGTATAGGAACTCATTTTAAATTGGTGGAGGGTCCTTATCCGCGCGACGGCACTTTTACGCGACCTGCCCGGTAACGTGGGGTCACGCTGACCAAGTGGGGTTACGCTGACCGAGTGGGGTTTTGATACATTTGGGGTTTTTGTACAAAGCGCTGCGTAACGCAGCCCGGTGTTGCGGCCCGCCCGCCTGTACTTTCGTTTTGTGCGCGTTAAGTGTTTTTCGACGCGCCGGGCCGGGCGCGCGCCGTAACATTCTCTGGTAGCAGAGCGTGGTTAGTAGGTTGATATCAACGCCGCTCTGCATTTTTTGGTAGCTTCCACTGCGCATTAATCGCATTAATTGAATTAATTTTCTTGTGCAACCACTGCTTTTGTTTGTAAAATAGTTTGTGGGCTGAACCGCGACAGTGCCGACGCGTGTATAGGGTTGCCACCGCCACGGTAGGCCGTGTTAGGTAGGTAGGTTCACTGCTTATGGTTCTAGCTCTTATTTACATTGTATTGTATAATTTAATTTTCAGAATTTGTTAGGATTTCTGTCCTTTATTTCTATGGTTGGTTCCCTGTAGGTGGTCACATAATCGACTTAGGGCCTAGATAATTGTTTTCATAAATTCTTATTTGTTGTTGCTGAATTAAGCTCAGAATGTCGATGTCATTTGTTGCCGCGGATGTAAGGGCGGTGCTGCGGTGGCTGTCGGCTGCGGTAGCTTTGATCGGCCGCGCCGACCGCGAGAACGCGCTATTGGAAAGATATAGCAAATTGGAAACCTACGCATCGAGGCTAGATGCCGATGCCAAGGCATACGAGGAGCACGCCCCGCCGGAGGACGGTGACGACGATATTGCTACTGCGGCTGCGCGACGCATAGACGGTGACCTGCAACAGGCGTACGAGTTAATAGACTCCGTCACCGAGGCAGCGCAGGGGATTTTGGCCCGCAGGAGCGGACAAGGAGCAGCGAACGTTGTGCCGAAGCCAACGCCACCGGCTCTGCTCGGGAAACTTCCCACTTTAGAAGTTCCCTCGTTTGACGGGTCCCTGGACCAGTGGCTGAGCTTCATTAATATGTTTGACAGCCTGGTTGAAGCCAGAGAAGACCTCACTGAGTCACAAAAACTCGCCTATTTGCGAGCCGCCTTACAGGGCGAGGCCCTCCAACTAGTGCAACACATACCGGTTGGAGATGTGGGCTATCGGACTACTAGAGAGTTGCTGTTTGGTAGGTACCAGAACATTCGGCGCCTAGCAGACTCTCATGTGGCAGTGATTTTGGGGCTCCCACGAATTTCGCGGGCTTCCGCCTTACGGACGGATTTGTTAAACCCCCTATTGGGAGCTGTAAAGACCTTGGAACGACTATCGTTGCCCGTGCAGGAGTGGTCTTTTATTTTGCTGCATATTGTCTTAGGAAAGTTACCGACGGACATTAAGTCCAGATTTGAGCAGCGGTTTGGCGGGAATAGCGCCACACACCTCCCCACCTTCGAGGAACTTGTAACTTTCCTCGAAGATGAGTGTAGGATGGAGGACAACGCGGCGTTGGGTATCCTCCAAAACAACAGGCCACTGCCGCGACCTGCCCGGAGTGGGGCGGCGACAGGGTCGCCTCGAGGATACGAGGCGCGCCGCCAACAGAGGAAGCACTACGGGACAGCGATCCAAGAAGAGCGGTGCGGATATTGTCGTGGGGCGAGGCACACCGCCGCCACGTGCACTGAGTTTAGAACTCTGCGGGTCGCCGGACGTCGGGCGATAGCCAATCAGCGTAGGTGGTGCTACTTCTGCTTGGGAGGCCATTTCCAACGAGATTGCCCTCAGCCTCGACCTTGTGGCCAGTGTGGTGGCCGCCACCACACGATTCTGTGTGCAAATCAGAATGGATCCGGTCGTTTGGACGGCCAGGGGAGTCCTCGCACGGGCGGGGGCCCTGGTCGCGGCCGGCCGCGACAGGACTCCGCGGGGTCGGAGAAGGAAAACTCCCCCCGCACGGGCGGGGGTCGTCAGGACCCTTCGCCACGTGGAGCGCGAGAAGCGCATTCCTATGCCGCTGTAGCGAGACAGCCTGCCTCGATGAGACCGTTGTCCCCCCGATTTGCGGAATACCCACGAGTGTGGCGCAGAAGTCCAGACGTTGGACGCCACCCGGGCTATCAGGCTCTGCAAGGAGGAACGGACCGTGGTCAGCATGAGCGGTGGGACCCGCAACCGCGTACTGACGGTCCCCCTGGATATGCGAGCGGAAACGGCGAGTATGTACCGGTCCGACGGGGTGATAGTCCCCCCCCGGACCGTCGTTAGGAAAAGGACGCCCAACTGCCAGCCGCCACACCTCAGCCAGTTACCGTTCTTTTACCAACGGCCACTGTGAGGGTGTGGAACCAAGCAGGTCGGCACGGTGTGGTTCGTGCCCTGCTTGATACTGGCGCGCAAGGTTGTGTTGCGTCACTATGGCTGGTAGATCATTTGGGCTTGGTGGTAGAACCACATATTAGTTCTGTTAAGGGGGTTGGTGGAGTTAAGGTGCCGAATGTAATTGGACATGTCACCTTCGCATTCTCCACTCTAGCTGACTTCAACCCGAGATGGAAGCTCTCGGCAATTGTGTTGGAGTCCGTAATTGGCAAGCACCCAGGGGTGGAGATCCCACCCGCTGTAGTGCAGTTGACGTCGGGTTTGAAGCTGGCCGACCCTACCTTCCACCGACCAGCACCAGTAGATCTCCTACTGGGCGCAGATGTCTTGGGTCGTTTGATGTGTGGACATGGGAAGACTTTGCAGCCAGCCGGGCTTGTAGCCCTCTCGACGTCCCTGGGAAAGTGTGTGATGGGACCGGTTTACCCCGTCTCCTCTCCGCCATTGTTGGAGAACGCCTTGGCTGTGAGTTCCACACTCTCTGACGCTGTTCAGAAGTTTTGGGAAGTGGAGGAACCACCCACAGTGAAGCGAGTGGACCCTGAGCATGAGGAATGTGAGTTGTTCTTTCAGAATAACACCGGTCGCCTCCGCTCGGGTCGTTTGATCACTCGCCTGCCTTTCTTAGCCGTCCGTCCCCCTCTGGGCCACTCCCGTACGCTAGCGGAAAAGAGGTTAGTGTCGATGGAGCGCCGCATGGGAAAGGATGCCATCTTCCGCCAGAAGTATGTCGACTTCATGCGGGAGTATGAGGATTTAGGGCATATGTCCGTTTCGGAATCGGATTGGCGTTCTAAGGAACATTACTTCCTTCCACATCATGCGGTCCTGAAGACGCCTAACGGAAAGATCAGGGTGGTCTTTGATGGTTCCGCCCCTACTTCGACTGGCGTATCGTTGAACCAGTGTCTGCACGCCGGGCCTAAGTTGCACCGTCACGTGACAGACATTTTGACTAATTTCCGAAGGCATCAGGTTGTGTTCGTAGCCGATATCAAAATGATGTTTAGGCAGACTGTCATTCACCCGGAAGACAGAAGATATCAGTTGATATTGTGGCGCGAGAGTCCCAGCGATCCTATGGTTGTGTATGAACTCAACACAAATACGTACGGGCTAAGGTCCAGTCCGTTTGTTGCGATTCGTTCGTTGCTGGAACTAGCGGAGCGAGAACGCCTGAACTATCCTCGGGCCTCCGCCCTCTTGGAAGAGGATTTGTATGTGGATGATATTTGTACGGGAGCCTCTAGTGTTGAGGAGGCCCTGCTCCTACGAGATGAGCTTGTTGAGATCCTGAGGACTGCAGGGTATGAGTTACGGAAGTGGCTTTCGAACTCTCCCCGAGTGTTGACTGGTCTGCCAGTGGAGCACCAGCAGGATCCCCATCTCTTTGAGAATCCGGATAACCCAGACCTGTTGTCGGTCTTAGGGGTACAGTACCGGCCCGTCCAGGATGTGTTTACCTATCGGGTAGAGCTAGATTCCCCGAAGGTCTGGACGAAGCGCCTGGTCCTTTCTACGGTAGCCCGGACCTTCGATCCGAGCGGATGGATAAGCCCAGTCATCTTCTGGGCCAAGTGCTTCCTGCAGAGGTTGTGGATAGCCGAAGTGACCTGGGATGAGCCCCTCTCTGGCGAATTGGCCAGGGACTGGGAGTCCTTCGTCTTCACTCTGTCGGAAATAAACAGGATTGAGTTACCCAGGCCCTTCTTCCCCGTGGGAAAGTTTAAGGCGTCCCTGCACGGGTTTTGTGACGCTTCGGAGCGCGGATACGCCGCTGTCGTATTCCTGCGTACTGTGGACTCCAATGGTGCTGTGGCGCTGCATCTGGTCACTGCGAAGAGCAAGGTTGCCCCTCTTCGGACGAGATTGACGATCCCGAAGTTAGAGTTGAGTGGAGCAGCTCTTCTGGTCAGACTGTTAAACCATGTGTGCGCGACTTTGGGCCGCAGCGTCGATTTTGAAACGGTTTACGCCTGGACTGATAGTCAGGTGGTTCTCTGTTGGTTGAGAACCTCAGTCCACGCTTTGGAGGTCTTCGTGGCCAACCGCGTCTCCCAGATCCAGAACTCGGATGCTGTATTAGTGTGGAGACATGTGCCCGGGGAGCTGAACCCCGCCGACTGCGCGTCGCGCGGCTGCGAAGCCCCTGAATTGGTGGACCACCCCCTGTGGTGGGGTCCAAATTGGTTGACAAAGCCGGAGTCTAACTGGCCAACCACTCCTGCTCCATTGACGGAACCAGTGCCAGGCCTCCGGGCCCACGCCCTCGAGACAGAGGCTACCTCAGTCCCAGTGCAGGGCTTTCTTTTGGACAGGTATAGCTCTCTCGAGAAATTGCTTGGCGTGACGGCATGGATAAGACGCTTTATCCACAACTGTAGGCACCCGCAGCAGAGAAACACGTCGTTGGTCCTCTCTCCGCAAGAGCGTCAAGAGGCCCTTGTATACTACGTTCGGGTGGTGCAATCCGAACACTTTGAGACGGAGATGAGTACGATCCGCACAGGACGTAGCAAGTTGAAGGGAGCCGTCGCTCGGCTGAATCCCTTTATTGACGACTCAGGCTTGATGCGGGTAGGGGGACGACTGAGAAACGCGAATATGCCCTATGGAGCGCGTCACCCCCTACTGCTACCCAAGGATGGAGCCTTGGTACGTTTGTTGGTGTCTGATCGACACGTTCGGAATGCTCACGCCGGGTGCAATGCCTTGCTAGGCATATTGCAGCGTGAGTTTTGGATATTATCGGCTCGACGGATAATCCGTAGCGTTGTGTTTCGTTGCCTTCCTTGTTATCGATTGAAGGCCGCTACGATGCAGCCCCAGATGGGAGATTTGCCTGCTGACCGTGTGACGGAGTCCAGGCCTTTTGCTGGCGTCGGTACCGATTTTGCTGGGCCGTTCATGATTAAGACGTCCCGTCTGCGTAATGCAAAGACGGTGAAGGCCTATTTGTGTGTCTTCGTCTGTCTGTCGACCAAAGCCGTCCATTTAGAAGTTGTCAGCGACCTCAGCACTGAAGCCTTCGTCGCTGCACTGGATAGATTTGTTTCCCGTCGTGGACTACCCTCGTTGATTAGGTCTGATTGTGGGACTAACTATAAGGGCACCAACCATTATCTGACAGATGTTTATAGGTTTCTGTATGAGAATCAGATAGAGATTGGAACTTCGCTCTCCCGACGTGGGATAAGCTGGCGGTTTGATCCCCCAGCTTGTCCACACTGGGGAGGTATTTTTGAAGCGTGTGTAAAGGTTGCCAAAACCCACCTACGTAGAGTAATAGGGGACACTAGGCTCACGTTTGAGGAACTTGCGACGGTGTTTAGTAAAATTGAGGCCGTCCTCAATTCGCGACCCTTGTGCCCGCTCTCTTCAGACCCTACGGACCTGGAGGCCCTGACCCCAGGACATTTTTTGATTGGACAGCCACTTAACGCCCTGCCGGAGTATCCCTTCCAGGATACTAATCCATCGCGTTTGTCACGGTTCCAGCTATTGCAGCAATTGTCCCAGAGTTTTTGGGCTCGCTGGTCCCTTGAATATTTACATATTTTGCAGCAGCGCGTTAAGTGGACTGATAAAACCGACCCACCCAAGATTGGTGACCTCGTGCTGGTTAAGGATGCTAACCTGCCCTCATTGTTCTGGCGCCGGGGGCGCATTGTTAACTTGACTTTTGGCCCGGACGGAGTTCCTCGTTTTGCTGAGGTCCTGGTTGGGGATTCGGTCTTGAAGCGAGCGGTCGCGACTCTCTCTCGTTTACCCGTAGTTTAGCGTACAGTTTGTTACTGTCCGGGACGGGGGGATGTTCGGTATCGCGATTTTGTATTCGCGCTTTGTGTATTTGAAGTTTCGCGCCGAGTTGATGAAACCGGCTTCTCGTAAATCTGCGCGCGCGCTTATCGGTGTTCCGCTCCCCCCGCGTGCCGCGGGGAAGGGGCAGTTTGCACGCCGCTATAATTGTTTCGCGCCGGCCGCGCGCCAGTCAGACTGAAATGGCTTTCGGAGCGAATTCACGTCTGTTTTGTTGTTTCGCCCACGCGTGGAACGCGTGCTCGGAGGCCTAGTTGGTGCATAAAGACATACCTACTTGTCGTTATTGGTGCGCGAGACTTTGTCGCGCCGGGTGGTTTGAGCATATTACGGTTTTGGCAGCCTATAGGGCTAAGAAGTTAGTGCTGCGTTGTGTGCTTGTGAAATTAGTGCCGCGCTGTGCGTGAGTGAATCCCGTGAGCGCCTTATTACGTAATCCCGGTCACCGGTGGGCGTCTGGCGGCGAGCGACTCAGGGGCCCCTGTCTTCACAGCGTTCGTCGGCTCCGCTCAGAGCGCCAGTTCCGCTCAGAGCGCCTGCTTGCCGCGGTGCCCGGATCTACTGCGCTGGACTCACGGGAGAAAGGTATAGGAACTCATTTTAAATTGGTGGAGGGTCCTTATCCGCGCGACGGCACTTTTACGCGACCTGCCCGGTAACGTGGGGTCACGCTGACCAAGTGGGGTTACGCTGACCGAGTGGGGTTTTGATACATTTGGGGTTTTTGTACAAAGCGCTGCGTAACGCAGCCCGGTGTTGCGGCCCGCCCGCCTGTACTTTCGTTTTGTGCGCGTTAAGTGTTTTTCGACGCGCCGGGCCGGGCGCGCGCCGTAACACTTCCCCTCCCTGCCCTCCACTACCCCTTTCTTCTATTCTGTCCCCCCTTAACCCCTTCCTTCGTATTTAGCCTTTCTCAAGAATTGGGCTGTCAAACGCAAAAAGAAATTTTCTAATCGGACCGGTAACATATGTCTTCTGGATGTCGGTGCCGCCGGTCCCCGCTGGCAGAGCCTGTGGGGCCCCGGGCGCCCACGCGTGCCCGGGTACTGGAGTAACAAGGCGTTCATAGCTTGGAGTCCCCTCCGGCTGATGGTGGCTGGCCACCAGCTGATGGTGGCTGGCCACGGCCGGCCGTGTCTCAGAGAAGACCACAGATGTATTAAGTTTGTTTGTATGTTTGAGCGCGCTAATCTCAGGAACTACCAGTCGGATTTGAAAAATTCTTTTTGCATTTTATAGCCCAACTCTTGAGGAAGGTTATAGGCTGTTTAACATCACGCTACGATCCATAGGAGCCGAGCAAAAAGGAAAAATATCCACTGAGTCCACTGCTGGACGCAGGCCTCCCTGAACCCGACCCTCGGTTCTCCGCACCCATCACCAGCCGCCTCACAGATCGTCCAGCATTTAAAAGTGTTTACGTGAATGTCATGCTGCATGATGGACCGTCATGCTTGCTATCAATCACATAGTACAGTGAAGCGACGACCAGCACGTAGTTTGCGTGTCATACACTTCAATCACTACAGCTAGACGGTCATGGATGAGTGACAGCACGTAACGCATGTCATGCCGCATGACCGTTTATCCAGTCTGTAATATAGGCTGTAACGTGTCTATGCGTGCGGGAGGGAACAAACAAATACGACACCGACCGGGACAACATGAAATAATGTCATTTTCTCCCGCAATTTGCGGGAAATAAACAAATCAAAGACAAGAGTGAACCACTCTGCGAAAGCCGGGTTCCGTACACACATTCAAAGAGAACCGTTTTCGATTCAAAGGGCACTTTCTACGAAACACAGAGTCTGAAGGGCTCTCGAACCGTGAAGGAAACATCGCGAGGAAACCAGCACGACGAAGGACCACTTCTTTAGGTCGGCGGTCCACCAAGTCGGTATTAATATTAAAAACTAATAAATAAACAATAACATTATGTTTGTCTGTCATCATCAACAGCCTATTAATATGTCCCCACTGCTGGGGCTCAGGCCTACCCTCTCAACGTGCGGGCTATAGTCCACCACGCTAGCCCAGTGCGGGTTGGTGGACTTCACATGCGCATAAGAATGTCTTCTTCGGCGTATGCAGGTTTCCTCACGATGTTTTCCTTCACCGTTTGAAAGCAGTCAGTACATGTACTTAAGTTTCGAGAAAAAACCCATTGGTACATGGCCCAGCCGGGGATCGAACTCCGGACCTTTCGATATGATAGGCCGCGTCTTATCCCCGACGCCACTGATGCACTGTTTGTCTGTGTTAATAAATAAATAATAAATTACAATATAAATTCCCATGCAATTTTTCTTTAAAAAAATTTAGGAATTAAAAAAAACCAATAATGTCGTAGAACCGGAGGCCACAATATCCTGCGCTACCTCCTTGTTAGGGGGGCGTCCCACGCGCGCGCGCGTCCTGGAGGCCGCTGCTCGCCGCGCGGGACGACCCCGACACGACATCGTAGGCGGCGCGTCGCCCGCGCCCGATGTGAAGGAAAACATCGTGGAAACCTGCATATGCCGAAGAAGGTATTCTTATACCCATAGGCGCATGTAAAGTCCACCAACCCGCACTGGGCTAGCGTGGTGGACTATAGCCCGTACGTCCTCGTTGAGAGTGGGGACATGTTAATAGGCTGTTGATTTCATTTGATTTTTATCGCATCCGGATTCGTGCGAGAGCACTGTCTCCGACGAGACTGTAGGATTTGGGGTTCCTACTCCCTGGTCGGTTAAATGAAATAGTCTATTTGGATAAACTGTATTTAATTACTGTCCAAATACTTTCTTATGAATATACGAGTGTTACGAGTGTGGGGGGCGAGTGATGGGGAACGACTGGCTCGGCGGCGGGCTGCGCCCGCGCGGCCGGCTGCTTATTGTCGTGTCATGAGTTTTGTGCCCCCACATCACTCTCCCCTAAAAACAAAAATTTTTCATAAAATTTTTCAAAATACAAAATCTTAAATACTAGTACAACAATATGTTAGTTAGCTTGCTATTGCGCGCCGCTGACACCATGCGCGCAGTGCGCTCGATTATTTTGCTGACGCGTCGTCTAACGGCCGTCGACACGAGTTATCGCTTGCGTGATGTCATCGGTCGCTCGCTACTAATAATCTATACTTTTTTTTTTTCAAAATATATACTGCACTACAAATTTATAATAATCTTTTGGTGCATTAATATGCGTGTATAGTTTTTACGGACACAAATATTTTATAAAAATACAATTTCAAAAAATTACATTGCATATTTTGATATTAACTGGTCACATTGTTTATTTTGGACTAATAATTTTACATTATTGAGAGAAAATACCTGTAGTCAAAATTTTCACATTCTAAATAATGTTGCACAAAGTTTTGCGTATATATGAGAGACGGCACTTTGTTCACTTTAGAAAACACTGCACAACTGTACTGCACCTATGAGATGATGACCTGCGACGGATTGGGCCCCTTTCCTGGTTGCGCCAACACCGCAGTCATTGTAGGTGGTGATGCCATGGGTTGCAGGCGGACTATTTGGTTTCTCATCCAGCCTTCGGTGCCCCTTTTGCACCTTTTATACATGCAGAAAAATATAATCACGGCCACAATGGCTAGTACTACTAACAACAGTATGGAGATTCTATTCAGTTTTTCTTCAAATGTCGCGGTCGCGTAATTCGCGCCGGATTGGGCGATGATGACTTCGTCTTTGCTCTGAGTCTGACCCATGGTTATTATCATAATGCGTTGTCGCTTGCTTGTGCTCTCATATATATGCAACTACATTTTTATCTAAAAATACAGAATATTGCTTATTACTATTTATGCTAGTTAACTTCTAGTCATTGTCGATGTCAGTCCACAGTCCAAGTTGTGTCAGCTAAATCGCACGGGTGGCCTGATTGTGCGGCCACTGCGCGTTTTGCGCAATGATATATTCGTAGCCTTAGTTGGTGCGTCACTGCCCGCTACGGGCTTGTCTACGTTTTTCCCTCCATCGGGTGCTACGCTGTGGCTACGCGTCGATTGCGTCACACTGTCTTTTAGGTCGTCATTTAATAAGTAGGCCGGTTTAAGTCTGTCAATTGATATCCGTGAGGTCCTGTTAGGTAACTGTACTTCTACTACCTTACCATGTCTGCCTATGATGCGGTATGGGCCATCGTACGCAGGTGTTAATGGTTTCCTCACTGCATCTCTTCGTACGAACACGTGGGTGCATGACTCCAAGTCTTTATGTACGAACATCTGACGTGTGTTGCTCGATACTCTTGACACAGGCCGCAGGCTCCTAATTACGCCTCTTAACCTGTCTACGTACGTGTACACGTCGCTGGTACTTGACTTACTTACCTCGCTGAAGAACTCTCCTGGGAGTCTTAGCGTGTGTGCTAACGTCATTTCTGCTGCACTCACTCCTGTGTCGCTTCTGCCGGATGCTCTCAGACCAAACATTACTGTTGACAGTTCATCTGCCCATGACGACTTACCTAATAAACGAACTGTTAAAGCTGCTTTAAAGGATCTGTGCCATCGTTCTACTAACCCGTTAGCTTGTGGGTGGTAAGGAGTTGTCCTTATTTTATTTATTCCTAGCAGTGTCATTAGCTCTTTAAATAATTGACCTTGAAATTGCGTACCTTGGTCGGACGTCAGTCTGGCTGGGCATCCATAACGACATATCCACGTCTCATATACTGCCCTAGCTACTGTTTCAGCGGTCATATCTTTTACCGGTACTGCTTCCGGCCATCTGGTGAAACGGTCTACCATGGTTACGCAATACCTATAACCCTGCTCCGTTGTCGGTAGGGGACCTACTAAGTCTATATGTAAATGTTCGAAGCGCGCTGCTGGTTCGAACTGCCCTAGCGCCGACTCTGTGTGACGATTGACCTTGGATTTCTGGCACTGAACGCAGGTTTTGGCCCATGTGCCTACATCTACATTCATCTTCTTCCAGAAATACCTTTCTTGCATCAACCTTTTAGTCTCGCGGCTCCCTGGGTGGCTAACGTTATGCACACTGTCAAATGCTGTTCGTCTAAACATTTCAGGTAGGTACGGACGTGCCTTATCTGTGGATGTTTCGCACACGATAGGTACGTTGCTACCTGGCAATATGATCTTTTTAAACCGTAAGCTGTTCTCGGCCTGCATGTTTTGCAACTGCTTATCGCTACTTTGTTCCCTGGCCACTTCTACGTAATCTATTGGTGATGGACACAATATTGTTTCAACACCACTTCGGGATAGACAGTCTGCTACGCTGTTGTCATGTCCCGATACATGCTGAATATCCGTTGAGAATTCTCCTATAAACATAATCTGACGCGTCCTTCTCGGTACTTCTTTAGCGCTACCTAATTTTGTGAACGCGTAGATCAGAGGTTTATGGTCTGTAAAGATTGTAAATTTTCGTCCTTCTACCAAATATCTGAAGTGTAGGACAGCTAGATATATTGCTAATAATTCTTTATCGTAGGTGCTATATCGCTTTTCCGTATCGCTGAGGTTTTTTGAATAATAACCTAACGGTTTTAAATTTCCGTCTACAAGCGTATGTAGGACGGCGCCTACACTGTCATCCGATGCGTCCGCCATAATTGATAAAGGTGTATCGCAAGACGGGAAGTATAATGTTACGGCTTCGAGCAAACTGTTTTTACAAGCGATAAATGCATCGTCTGCTCGTACGGTCCAAGGTATGGGCGTTTTGTCCCTTTTCTTGGAATTATGCAAGAATTTATTAAGTTCGGCTTGATGCCTCGCTGCTTTGGGTAAATGAGACCTATAAAAATTCATCATACCTAGAAATCTTCTGAGTTCTTCTACCGTTTTAGGTTTTGGGAAATCCGAAATCGCTTTCACTTTCTCCGGTATTGGTTTCACTCCGTCTGCTGAAACCTCGAAACCTAAAAACTCAATTTTGCTTTGACCGAAACTACATTTAGATAAATTTATAGTAATGCCATATTCTTCAAATCTTTCGAAAATAAGTTTTAAATGTTCCCTATGTTCTTCCTCGGACGCGGATGCTATTATGACGTCATCGATATAACAAAAAAGAAAATCTGATCCGACCTGATCTTTTCCGCTGTCGCTTATGCACTTAATACCGTATAATACTGTGTCATTCATGAAACGTTGAAATGTAGCGCCTGCGTTTCGCAATCCGAACGTCATACGTTCGAATTCATATAAACCAAATGGGGTCGCTATTGCTGTTTTTGGGATGTCTTCTGGGGCCACGCAAATGTTATGGTATGCCCTGTTGAGGTCTAAACGCGTGTACACTGACTTGTCCTTTAAAATATAAGTAAAATCTTGTAATCTAGGGATTGGGTATCTGTCTGGCTGGGTGATTGCGTTTAGCGCACGGTAATCACCACAGGGCCGGATTTGGCCGTTCTTTTTTGGAACTATGTGTAGTGGACTAGCCCACGCACTCTTTGAAGGCCTACAGATGCCCAGATCCTGCATTACCTGGAATTCTTCCTTCGCTTTTTGGTACCTCTCCGGTGGTAGCGGCCTGACGCGCGCATGCACTGGGGGTCCAGTTGTTTCGATGTGGTGTACGACGCCGTGTTTGGGTGCCTCTTTGAACGACATCGGCTTGGTTATCTCTGGAAACCTAGATAACAAATCACAGTACGGATGTTTAAAGTCTAGGGTTGTCACAGTCTCGTTTTTACATTTTGTCACAGTGCCTATCGTATTTAGCGTCGTCACTTGGTCAATCAGTTTCCGTCTACTTAAGTCGACTAGTAACCGATATTTTACCAGAAAATCTGCCCCAATGATGGGCTGCTTAACGTCCGCTATGATAAAAGTCCACTTAAACGCTCGTCTTAAACCTAAATCTAACTCTAGCGTATGCAACCCGAATGTCCGAATTTCGGTGCCGTTCGCTGCGTATAGACAATAAGTTGCACTATCGTTTAGTTTTGACTTTTTATACACTGCACTTTTAGGTAACACTGAGACATTTGCTCCACTATCTATTAAGAAACGTAAACCTGACTTTTTGTCTGTTATGCACAAGCGGTTTTTTTCGGTGGTGGTACAGTTTCCCGCGGCCGACTGTACCTCTTTTAGTTTCCCTGTTGTCTTTCATTTTTCCAGGCGCACGGCTGTATGCACTTCTTCGCCTTGGTTTTGAATCGGTAGTGGAAGAAACATAACCTGCCTACGTCACTGGGCGCTTTCCTGTCCCGCGACTGGCTTCTGCGGTTGCTGCGAGCTCTCGATCCTGTCCTGGCATGGTCGTTGGACTCTCTTCTGCGGGACCTCCCTCGGGTCCTCTCCATTCCGTCCAGCCTTGTTGTTAGCCTGGCGATCGCTGCTACTAAGTCTGTATCCTTGCTGGTCGAGGGTTTCGGACCGCTCACCGATGCTATGCTGCCTCCGCTGGTTGTCGCCTCGATTACCTTGTCGGCGATGGTGGCCTTGACCGTGAGGTCTTTTTCCGCTACGGCCAGTACGGCTTGCACTGCTGTGGGCAACTGGTTCTGCCACAGTATGGTGAGGGTCTCCTCCGTGACCCTGCCCTTGGCGAGATCCTTCATCCGGCGCAGGAGTTGCGACGGCTTTTGTTCGCCTAACTCCATCTCGGTCATTAGTTTTTTCACCTTCCGCGCCTCCGACTCCTCGTAAATTTCTAGCAACCTGGCTTTCAGCGCCCCGAATTTGTTAGCTACGGGTGGCTCTGCCAGAAGGTCGCTCACCTGCAGTATTATTTCCCGGTCGAGTTTTGCCACGACGAGGTTGTATTTCGCCTCGTCACTCATGTGCTGCGGGTGCAGTACCGCTTCGACCTGGACAAACCAGAGCCTGGGCTGCTCTTTCCAGAAATCTGGCAGCCGGGCTTGAATGGATACGGCAGCCATGATGTCTGGCTGCTGGACTGCTGGAGGTGGGTTCTCTTCTGGTACGATTGCTGGGTTTTGCATTTTATTTCGCACTTTACTTAACGCTCACTTATGACTCGCGGTTTATGCGTGTTGATCGCGCCCTCACACTCGTAAGCCCACGCGGCGGGCGAGTCGCTCCCTAATTAAAAATCCAACCGACACTAAAAAGTTTTCACTAATCACGTCGGGGTCACCAATGTAGGATTTGGGGTTCCTACTCCCTGGTCGGTTAAATGAAATAGTCTATTTGGATAAACTGTATTTAATTACTGTCCAAATACTTTCTTATGAATATACGAGTGTTACGAGTGTGGGGGGCGAGTGATGGGGAACGACTGGCTCGGCGGCGGGCTGCGCCCGCGCGGCCGGCTGCTTATTGTCGTGTCATGAGTTTTGTGCCCCCACAAGACAAACAAGATATACAACCAGTTCGTTCATTCGTCCATTGTACCTTGTTAAATCGTCATTAAACCTACTATCAGTTTAGTGCGGGTGTGAACTGCGGTGCGGAGCGCCGACTGACTCGTGCCCATTAAATGACATTTCGGATATCTATTTAGAATTGCGATCCTACTAATTATTAAAAAGTCGAAAATTTGTGAGGATGTTTGCGAGTGAGGATGTTTGTTACCCTTTCACGCTGTAACGGCTGAACGGATTTTGATGAAACTCGGTGCAGTGATAGCTTTTCTGGAATATAGACTACTTTACCGCAGTAAAAGGTCCCCGCGGGAAAACCTTTTTTTTAAAAAGCTAGTCTGTGACACATGTCAGGATGGACGACATATCGCATCGGGCGGTGTGCTAGCGCCCCCCTCCCCGCTCCCCGGCCCGCTCCCCGCCGGCGCCAGTCCTCGGCGAGCCGCCCCGCGCAGCGCGCGCCCCGCACCGCCCCGCGCCCCGCACCGCACCCCGCCGCGACCCGCGACCACCTGTTTGTTACAACAACATTCGTCATTTAAAAATACGGTCAGATCAACAAGGAGTTTTGGAAATTTGTTTTTTTTTTTAAAGTAGATTTTGGCTCGGCTGCTACTGACATTTAAGCAGTATTTAGAATATGAAATCTATTTCTTATATTTAATAAATTGGCGGTTACAGCACGGCCTCCACAGAAACGGGGCACGATAATAGACAATCAAAGATTTTCACTCGTCCTTACCTACTATAGCGATAGCAATTTTAATAACACGCTCTTATGTTAGTTCCCCGCTCAATGTAGACAACCACAAGCAGCTATTGTATAAAATACTATCACAATTATATATTTAAAACTCGCAAAATACCAAGTAGTAGTAGTATAATAAAGACAGAACTGACGTCAAAGACAATATTGTATTACAGTTTTGAATAAACGAATTTTCAGTCATTCATACATTTTCTAGGAGAGAATATACCGAGACATAGCGTGAAAATACATACAAAATACTTTTAAAAATCTTTAGAGGATACTAAATTCGTGCAACATATGTACGTATTTAATAAATACCTTTTTGTTAAGATTTAATGCAAAAATATAAATGTTTTATAATTTGCGTATCTAGTTAGGTACTTAAGGTAGGTTCTTATTTAAATATTAAATATTTAAATTAATGGTTTGTACGTTTTATATCAGATTAGCAAAATGTCAAATTAGCAAAATGCCAGATTAGCAAAATGTCAAATTAGCAAAATGTCAAATTAGCAAAATGCCAGATTAGACAAATTCCAGATTAGCAAAATGTCAAATTAGCAAAATGCCAGATTAGCAAAATGTCAAATTAGCAAAATGTCAAATTAGCAAAATGCCAGATTAGACAAATTCCAGATTAGCAAAATGTTAAATTAGCAAAATGCCAGATTAGCAAAATGTCAAATTAGCAAAATGTCAAATTAGCAAAATGTCAAATTAGCAAAATGTTAAATTAGCAAAATGCCAGATTAGCAAAATGTCAAATTAGCAAAATGTCAAATTAGCAAAATGTCAAATTAGCAAAATGCCAGATTAGACAAATTCCAGATTAGCAAAATGTTAAATTAGCAAAATGCCAGATTAGCAAAATGCCAGATTAGCCAATCGTCATTTAATAAATTAATGTAAGTACTATAAATACTTAATTATATTTTTAACGAAGATGACACTTCAGCTTCCGCCAAAAGGTTTGCGTGTCTGTCTGTGGCGAGGCGAGGCATCGATTAGTGTCACGCCAGTTAGGTAATTGTTTCCAATGATTGATTGACGATTGAAATGATTCTATTTTTAAATGTCGACGGTTAACGCTGGTATTACTTCAGCCCGTGACAACCAGAAAGATAGACCTGTATTTTGTAATTATTATTTCCTTCTTAAATTATAATTATTATTATAATTAATTATTATTATTATTTTTATTTTATTTTTTTCCTTCTTTAATTATTATTTTCATTATTTCTTTTATTATTATTTTTTTCCTAATTGTATTTAGTTGAAACAAATAAAGAACAAAAAAAGAACAAAAATTGTATTTAGTGAGACAGTTATTTGGAAAGCAGTGACGGGCAGTCAAATCGACATCGCGGCGTAATTTAACACAAAACGCAAAATAAAAGCTACATATTTACTGTATTAATTAAAAGTTAAGAAAAGTTTTAAAAATACGTCTAATTTAATTAGTAGAGAGTATTTAGAAATGATTCTAAGTAAAGAAAAAGATTTTGAAAGACATTTAAAAAGTAACTTTAACTAACCATTAACGATCTTTGAAAACTATTGCTATTTCCACTGTATGTTTATTGTATTTTGAATTTTTGCTGACTATTTGTAATATTTGTATTTTTATGTTTTCAAATGTTTAATGGGTTTATAGCTGTCAATAAAGAAATTATATTATATTATATTATATTATATTATATTATATTATATTATATTATATTATATTATATTATATTATATTATATTATATTATATTATATTATATTATATTATATTATATTATATTATATTATATTATATAAATTTTGAATTAAAAAATATTTGGTGTTTTGACAGGTAATGAAAATTCTCGATAAAGTATTGAATATCCGATAATAAAGGCCTTCCCAAAAACTATTTGGTAAAACCTAACCTATAGATACGTCAACGCCAGCACATTACCCTGTTCAGACGAAATACCGTAAGCGACAAAAAATACGGAAATCTGCATTGTGTCTTTCTTACCATTTAGGTGTGAAATGGAATGTATTGTGTATGTCGCTTACGGTGTTTCGCCTCGACAGGCTCATACGTTACTGAACTATAACCATTAGGTTCCTCTTTCATTTGGGAATATGCCGATCGGGGTTGATTCCAATTCAGAAGGTCAACCCCTCCCTCCTCCCCACCATTATCATATATGAGACAGCCGCACTATTGTGCGTATTAACAGCTCTAGATACCGCACTAGACTTCGCTTTCGTATTTATTGTCCTAAAAATGTATATTGCCGGTTTAAACGTATATTGTGATGGCGTATACAATAAGTGCTTGCGGTTGTGTACATTGCGCGGGGAATTTAATTGAAAGCGTGTACGTAACTAAAACACACGTCTGGGTCGTTTCAAAATTGTCCGCTGTAAATCTCCATTAAAGCTACTGTTACTTTAGTGAGGATGTGGTGGGAACAGGAGGAGAGGGGGCGGGAAGAAAGTGACGAGCGGCAACAAAGCTGATTCACGTAGAGCACTGACAATTCATGCCTGAAATATCCGTTTTCTTAAAATATATTTTTTCGCAAAATGTCTCCTATTCCAGACTGTGAAATGTCAGCTTGTCAATATGACATTATGCAAAAGACGTGCTCACATTCTGGAATAGCAGACATTTTGCGAAAAAATACATTTTAGTAAAACGGATATTTCAGGCCTGAGCCATTAAATTGTTCTGTCGAATACAGCTATTTGTGTTGTTTTCAAATATGTATAAGATTAGTTTTCGATAAAAACGTATTTAAACTTTAATATGTAAAACTTTAAATCACTATAATTTAACGACAAAACTATTTTTCAAAAAGTAATCATTTCAAAGGCTTCGTGTCATTACGTGTCAGTTTAATAACAATCGGTCCTGTTACCGAACCAATAACGTAAGCGACACACGCAAAATACCCATTCGATCAAAGTAAGGTAAAGACCATTAAACGCGTATTCAAAACGTGTCGCTTAAAATATTTTTTGTATTTAAACAAGTGTGTATAGGCCTTCTTAAATAATAATACCTGTATGTTTTCTATACATTCGTGTAATATTATTAATGTAATCTTTCAAGAACATTAACTGTTATTACACTAACTATGAGTGTAACCCGCTCCGCTGTCCGCTCCGCCGACAGTGAGACCCGACCCTTACTACAATTTCCCAAACGACTTCCCCCGAATCACACCGCTTTTGTATATTATTATTTAACATCAAAAGCCTAATAACATGTCCCCACTGCTGGGCTCAGGCCTACCCTCTCAACGAGGGTGTTCGGGCTATAGTCCACCACGCTAGCCCAGTGCGGGTTGGTGGACTTCACACGCGTCTAAGAATTTCTTCTTCGGCGTATGCAGGTTTCCTCACGATGTTTTCCTTCACCGTTTGAGAGCAGTCAGTAACCCTTTATAACGTCCCAGTTATACAGATATGCTACGTGACAGTTAAATACACTACCATATTTGTAATGCACTGGGGAACACATCTACGGCAAAAAGAAATCATTAAGAAAAAACCATGTGGTCAATATATGCACTCAGCCTGTTAGTGCACTTGAGTTTTCAGATGATCTGTTTCCAATACACCTATTCATTGACATTGAATGAATGAGGAAAGAAAGCCTGATATATTCGCTATATAATACCATTATAGTTAAATAAAAAAGAGGATGTTCTTCTCCGTAAATGTTTATTAACTAAGTGGTATCCAAATCGCCTCTGCTCTGCCTTATATTAAGTTATGAATGCTATAAAAAGTTATTAAATATGCCTTCATATAGTCGGAGGTCGCGCAAAAAAAATTTAATTTTTGTTTTTATCGAAAGTAACTACGACATTTTGCAATTTTTTATTTAATTTTATTCTTAGGTAAAGTCTAATCAGGAGGAAAGCTGTATAATACTGCGTCTCGTCGCTTTTTCTTCACCAGAACAGAAAAACTTCTTTCGAAAGAAAAATAAAACTTTTAAAACTGTCATCCCAACTCCACCGAAGCCGGTGGAGCCGCGGCCTGGGACCGGCTCAGCATACAAGCCCCCGCCGCGGCGCTGGTCGCCCCCGGACGGGGGCAGCCCACGGTAATTACTCCGGAAATCGCATCCACGCTTGGTTGAACGGCTCAGTAACTCATGTGCGAGTGGTCTTGGATTTCGTTTCCGCTTTGGAAAGATCTGCGGTCAGGAGATAGCTGAACCTTTTTTTTTTTAATCAATTACAGTAGATAGAAGCTGTCAATTTTTTTCAATTCAAACAAAATTCAATTACGTTTCGTCAAACACAATAGTATGTATACTGATATATGTTATAATACTATTGTTTATTATTCAATTCAATACTCTTTATTGCACATTTAAAAATTACAAACAAAAATAAATAAAAAACAGATACAATGAAATAATTAAAATTGGAGAAAGTAACTTTTACTCAAATACAACATGATATTAATATAAAAAACCGCGTCTAATTAAAATAATATACTATGCTAACCTACTTACCTAAAATAAATAAAGATACAATAACGTATATCTAGGTGGTCTTATCGCTAAGAGCGGTTTCTTCCAGACAACCTTAATTTTCTATTTCTCCCAAAAATCCCACTAAGAACCTATTCGAAGAACTGACCAAGTAGAGACACGAACAATCCACCCCGCGGCGAACGGCGTTCATTAAATAAATAAAGGAATTAAATTGCATACATCGCCACCAGGCCAGGGGAGATAAGCGGAAAAAAAATTTCCACCCCCGGTGGGGAGGGCGGCGGGCGGGGGGCATAACAAACGGCCTGGGAATATTTATAGACTCGGATATTGAGCGCGGCCGGTATATTATCTGTGGCATAGAGATTAACATGCACCAGTCACCGTTTATTATATACTCACTATTGCCCGCGGTCTCGCCCGCGTTTCATAAGTATCTGACGTTTTTTTTTGTCGTCTCTTAGGGGTAAAAATATAAAATTGTAGAAATAAAAATCATCCGAATACGTGGGCCCAGTGTTTGTGACGTGAGTGCACAGTGGGGCGCTCGGTCGCGCGGCGGACATAAACAAACTATTAGACAAGTTACGGACAAACAAACACACACACAGTATCCCGGGCGCGGCGCCGGCTTCGACATGGGTAAGTGATTTTTTTTTGTTTTTATATTGCTACAGGGGTAACAAGCAGGCGGGCCCACCGCCGCCCATAAAGTGTCCCTAAACGGTCATGCTTGCATGACATGCAACGTTTCATGTCATGCTGCATGATATACCATCATGCTTGCTATTAATCAGTACAGTGAAGCAACGGCCAGCACGTAGTTTGCATGTCATGCACGTCAATCACTACAGCTAGACGGTCATGCGTGAGTGACAGCACGTAATGCATGTCATGCAGCATGATCGTTAGGGAGCCCAATAGACACCTGCAACACCCGGGGGTGCTGGTGCGTCGCCGGCCAAGGTTGGAGGGCTCTTTAGACTCTCTTCTTGAAGGACCCCATATTGTACACTTTGAAAAAAATAACAATCCATAAAACAGAAAGTTATGCAGGGTTCAAGCTTATTTCTACGAAATCTCAAATTTTTTGCGTACGTGTCGTTTTTAATTAGTTTTTTAATCTGACCGGTGGTTCCACAGATGCAGCGGGTCCAAACAAACAAAAAATTAAAACCAAAAAAACTTTTGAGGTTTTTTTCTTCTTTTTATGATAATCTGATGTAGGATTTATTTTTCTAGATATAAACTAAAACAAACTAAAATAACCTAAAACTATTCACTGAAATAAAATTAAATAAACCACTTCAAAATAATAAAAAATGTCTTCCATCGCGCCACAGCGAGGCAGGGTTCCCAAGATACTGCCAGCATTTCCCCATTTTCGCTTCTATTAATTATCTTCGTTATTATATTGGTATAGATTATATAATACGTTCACGTCACGTCCCCGACCTGTCGCACGTTCCTCTCCCCTATAATATTCACGAGCGTTATTTTCGGATCAGTCGCTTCGGAGTCCCGAGTTAAATATTCAAGCGGTGTGTTTACTGCCGCACACTGGGACGCATGTCAATGTTGCTAGGACATCAGTAAGTCCCACCGTCGGGCCACTGTGCACACAGCGGGCACGCGGGAGGTGGAACGCGGTTCTGCCACGCAGTGTCGCTTGTGGATTTACTTGTTCATAGAACGTTTTTTTTTTCTTAGAAGCTTATACATTGCGAATATTCAAACAAATTCACAAATAAGGTACTCGATATGAAAATTAAATTTAAAAAAAATCATATTGTCAGGCGCCAGGCCTTATAGAATAGCACCTACCAAAACTAAGTTAATATAATAATAACTTAAGTTTCGAGAAAAACCCAATGGTACATGGCCCGGGCGGGGACCGAACTCCGGACCTTTCTATATGATAGGCCGCGTCTTATCCCCGACGCCACTGACGCTCCACTGACAATATACTATAGGGAATCAATGTCGTACGCCAGCCCTGCTATTCTGTAAGCGTATTTGTGCAACTCGATCCTGAATCCGCAGTGAGATCGGTCTCTAACTCAATGATTTACAGTTCAATACTCACTTTACTTCGCAAGTGAAGTGTTTATTAAGTAGCTTGTATTTGTTTACACAATGCGACATCAAGGTCTTTCATGATCGGATGCGAAGTGAAGTAAGTGACTTGCGATGTGATGGTCGAGTTTTAATTCATACTTTACAGAATCACACAGCTGTGGGCAGAACATAGAAAGGCCAACTTATGTGGTATACCATCTTAAATATTGTATTTGACGTAAGTATTTTTACGAAATAGTTAGAAGCATGTCAAATACGAGTCGTTTTCTCAGCGGGCTGGAAGTGGCTGGAACAAATAAACAATCACCTCTGGCACGTTCGCGCCCATAAATCCCGCCCACTGTGCGCTCGTCGCGGGTTCAATTTCATTTTTTCCACCAAACGAACCGCGGCCCAGTGCAGGCCTGCATCACAGTACCGACACTACTACGTGTTCAGTTATTGTATAAAGACGCCCCGCGACTTTGTTCGCGCTTAAATGTATCCTACATGTTAGTCCAGGGTGCAAGTTGTATCTGTGGCAAATTTCATCAAAATCCAATCAGCCGTTAAAGCTTGACTGAGCAACAAACTTCTCTTCAACTACTTCTTCTTCAACTTGTAAGTAGCGGGATGCAAGCATCTAGGGAACCAGTGTTGCCATCTATTGAACGATAACAACGGCTTGTATCGCTACTGTGTTACCCTAGTGTTCCACGGATGTCAACTGTCATTCACAACTCACTCGTTCATTATCGATGCATCCATTCAATCATTCACTGGTCAAAGAAGGTGACGGCGACACTCTGCGGGATGTATTGTGCCAGCCTGTGTGTTTACCCGCTGCTCCCCGCCCCGAGTGGTCGAAGAGCCAGGAGCCCGTACTCCTCGGGTTCAGGACAGGCTGTGCCCAGGACAAGCCTTGCGTGTCCTCTCCACGGGCTCTGCAGATGACGGACTCCGGTAGTCCCATTTAAAAAGATAAATGAAATACAATATTCTCTTTTTGACGTCACTTCTGTGTAAATCTCCTGTCTCCACCTGGATATAGCCGAGGGGCAGACACAGCAACAATCCTCACAGCTGCAGATTATCAAGTTGAGTCTGAAAGTGAGTGTTGATACTGTCCCGCCGTGCACTGTGGCGTGGTATTTATTGGTTTTGGTACATCAAGCAATTTTTGAAGCTCACAGCGAGAGGAGAGCGATGACCAGCTGTACCAACCAGCAGCAGTTTCGAACATGGACTGTCCATGGTTACGAATCATGGGAGGATTTTGTATAAATCCTGCCACACTCTAATTTTGCTTATATTTTTCCATTTTTTTAATTCGAAGGATAGCTCGTGGTGTGAGCTGTTCCCAATCTGAGGGAGCGTTCATACACCACGTAGTTCCATTCTAACAATCACCCTTCCCCCCCCCCATAATAATAATTAAATAATTTATTTTTGCAACAAACACAGTTTAAATAAAAAAACTGCCAAACTGTGGTACAGTTTGTTGTCAACCACTTAGTATATAGCTCAACAATACAATATTATAGTGTGGTAGGTATATAATGCTACAGGACAGTGAAAAATTACGGCGATGAAGTTGTCGCTATTCAGTGAGTCAGAGAGTCCAGGTTCAAGTTTCAAGCTATCCAAAGACTTTCGGCCTATTCCGAGGACAGACACACGGACCGACCGAGACAGTTGGCCATAATGTCGATGTATATTTTCAAATATCATAATTTCCACATTACTGCCGACATATCTTCAAATATGTTTCAATTTTCAGCTCACAACACGAACCAAAAAGCTTCTAGAGGGGGACTTATATCTATAAATGACATGGCCATTGCCCCCCCTAGCTGTCAGCCCCCAGCCCCCCCTGCCTCGCGTGGCGTATGCGAGGCCCCCGGCACACAATGGAGCGCGTCTGCGATTGAACGAATTATTTCTTTTATTCCCATATTTTATTGAAACGCTGAAATAATAATATATTGGCAGTTTTTTCGGGTTTTAAATGAACTGACTGGTAAATACCGAATGGCTTTTATTTATACGGGTAGTGGGGACCAGAGGGACCGCGAGGCCTAACCACCGCTATAGATACGTACAGAAAACTACGTTGTACTGTGTCCTGTAACTCGCCTTGCTTCGTCCAGGACGTGCTCTGTGCCCAAACAATGGAGGCCTTACATCGATCAGGAGACCTTTTAGAGCCCCTCATTGTGTGAGGCGACCTGTTCGTGCTGAGGAGACCGCTTCGTGGTTTTAAGTCAGCTGCAAAGTCAAATAAGTCAGTCTGACGACGGACCGCCACGGCCTCCATCATCATCAACGGACAATAAGTTAGAAAATACCCATCGGTACATGGCTCAGCTGGGGATCGAACTTCGTACCTTCCGATGTGATAGGCCGCGTCTTATCCCCGACGCCACTGACGCTCTCGTGTGTATGTATATTTAAAAGTTGTAATTTAGGTATCAAAAAAGGGGTGTAGCGAATTCGGTCAAACAATATTTATGATCAATATGATCATAAATACAATATGAGTTGCACAGTTGGCGGCGGCGGCCGGCAGTACTCCATACTAATGGAGTTTACGGACAAGCGAATATAGCATCTAACTCTATTAGCAATACTGTTCAATTGAACAATAAACTGTTTGATAGAGTTGAGACGTTACGGAGTTGAAGTGGCAATGAGCTTTTGTTTGTAAATTATTGATTTATGTTGTTTTTGGGCTATTCTGAAGCCGCTTGGGCCGTTTCATTTAAAGAAGAAACGTGACAAAAGCTCTAACAAAAGTGTATCCATAGTTGTTTCTGTAATATTCAAAATGCAGCGCGCAAGGCAGGTAACGGAAGAAAACTTCAAGTGTTTTAAAGATTTCAAAGGAATTATCCTGAGAGTAGAGGAGAGCGTCAGTGGCGTCGGGGACAAGACGCGGCCTATCATATCGAAAGGTCCGGAGTTAGATCCCCGGCCGGGCCATGTACCGATGGGTCTTTTCTCAAAACTTAAGTACATTTACTGACTGCTCTCAAACGGTGAAGGAAAACATCGTGAGGAAACCTGCATACGCCGAAGAAGGAATTCTTAGGCGTATGTGAAGTCCACCAACCCGCACTGGGCTAGCGTGGTGGACTATAGCCCGCTCGTGAGCCCCAGCCGTGGGGAGATGTTAATAGGCTGTTGATGATGATCGTGTGAGTGGGTCATGCATCCGGACATGGTACAAGTGGGTGCCGGGAGCTGTTGGTTCAGGTCGGCCAGTAATGTGCGGCTTGTTCATTACATTGTTCATTACTTACCGTATGTTCACTTATAGCTTCTATGTGAGGACTTACATTTTATCTTCGTCTAAGCACGAGTCTTCATATTTGGTTCTAACCTATAGTGGTCCCTACACGATCATGCGGCATGACATGCATTACGTGCTGTCACTCAAGCATGAACGTATATAGTTGTGTGATTGACGCAAATGACATGCAAACTACTTGCTAGCCGTTGCTATGTGTTTCATAGCAAGCATGAGGGTCCATCATGCAGCATGATAATTCACGTAAACGTAATGCATGTCATGCCGCATGATCGTTTAGGGACCGCGTATGAAGCTGCCGATTTGTATGGAAAAAATTTAGAAGATTACATTTTGAATCCGAAAGCGATATTTTGTATGTAGGTATGACTTCTCGGCTAAGTATCGCGTGTCTTAATTTGTCAAAAACAGAAACCATTGTAAAAGTGTCCCTAAACGATCATGCTTCCATGACATTATGCAACGTTTACGTGAACGTCATGCTGCATGAACGCTTGCTATCAATCAACACAGTGAAGCGACGGCCAGCACGTAGTTTGCATGTCATGCACGTCAGTCACTACAACTATAGACGGTCATGCATGAGTGACAGCACGTAATGCATGTCATGCAGCATGATCGTGCAGGGAACCCATAAGACGACGAAGAGACTCTAAATGCACTGTTTTCAACCTTTATTATTAACACAGATACTACATAACTATTGTTTTAAGGAAATTACATGCATAATTAAATGTGAGAAAAAAACGGATTTAAATATGAAAAACGTAACAAAAATGTGGCTCGTCAAAGCAAGGCAATATATTTGTTGTCTCATTATTTAGTGGACTATAGGTAGCTTCATACAAATAAAATAGACCATATTAAATCGACCCAAACAAGCCCTGCTATTCTGTAAGCGTATTTGTGCAACTCGATCCTGAATCCGCAGTGAGATCGGTCTCTAACTCAATGATTCACAGTTCAATACTAACTTTACTTCGCAAGTGAAGTGTTTATTGTGTAGCTTGTATTTGTTTACACAATGCGACATCAAGGTCTTTAGTGATCGGATGCGAAGTGAAGTGAAGTGACTTGCGATGTGATGGTCGAGTTTTAATTCGTACTTTACAGAATCACACAGAAGTTTTACTGGAAAGTCCCCCGCGTCGTGTTCCGCAATGATTTTTCTTCAGAAGCGGCTTCAATTATAACTCTGAAAGCGGCGACAAGCCTTCGCCAGAACGTCGCAGAAAGCAGAACGCTAAAAGGCTTAAAGCAGAACGCTAAAAGGCTTAAAGCAGAACGCTAAAAGCTTTAATATTAAGACTTAGTATTGAATAGAACTCAGACACAGTTATACTTAGAATTATGTTTTAAATTTAATAATCCCACTAATGTTATAAAGGCGAAAGTTTGTGAGGATGTTTGTTACTCTTTCACGCAAAAACTACCGAACAGACTTCGATGAAACTTGGTACAGTGATAGCTTATATCCTGGAATAACATACAGGATACTTTTTGACGCGGACAAAGTCGCGGGCGTCCGCTAATACCCCCTAAGTAACAAAACGCCTACATAGAGGGCGCTGTTTCACAATGTACACGGGAAATACTTTTGTACGCGGGCGAAGCCGCGGGGAAAAGCTAGTATTATAAACGCGAAAGTTTGTGAGGATATTTGCATGTTTGTTACTCTCTCACGCAAAAACTACCGAACAGATTTTGATGAAACTTTACAGTAATATAGATTATACATCAGAATAACACGTAGGCTGTAGATACCGCGGGCGAAGACGCGGGAAGCAGCTAGTTCTAAACCAATCTAGAGCATAATATACTCTTTAATTGTATCAGGCGTTACTTTGCGGAAATCCATTATATAACAATATTGTGGTTAATAATTTGCTTTTCCCGCGAATAAACTTTATGTTGTTATATATAGTAAGTAATACACAAATTAAATTACAATTCTAATATTAAGTAAAAATAAATTTTACAAGTCTAAATTTATAAATAATATCATGCAAATTACTATTCTAAACAAAATGTTTTGGTCAAAATTTACTAATTTATAAATTACAAAATAATAATAATACTAGCGAAAAATATACTGTATAAAACAACATAAAATAATATAAAATCGACACGTGTTTCACCTCTCTACGAGGCATCCTCAGGATGTTGACAGAACGGCAGCTTACGACCGAGTGAGTCACTCGTCAAATATACTCTGTTTTAGTGACCAAAAATTAGAACGTCTATAAATAAAAACCAAACGGCTGTTTCTAATTCTCTAGAAGTTTTCTCGGTCAGAAGAGAAAATGTTTATATTTTATTAGCGAAAAGAAAACTTTACCAGTTTCCGTGGCGGCCGGGGCCGGGGCCGGGACACAACCATTTGTTATTTGACAAAACAAAATAAATAAAACAAAAACATGGCTTCATGTGCGCCGCACCCGGAGAGCATACTAAACAATATTTAAATGAACCAATCTCAGAGCAAACCCGCTCCGGGGTAATCTAGAGAATAAACTACACGTATATTTACGTATGTAAGGTGGGGGCGGCAGAAATGTGGGGGCGGCAGAAATGTGGGGGCGGCAGAAATGTGGGGGCGGCAAAATGTTAGAGCGAATTAGAGACCCGTATTCGATAACAGTATTATTATGTCGCTACGTGGGCTCAGCGGCGCGGTCTGGGGTCACAAGTTCGATCCCCGCTCGGGACAGACGTGTCAGGATCACGATAGAAGAAGTGACTGCAATCTAATCAATAAAAACCTGTAGAAAAGTTTTTAATTGTATCAGGCGTTACTTTGCGGAAATTCATTATATAAATATTATGTAAAGTTATATTTATAACAACATAAAGTTCATTCGCGGGAAAAGCAAATTAATAATAAACACAATATTTCTGTAGAAAAGTTATCAGTGCCTACATATTTTTAGAAAAACAATATGTCAGGGGCACAGAATTCCTTCACAGTTAAAAAAACTTTGACGCCACTTAGGTGTAGGGGCGGCTAATTTAAACCCCCCCCCCCCCTCTCCCCCGGGGCGGCACAACACATAGTGCGGCCCCGGAGCAAACAACGAAATAAGCCACGAAAATGAGAATGTCGTAGGCGCGCTACGTGCCTCGTAGCGCCCGCGTAGCGCCCGCGTAGCGCCCGCGTAGCGCCCGCGTAGCGCCCGCGTAGCGCCCGCGTAGCGCCCGCGTAGCGCCCGCGTAGCGCCCGCGTAGCGCCCGCGTAGCGCCCGCGTAGCGCCCGCGTAGCGCCCGCGTAGCGCCCGCGTAGCGCCCGCGTAGCGCCCGCGTAGCGCCCGCGTAGCGCCCGCGTAGCGCCCGCGTAGCGCCCGCGTAGCGCCCGCGTAGCGCCCGCGTAGCGCCCGCGTAGCGACCAATTTGTGGCTTCATTTGTTAGGGCTCACACACACCGGTGCGGTGTGCGCGGCACTGCTTCTTCAAATCAATCAATCAATTCAACAGCCTAACTAACAACGAGGGCGTTCGGGCTATAGTCCACCACGCTAGCCCGGTGCGGGTTGGTGGACCTCACATGCGCCTAAGAATTTCTTCATCGGCGTATGCAGGTTTCCTCGCCATGTTTTCCTTCACCGTTTGAGAGCTGTCAGTACATGTACTTAAGTGTTAAGAAGAAACCCATCGGTACATGGCACATCCGGGGATCGAACTTCGGACCTTTCGATATGAGTCTTAGAGTCCGAGTCTTATCCCCGACGCCACTGACGCAAAACCCGTGTCCACCATCGGTGCCCCAATCCGTTCTTTGGTGGACTTCACATACGCCTGAGGCGAGGGCACGACCAACTAAGCTGACGCGGCATACAATTAGAACTCAAAAAAATCAAATGAAATTTGTAATTTTTGTCTCATTTCTGATTATTGTTACAATGCGATTAATTACAAAACAATGCTTACAGAGCAAAGTAAGCACGGTATTGTCGCGCCGGTATGATGCGGTCCCCGGGGACCAGAGGGCCCGCGGCGAGCGACGGACGGAACTCAAACGCGACACTCGACGAGACAAACAAAGAAACCTCTAAAACTGTGCCAAGTGCGAGTCACAAAAGAAACTGCGGGGACTATGAAACCCGCGGGGACACCCACACTCATAAGGAAGGGGACTCAAGTGCCCGGCTCAGTTTTGATTCAATTATGTTGTAATTGACACGTTTTTTGTTGTATAGTCCCCGTAGAATTTCTTGTCGGCTGAGTGAACATAGTCACAGATTGTTAGCACACCGCTGACAGTGTGTGCGTCAGCGAGATAGTGTGCTACATAGAGATGTACAAAAACTTGAAAGATTGATTCGGTTGATCGAATCAATCGCACGGCTCCCCTCTGACACCTACAATTAGTCATTGCGCAGCAATCAGCCAACTTCACACAGCCGCCAAAAATCTCCGCGTGTTTATAGCTGCCTATATTCACTCTAGTATGAGGAATTTAACCTTCAAAGTTTTAAAAAGTGACTGAACCCTTTAACTTGATTTGACAGATTTGTTGGAGAGAGATGCAAGATATTTCTCACTTTGGAAACATCAGACCCGTGCTCCACAGAGCAAACAAATTAAATAGAATAGATTTTTCATAACCTTTTTTTTTTTTTTTTTTTTTTTCACGGAGTGGAAACGCTTTATACGTACCCAGGGGGAAGATGGGTTATGTGGGACTCTCTCCTCAGTTAGAGCGGTAGAGGAGCATACCTACTAAAACCACTCCGGTGTTTCACCCTCTTTGCCGTTTGGAGTAGGGGTGCCATGGGATCTTAGGATTCTACCAGGACACCCCCCGGCCGCACCGGCCTGAGCCGGTGCTCCCGCGCTTTGAAGGGGAGGACCGTGAAACACCGCGGTCCTCCCCCAGACGTGTGAAGTCGAAGTTGGTGGGTTTCCCCCAGAAACAAATACCCACTGACTCCACTCGGGGTTTCAGGCCTGCAGCGAACTGCGCCCTCCGTCCACCCCTCCGTCCGCGCCGGAACGGGTGCGCGTCGACCGAGGTCTTCACGCTCCCGCTCCACGGCCTCCTACTGCGACGCAACGGAGTCGCAGAAGGAGGCCCCCCTCCGCCAACGGGGTGAGAGTTACCTCTCTCCCCGCGGCTCCTCTTGGGCTGCGGTTTCCCGGTACACCCCTCTGGCTACGGGTCCCCGAAGCCCAGGCGCTCCAAGTGCGACTTTCCGATGAAAGCCACAATGGAGCGCCCCCTCTTGGGTTCCTCTTGGCTTCACCGTGCGACCAACACGGTTACTGAGCCCCCCCGCCACGACAAGGCGAGAACCCGTTGGGGGGGAACCTAACCTAACCTAACCTAACTTTTTAACTTTCGAACAACAGTTTTTCAAACTTCATTGATTACCGCCCGACTGTCTCTGTTTCTAGACCCTTGATAACTGTTGAGAGGCCTCCATCAGTCACCGAGAGGTCTCAAATCGAAATTTCTATGGCTCGGTAACATTGTTGGAAGCCCCCGCAGCCGGCGAGTGACGTCACGACAATGACGTAGCGACACATAAATAAATGACTCGGAGGGCGGCGCCTGACGCGTATTAACGACAAACAACTTATGTCATTAATTACTGTGGGGTGACGTGGCGAGGGTCGTGCTGCATCAGCGTCAGCGCGTTGCTGTCCACTGCTGGACGTAGTGGGCATACAGGTTCGATGCCCAGGGGGACAAACAAAATCATTTTAGTTTCAACATTTGATAGCAAAATTGTTGAGGCAGGTGCAGGCTTTATTTTAACATCACGCTGTGTCCTTTAGGAGCCGTGGAAAAATAAAAAAAACCGGACAAGTGCGAGTAGGACTCGCGCCCTGAGGGTTCCGTACCAACTTAATTTTTTTAAATTTGATTTGGTTAAACGCAAAATGATGTTTGTTGGTAATAGAAAAAATCCTTTTTTTGTGATGTCACTACAAATTTACTGTTTTCGGATTTATTCATTGTTTTTGACCTTGCTTCTTGACAAATTTCTGATTCTATGTCAACGGGAAGTACCCCATAGGTTTTGATGACCAACATACTCAAAAATGCGGCAAAATCGGCCATATCTTCTGACTGCGATGACTTCGAAGTCTGATTATTTCACGGCTCCAAGGGACTGCAGACCTGAGTATTTGATATTAATTTCAACTTGATACCTCCGCGCGTTCCTGAGAAAAATGGTCTAGACAGACGGACAACGAAGTGATCCTTAAAAGGGTTCCTAAAAACCCCTTTTGAGGTACCTACGGAACCCTAAAAATAGTTTCTAAAGCGGTAAACACACGTCTGCACGTAGCTCGCACGTAATCTGTGAGCTTCCTCCCACTAGTAGAGTATGAAAAGGCTTTCATGCGCTGGATCCAAGCCGCCTTTAAGGCTTGAAAGCTGCTTTGTGCCTATTTAGCCGTCGGGGAGGCTTGTATGGCTTGAAAGGTGCTGTATGGAATAGGCTGTGAAAGGCGGTGGACTATACTATGTTTGGTCTGTGAATAAGACTATAAGAAATAGTTAAGGGTGGATAGATTTTAATAGACTGTTAAAATGAAATAAAAAGTCGTTTTTAAATTAAATTAAATTCTTCTCTTTCGAACAATTAGACAAGTTTCTTAATTACCATAATGTCACATCATCACATCAACATGTCAAACTAAATAAAATGCTAAAATCCAAAATGTCAAAACAAGAAAAATAAGTCAAATTCCAAAATTCAAAAATAACCTAAAATTAAGTCAATTTAATAATAATAAAAACTAACTTAATTTGATAGAGTTGGGAATCGAACCGACACGTGTGCGAAAAAAATTACAAATTTGTTTTTTTTGTATAATGAATGCGTAGAGATTTTATTTTATTTTTAATAGTTAAAAACTGCATTCAGATCTTTTTTTGTTAATTTGTTTTTAGGATTACTGTAATTTTTTAAAATCCATGAATCTTATTTTTTTATTATAAAAGGGAGTCTTCTGAGTAAATAATACTATCTCCATGTTAATACATTGTATTATCTGTGCCGTGACAGCTGTCACTCTCGCCGTCCGTCACGCTGACAGCTGTCAGAGCGGCTGCAGACGCCCGATCGTCTCTTCACTAACGACGCTGTCTGGTCGGAAACTTCTTAATGACAAATCTACGAACGGAATTATATCTATGTACAATTGTTACTCTGTATATTTTTAATGTATTTGTATCGTATTATCATCATCATCAGCCTGCACCAGTCCACTGCTGGACACAGGCCTCCTCAAGGCGCTCCACTGAACCCGATCCTCGGTTCTCCGCATCCAGTTACTACCATCTCCATCTAGCCGGGGGGCGTCCCACACTACACCTGCCCACGCGTGGTCTCCACTCTCCAACTCGTCTCCCCCAGCGGTTATTGGTTCTACGACAGATGTGACCAGTCCACTGCCACTGATCCTTTGAGCTATGATGAAGGCTTTGATTCTCTGGCGGAACGTGTCAAATGCTGTCTCTCAGAGAAGCTCCGAGTGCTGGGACTAGTCCCACTGTTGGTGTCCACGTTATCCTTACATACTATAAAACAAAGTCGCTTCCCACGCTTAGATCTTTAAACCACGCAACGGATTTTGATGCTGTTTCCACTCTCATTGAGATAATGTCTTCAGGTTTATAGGTACTTGTCCCGTGCGGGCGAAACCGCGGGCAGCAGCTAGTGTGCAACGTATAGTAGTGGTGGCTGGTTGTGTTGTCCGCAGAGGAGGAGTGCGAGGAGGCTGTGTCCGGCGGCGCGCGGCACCGGCCCGAGCCGCTCGGCGCGCTCGCCAGGAGCACGCGCTTCACCAAGCACGAGATCAAACTCATGTACCGAGGGTTCAAGCAGGTTAGTGCCCTCACTTACTTACTTATTTACTTACTCATTTAATTACTTACTTAATTATTTATTTTTTCATAAAAATAATTAGTGTAATTAATACAATTAATTTAACTATACAGATTATGTACAAATATATCTATGGCGAAATTGTGTCAAGTATTCCCTTGACCATCTACTCCACAATAAATTATATACAAAAAAAATATTTATTTATTTACTTGCTTAATTATTTATTTATTTACTTACTTAATTATTTATTTTTTCGTAAAAATAATTAGTGTAATAAATACAATTAATTTAACTATACAGATTATATACAAATATATCTATGGTGAAATTGTGTCAAGTATTCCCTTGACCATCAACTCCACAATAAATTATATACCAAAAAAAAATTCATTTATTTACTTACTTAAATAAATAATTAAATTTATTTATTTACTTACTTATTTAATTATTTATTTATTTACTTACTCATTTATTTACTTACCTAATTATTTATTTATTTACTTACTCATTTATTTACCTACTTATCTATTTACTCGCTTATTACTTACTTACTCACTTACTTGATTATGATTACTTACTTACTATTGTCACTGCAAGCCTCTGCATTTAAAATCTTTAGCAATTAAAATAGCCTGTTGGTTTTGTGAGTCACTTAGTTGCAGTACTGTGTGTACTTATGTGTGTGTAAGTGTGTGTGCTTGTGTGTCAGGAGTGTCCGTCGGGCGTGGTGGACGAGGACGCCTTCAAGCACATCTTCTCGCAGTTCTTCCCGCTGGGAGGTGAGTCCGACCACGCCTCTCGCCGCTAGCTGTCCCGTGTGACATATTATCAATCAATCAATCAATCAAAATCATTTATTGATAAACTTTATCAAGACGTCAAAATTTTTATAGAGGTATTTGTGAACGATATCCCTTAATGTATTGTAAAGTGATGTCAAGTGATGTCAAGTAATGTCAAGTGATGTCAAGTAATGTAAAGTGTGTGTTGCAGACGCGTCTCAGTACGCCCACCTGGTGTTCAACACGATCAAGCACAAGCAGAGCGGGAAAATAAACTTCGAGGTGAGTTTCAGCCATTACAATCATGCATCATCTCGCAAATAAATGTCATTCATCATTCGTTCGTCACTCACTCATTCATTTATTCACTTTCAAAACGTTGGATTTATTAGAATTTCTTCGACCGCCTAAATGTATTTTTACTGGACTAATACCCGTGACTATACAGGGTGACTGTTACTACTAATAACGTATTAGTTTCTACACAATGTAATGTAGATTCTAATAGTAAAGTTATTTAGAGGGTGTAGCCAGGAGCGGTTGTGCCGGCGTCACCGGGAGCCGCGGGATCCCGCCGTAATGGAATCCCGGGTTACTACACCCCACCCCCCAACCCACCCCGCACCCCACTAACTTATAACTTGCAGTATCACGCTTGACATCGTTTTTTAGGAAACCCTCGAAACGGCTGAGCCAAAACTTGTTACAAACATTTTAAAAAAACATACAGGTCCAATTGACAACCTTTTTCAATTCAATTCAATTCAATACAGTTTATTGCACATTTAAAAATTACAGACAAAAAAAACAGATACAATAATGTACATCTGGGCGGTCTTATCGCTAAGAGAGATTTCCACACAATCTTTAACCCCTTTTTTTTTTAAGTCGGTTGAAAAGTTGCCTGATACCTACATAGTGCTTAATTTTACACCTACAAGGAAAGAAAGGCGTAACATTATCGAGCATGCAGAAAGAAAAATCTCAGAAATAACTTATTAAACGCGAGCGAAGCCGCGGGAAGCAGCTAGTCTTAATACAAAACAGAAAAATTAAGAATTTGTTGCGGCATTCATATACTTTTCCTGGACTATTATCGATCTAAATTTTCCCTCGATCCTAATTTATTATCGATCATAATTTATTATCGATCCTAATTTCCACAACATATTGAGGACTATAGTTGTATCGAAAACTGTCGCGTGGACCGAGGGGGGGGAGGGGGGGTTGGCTCGCTGCTAACAGCCCGTTCATCTCCGCAAGCTTGCCAACTGCCGCAGTATACGTACAGGCACTGCGCAGCACGAGATGCTACCGACTACCGAGTACTTCCATCACGCCGTAACGGCTGAGCGGATCTTGATGAAACTTGGTGCAGTGATAGATTAGGATGTCAGTCACCATATACCAGCCTTTGAAAGACCACTGCTGGGCATAGGCCTTCCCCAGAGAACGCCAGAACGTCCGGTTCTAGCTACCGGCCACTTTCTTCAGGTCGTCGGTCGGTTCTGCGACAGATGTGACGTGCCCATTGCCACTTCAGCTTGCTAATCCTTTCGGCTATGTCGGTAACCTTAGGTCTCCGTCGGATCTCCTCATTACGGATCATGTCCTCTCGCTGAGCGACCTTAAACTTGTGGATCAGGCCCACCGTCAGCGTCCACGTTTCTGCGCCGTAGGTCATGACCAAGAAGTTTCAAATCTCTTTGGTCGCTCGCGCACTCCCTGTGGAGATCGCATCTTGCATATTTAGTGTCGAAACCTATGGTGCCATTTACCGGGGGGGTGCGGACAAAGGAAGCGGAGTAGCGGGAGGAGGTTGCTAATACAAATTTATATGGAGTTTGAAAATGAGAATGTGTGAGTGAGTCATAATTTTGTGATTAGTTTGACACGATTTTGACACCCACAGAATGCTTTTGTTACTCATCCATATGGGAGTGGATAAATTTTTTGGTTCATGGTCATGCATGACTGACATGACGCATTATTTGGTTAGACTTTTTTCTTTATAGGTTGTGGAATTGGCGACGTACAAATTTTGACGGCTTTTCGATTTTCACCCAAAATTTTTATTAATGTTTCACTTTCCCTACCATCCCTTGCGCACACCACACGAGTGAGCCAACATAAAATACCCTAATTATCACATTTAATACTTGCGCCGGAAGCTATTTGCGGCGCGAGCGAGACAGAGATACACCGCTGTGTGTGCGCGAGAGGGACGCCCGTAGACTAGTCGGCGCCAATAGTTTTTGCTCGCGCTCTGCTGAAGCTCGCGGTCTGATTGATGTAAGAGGGGACCACAGAACTCACAACTAATAGACACTGGAAGTCGCATATCTGCAATGTATTAATGCAAGTACGTGACCAGTAAGTTAAAAAAACATACCCCTAACCCCCCCCCCCCTTCCAAATCCCCCCCACCCCTCCCAGCATCCTCCTCCGCCCTTAAAAATATCCTTGGTCTCCTGTCATGGATACATCTGGAAAAATACTAATCCATGACTGGAGTTGTCTTTAGTTAACAAACCAAAAGATGTCAAGAAAAAAACTGGCCTGTTGGCGTAGTGGTAGTAACCCTGCCAAAGGTCGTGGGTTCGATTCCCACCCGGGACCAATATTTGTGTGATGAGCATAACTGTTGGCTTTCGGATTCTGGGTGTTTGTATGTTTTAAGTATTTATTTAAAAGTATTTATGTATGTTTATCAGTTGTCGAGTACCCACGTACAAGCTTCGGCTTAGTTGGGACTAAACAGCCGGGTGTAAAGTCCAAACATTATTTAAAAATAAAATAAAACCTGTTCGGGGACAAAAATTTGAGAAGAAATCATGGTGTTTAATACATTTCTAGTGTCAATGTTTTTTTGGGTTCTGTGGAGTGAATGAAGCAAATAATGAGTGTGGGTCGGACGCCGGCGGAAAGTTATTCAATTAAGTTGTGAGCTTGGGATTATTGTCGGAGCTTTTATTTAGTTTTGCGGACGGGAAGAGCTCATACGAGCCGGCTTGCTGACGGCGAGGTCGTGTGGGAGCTAACTATTAGTGAACATTTTAAGACTGATGGGTTGAGAATTTTGCTTCCAGGGCCGTAGAACCAGTTTTAAAAAGAGTTGACTCAAGATTTAATGCGCTCAAGAACTTTTTGGCGGGAGCCCGAAGTGTCATGTTCTCTTTTATTTTACTGAAATATGTATTACTAGCTGTTTCTTGTGGCTTCGCCCGCGTAAAAGGATTTCCCGCAGAAACAGGTTTCCAGACGTATCTAATGTGATAAGCTGTTATATACGGTTATCAAAATCTGTTCCATAGTTTTTACGTGAATGAAAGTGTAGAAACAAACAAACAAACAAACAAACAAACAAACAAACAAACAAACAAACAAACAAACAAACAAACATCCATAAACAAACTTTCGCCTTTTTAGTAGGTAAGTATTAGTAGGACAGTTGGCATAGAAGCACGTTGTTTCCGCGCCGTAAAACTCAATTAAAAACCCGTGTGCCGTTCCAGGAGTTCCTGGAGATCCTGTCGCGCGTGGCGCGCGGCTCGGTGCAGGAGAAGCTGTCGTGGGTGTTCGCGCTGTACGACGCGGACGGCGACGGGCGCATCTCGCGCGCGGAGATGCTCGCCGTCGTGCGCGCCGTGTACGAGCTGCTGGGCCGCGCCGCCGCGCCGCCCGTCGGCGCCGCCGCCGCCGAGGACCACGTCGACAGGATCTTCCACGTAACTACTACACTTGCTTTCTGCACTCTTGGTACAGACACCTGTTGCACCTATGTGCGCATAAGGGGCAGGAGCGTGCAGTCCTCGGGTCCAGGGTAGGCTGTACCCAAGACACTCGTGCGCTTCGTGCTTCTACAGTTGCTTTCTGAATTCTTGGTACAAAAAGGTCTCTTTCTGGTTACACGACGCACGACGACGCCGCCGAGGGCCATGTCGACAGGATATTTCACGTTCCTATACTACAGTTGCTTTCTGCACTCTTGGTACAGAAAGGCTCTCAGAGCGGGTGTCGGTGAAGGAAAACATCGCGAGGAAACCTGCTTACGCCAAGGATTACATGTGATGTTTTGATGACTTCTTTGCTGTTTTTTTAATGAACAACCCTGGTGTGAGCGGCTTGCTTGATCGGTCGGGTGGACCTCCTCCATTCGCTCTGTGGGTGGGCATCATGAGATGTGTGTGTGTGTGTGTGCAGCTGATGGACACGAACGCCGACGGCGTGGTGACGCCGGACGAGCTGGCGCGGTGGTGCGCGCGCGACCCCGCGCTGCTGCGCTCGCTGCACGCCATGGACACCGTCTTGTGATCCGCGCCGACGCCCGCGCCACCCGGCGCGCCCCGCACCTACCGGTCGGTACCAACCGCTTGTACCCACCTAGTTGGATGTCCAGGTGCTGCATAAAGGACTGCGATATCGGACCAACGGTCCATCGGCTGCGAATGGTAAGAAAAGGGCACAATTGGACCTAAAATACGACTGTATATAATATTTATCGGTTCATTTCGAACATTACTGAAGTGCAGAGAAACAGAACACGCACACGACCGCCCCGCGCGACGCGCGTGACACAACTGATTACAAAACAATGCTCAGAGTTAATTTAAGCACCGTTGTATATTATAGGTATAGTACGCTCGAAGTGTGTCACAGTTTGATTGTCGGTCCAGGATGGATATGGACGGTCCGCGCGCATGTTGCTCCAGGGCGGCCGACCCGCCGCCGCCCCCCGCGCGCACCAGCCCGCCGGGGACTACGAGCACCGCGGGGACTGCGGGCGCCGCGGAGACTACGGATAGCGCGGGGACTGCTGGCACCGCCGGGACTATGAACACCGAGGGAGCTACGGGTACCGCGGGGACTACGGGTACCGTGGGGACTACAAGCACCGCGGGGACCACGGGTGTTGCCCGCCAGCCACCCCCCGTACCAGCCAGAGCTTTCACTACTACTGTAAGTTGTCCTTCAATAGCTCATTGAGTTCATTCCTTTCTCGTACATCATCATATCGACCTGTAGACGTCCACTGCTGGACAACGGCCTCCCCCAAGGATCTCCACGACGACCGGTCCTGCGCTAACCTCATCCAGCCGGGTCCCGCGACCTTCACCAGATCGTCGGTCCACCTTGTGGGAGGCCTGCGCTGCGTCTTCCGATACGTGGTCGCCGCTCGAGAACCTTTCTTTCTTTTTCTTTCTCGTACATTAAAATTCAAATAACCTTAATTACAGATCAACGAAGAGGCAGCATCTCGCAAGCCGAAGCGACTCTCGCGCCGCTCGTCCTCGCCCCAGCCGCGGTGAACTCAACCTTACCGCCATATACATAGGGATCAAACTTCCGCCTGCGCTAAACATTTCGGCTGAGTCGGTGACTTGAATCTTCTTTTTCTTTTAAGTCATTCGTATCTCCTTCTTTACAGAAGATGGTGCCAGAACCACTTACTGGTTAGTTGGTTTAGCAACCAAATTCTCAGCAGCTATTCTACAATTTTGTGCTGTATTGCCCCAATGGGAGGTGAATCTTCTCTTTTTCCTCACGCGGCCTAAAAGGAATCAAAGCTATACACAAATACCAATAACATTTCTAGACTTCTGTAATTCACGTTTCAATTCGATCTTTTTTCTTTCTTCTCTTTGGAAGAACTCACTACATTGTAAACTTTAGTATCGGCATCTGAGTTGAGTTTATAGTTTTACCTCCCATTGGTCAGTAAACTAACCAACAAATACAAATATATTGAATTATTATGCAGCATTTTTGAGCCAAAAAACTCATAAATGATTACCTATGTAATAAAGAAAGCTACTTGAAATCAACGGAACTCAAATGCTACTATCGTCACACCACTAAACGTGGGATCCGTTTTTCTTAATACAAAACGTCGTCTACATAAACAAAACAATTGATTAAAATTACACTTTAAATTCCATTTAAAATTAATTAGTCGTAAGTCTTTACAAATGAAAAGTCCCGAAAATACTTATGATATTATTAGAATTAAATGTTAAGTACTTTGAAATGCTTTATTTATGGTTTTGATGTGACATGTGTATTTGATAATAATTCTCTCATAAATCTACTTCAGTTTTCAAGTAGTGCTAACTCCTATCTTACTACTTAATTAAATAGATTACCTAGCTAAGTTTTTGCTAGCTGCTTTTAATCATTTTAAAAACTACCGTAAAATAACTTTTGAAAGATTTTTTTTTGTATTTATAGAATGGTTTGCTTTTAGCAGGAAAAATTCCATTCTAAGTATATTTTAAATGAAAAACGATGAGCAATACTCAATCATCAGTATTATAAATTAAGCAACTAACTTAATTAATACGCTAGTATATTTAAGACAATGTCAAATTTAATTGAAACCTTTGTTACGAAGTTGAAACATACCTTTATCTCTATTATCCTATGACTAGACTTCTTTAGGTCATTATTCGAAATGGTGTGTGGCTTTTACGGTCTGAAGTGACAAACGGGTGCACACAGCATTTGTGCCCTTTTCTGGGGGCACTTACTTAAATTTTGACGTCACTAAAACTGTTTCAATGGTCAGACAGTATTTTCAAAGCGACCACTAATGTTAGTGCTGTTAAATTTTGAATGTTTGTCTTCACTTTCACTATCTGATGGTGCCGTTAGCTGGAGTAGCTCTGCAGGTGTGAGGGCATCTTCCGATAGTGTTGGTCGCTTGTATTTATTAATGCTGCCTGATATTTATTACCTTTCCCTCTGATATTTCCTACTTATTCTTCCTCATATTTAGTATGTAAATGAACTAAAGTAAGCATTGAATTAAAACTAAGAATGGATGGAGCCGCAGGATTCTATTTGGCGTATTCTCTAATAAACGTGCCCACTGCTGGGCTTATTAAAGTGAAAGAAGAAATGTAATGCTTAGAGATTTCGGTGAAATGGAAGTTCTACCAAACGACATGACTACACATTATGAAAATCTACCATGAATTATTATCAAAAAGAATACTTAGATGATTGATATGATTACATGAAATAGTATTTAATCACTTAACTGTACATATCTGCAACTGAACCTCATTATGTGACAAATATAAGAAGATATATTTACACTTATTAGCTATTTTAAAATAATAATAAAAACACTTGTTGGTCTGTTTTTTACATAAAAGCGAATCAATGGGCACGAGAGAGACAGATCCGATTGTAAAGGAAAAAAATCCTTCTCTTTTGCATGCATATCCCCACTGCTGGGGCTCGTAGTCCACCACGCTAGCCCAATGCGGGTTGGTGGACTTCACACAAGCCTAAGAATTCCTTCTTCGGCTTATGCAGGATTTCTCACGATGTTTTCATTCACCGTTCGAGAGCAGTCAGTAAATGTACTTAAATTTCGAGAAAGTACATGGCCCGGCCGGGGATCGACCTTCGGACCTTTCGATATGACAGGGCGCGTCTTATCCCCCATCGCTTGTTTCGCATTTAAATAAAAAACGGACTCACCATATTTAAACACGTTTAGACTTAAAATGTTGTTTCTTGATATATACTTTGATCTAACATAGTGATGTAAGTTTTAAATGGATTTTGACTTCATTACGATTTTTGGTTCGATTCTGCTGTGTGATTCTGTAAAGTATGAATTAAAACTCGACCATCACATCGCAAGTCACTTACTTCACTTCGCATCCGATCATGAACGACCTTGATGTCGCATTGTGTAAATAAATACAAGCTACACAATAAACACTTCACTTGCGAAGTAAAGTGAGTATTGAACTGTGAATCATTGAGTTAGAGACCGATCTCACTGCGGATTCAGGATCGAGTTGCACAAATACGCTTACAGAATAGCAGGGCTGATACACAGAATAATTTAAATATAACTGTTACAATATGTTTGTCTCTATCAAACAGTTCCAGGACAAAAGAAACAGAGATATTGAAAAAATTCTCAAGACTTCATCTTTCATTGTTTCGCTGTGATTCTTGAGTCGACATTTTTATTGTGATGTGTAAAAGATATCAAAACCTAATTAAACTTTAAGATTCTCTGACATTCCCTTGTTAAAAATCCTTCTACTGTATTGTTAACTAGGATTGTGATGTGAAGGTGTGAGATGCTTGTCCAAAAGACATAATACTCAGAAGGCAAGCTTTTGGACCCGAACTCTCCAAAATCGACAAGAGTTTACAGAAATCTGCCAAAAGACTCTCTGTCTCGGATATTTCTTTAGACGATGGGCCTTCCGAGGCCTTTTACACAAGACTTGGCTGCAAAGCTGAGGGAGGCCACGGGTGATCCTTTGTGCGAGGAATACCTTGTTCAGAGGATCAGTCTGGCCATCCAACGAGATGCAGCCAGAGACCTCGGCACTATGGGTCCATTGCCCAGCCTCCACGATTTTAGGATATATTAGTCTTATATAGGTTTTAGTTTAGTTTTAGGGTAATTTAGTCTCATATGTACAAGTTACCTAACTATATAAATCACCAGCTCTACGTTCCTACAAAGTTTTGTCCATTTTGGTGAGTTCAGGGTCTGAAAGATTATTTTGTCAGTAAGAGTGGAAACCAAATGGTTTCGCCACTCAATAAATAATTGTATTTTCTGCAATACACGGCAGCATCTCTAGAGTTAGTGGATATGGTTCAATGATATGTTTCTTGTTACTCCGTCTTGTACAGTCGACCGCACGTCGTGGAAATACTTTAACCTCGAGCCGACCTACCCTAGGTTCAGTACTATGAGAGACCAGTTGTTTTTGTTTCCTCTGACGAGCGGTCGACAGTACTTGCCTTCATGACAACTGCGATTTCCTCCTGAATACAAGGTGATATTCAATTCAAACCAGAGTAACTTCAAGAAACCTGTTATTGCGCTGTTAGTGATAGCTAAGTGACTTATAGTGGTAGTGAACTTTCCTTATACCTTTAGTATTATTCGTCCAACCACAATGGCCGACATCTTTGCAATTTATAAAAAAATGCAACGTATCTCTTATAATATACCAACTTGTTCTTGCAGTCAGCGTTTCTTTCATCATCATCAGCATAACAGCCTGTAGACGTCCACTGTTGGACAAAAGCCTCCCCTAAGGATCTCCCTGACGCGCGGTCCCAGGCTAACCTTCACCAGATCGTCGGTCCACCTTGTGGGAGGCCTACGCTGCGTCTTCCGGTCCGTGGCCGCCACTCGAGAACCTTTCTGCCCCGACGGCCGTCAGTTCTCCGAGCGATGTGCCCAGCCCACTGACACTTCATGTCGGCGACCTTGGTTCTCCTGCGGATCTCCTCATTTCTGATTGGATCTCGCAGGGAAACTCCGAGCATAGCTCTCTCCATTGCCCTCTGGGTGACTTCTTATGAAGCCCATACATCTTTCTTCACCCGCTATCAAATAACCGTAAATAGAGTTTGCCAACGTCGGCCATTGTGATTGCGCCAACTTTTCCCTTTCTCCTTTCCTAATATATTCTAGTTATATTTGGGCTGCTTTCACAGTACGGGAGACCCGCACGGATCTCCGGTACAGCTGTGAAAGCAGCCTTGAACTCTCGCGGATCATTTTATGGCAATACATCGACTATAAGAATAGCTATTTACTATAATAAATAACTTTATATAAATCTATTTATTACACAGAACATTATTATTAGACTGACCCATAGAGGCAGAGGCAACCCTAGTGCGATCACAATTGATCAGCAATGGTCGCAGTTTAACTAGCTTTTTCCCGCGGCTTCGCCCGCGTAGTAAAGCATTTCCCGTGTACATTGTGAAACAGCGCCCTCTATGTAGGCGTTTTGTTACTTAGGGGGTATTAGCGGACGCCCCGCGGCTTTGTCCGCGTCAAAAAGTAGCCTATATGTTATTCCAGGATATAAGTTATCACTGTACCAAGTTTCATCAAAATCTGTTCGGTAGTTTTTGCGTGAAAGAGTAACAGACATCCTCACATCCCTACAAACTTTCGCCTTTATAATATTAGTAGGATTGTTTTTCTAAATCAATGTGACGCTTACAGCCATTATTCTCAAAGGTCTCCCCACTGCCACTTCAACATACTAATCCTTTCGGTCGCCAAATCGATCGCTGAGCGACTTTAACGACGTCCACTGCTGGACACAGGGCTCCGCCCTCCGCATCCGGGTCGAGGGTCTAAAAATTATGTTCTGTACTCTTTTACGAACGTAACGTTTTTCTACTAAAGTGCACCTAAAGTCATTGCATTAAGGCTGTTATAGACCGCACGGAATTTCTTGACAACTGAATGAATATAGTCACAGATTGTTTGCACATCGCTGACAGTGTTTATAGTCTATGTGTGCGTAAGCGAGATAGTGTGATACATAGAGATGCCCAAAAACTTGAAAGTTTGATTCGGTCGATCGAATCAATTAACCATTTCTTGAAATTGAACGAGCGTCTCCAGTGGACACGGCCGCCATTAAACTCCGCGGGGACTACGATTGCGTTTCTTACTTCATCATCATCAACAGCCTATTAATGTCCCCACTGCTGGGGCTCAGGCCTACCCTCTCCACGAGGGCGTTCGGGCTATAGTCCACCACGCTAGCCCAGTGCGGGTTGGTGGACTCCACACGCGCCTAAGAATGTCTTCTTCGACGTGTGCAGGTTTCCTCGCGATGTTTTCCTTCACCGTTTGAGAGCAGTCAGTTTCAAGCTAAAAAAGCATCCAAGAAAATGAACAGAATGTATTTTGATGTTAATTTAATTTGTAAGTGTTTGTATGGCACACGTTTTGGCTTGGTTACTAGACCTTTTTAGCCATAATAATATCTTTTTAAAGCAGAATGGTACCTCCTTTTAAAAATACATATCGGAATACTAAAACTAATGACATTGGGTACACTTTGTTCATTTCTCAACTAAATATTATTGTAACATAGTGTAAGTGTGTTCTCGACCAATCACCTCTCTACTTCGCGTGTGTGAGTGTGACTAGCTGTGTGTGTGCTGGTAGTGTCTCCCTACACGATCATGCGGCATGACATGCATTACGTGCTGTCTCTCATGCATGACCGTCTAGCTATTGACGTGCTTGACATGCAAACTTCGTGCAGGCCGTTGGTTCACTGTTCTTTGTGTTTGATAGCAAGCATGATGGTCCGTCATGCAGCATGACATTCACGTAAACGTTGCATGTCATGCAAGCATGTTCGTTTAGGGACACTTTATTTGTTATTAAGTTGTCGGCAAAGTTATTTAAATCCATGCTAGGCTGTCTCCCGCGTCGCCTTCGTTTTATAAGTTATTTCTGACTTTTTCATTTTGCTCGGCTCCTGAGGGTCGTAGCGTGATGTTAAATACCCTAAAAGCTTCCCCAGGAATTGGGCTATCAAATGGTAAAAGAATTTTTCAAATCCGACCGGTAGTTCCTGAGATTAGCGCGATCAAACATACAAACAAACAAATTCTAGCTTTACTACTAGCCTAAACTGCTGAACGGATTTTGATGACATTTTGTGTGGAGTCACATTGAAGCCTGGTTGTAACCGTGCACTTGTTCCACGCGGGCGAAGCCGCGGGCCACAGCTATAGTTATGTATAGGTACTTTTGTACTTATCTATGATTAAAAAAAATAAGTTCCAGACGCTATCAGTTCGACTGTGAGATATCCCCAAGTCGGATAAGTCCGCCTTTCATCGTTTTATTCAAATATTATTTCTTATTGTTAATTTTTGTATGTACAGTCGACCACACGTCAGTGGTAACACTGACCTTGAGCTGGCCTAGCCGTGAATCAAAGACTTTATCCACTGCCATATGGATGAGTAACAAAAACATTTTAGGGGGTGCCAAAATAGTGGCAAATGTATCACAAAAGGGACACTCACTCACACATTCTCATTTTCAGACTCCATATAAATTTGTATGAGCAACCTCCTCCCGCTACTCCGCTTCCTTTGTCCGCACCCGACCAGCTGTGTGATTCTGTAAAGTACGAATTAATACTCGACCATCACATCGCAAGTCACTCACTTCACTCCGCATCCGATCATGAAAGACCTCGACGTCGCATTGTGTAAACAAATACAAGCTACACAATAAACACTTCACTTGCGAAGTAAAGTGAGTATTGAACTGTAAATCATTGAGTTAGAGACCGAGCTCACGGCGGATTCAGGATCGAGTTGCACAAATACGCTTACAGAATAGCAGGGCTGTAAAGCACTAATTACACCACACATCTTGGGCGTACGCCCGCTGAAGGTCATGTTAGACGTAGCATTGACACCATCTAGCGCGGCACCTAGCAAGGCATCCAGCAAGGCATAGACAAGCTTTAAAAAGTAGGTTTTGGCTTGGTTAAAAGTCCTTTAAGCCATATTACTTGATATTCTAATTAAGATATGGCTTAAAAGTGTAGTCCAACCAAGCCAAAACCTACTTTTTGAAAACGTTAGAGCTTGTCAGGTCCAGCACTCATCGTGCACGTCGTGCAAGCCAATAATAATAATGATTGCTGTATATATTATGGCAAGCATTTTCACGACAGTTTTGTATGACCTTCTAACATGACCTTGGCGGGCGTACGACCAACATGTGTGGTGTAAATAGTGCTAAATTGGCACCATCCGTTCCCATACTAAATATGCAAGATGCGATCTCCACAGGGAGCGCGCGCGCAACCAAAGAGGTTTGAAACTTCTTGGGCCTAGCCTATTGGGGTGTAGGAGACCAGAATATACTGGGTTTGTTTCCACTGACGTGCGGTCGATTGTACATAAATAACGAAAGAGTTGTATTAGAGTTCTCAAACCTAAATTAATGTTTATGAGATTACAAAGTCAATTTGCGTGTCGGAAACTGAAACACGGTACGTGCATGGATGAAATCGACGCCAAGCCAACTGTCAAAATAAGTTTGTACCACCTAATTATCATTGTGAATAATCTACTGTACTCTTTTAATGCAATTAAAAATCATTTTTATAATCTCTATTATCGTAATCATGCGATTGTTATCGCTGTGGTGTGTCTAGATAAAGATGAACAACAAACCGAACATAAAATCTTTTTATATACAGGGTGAACCAAACAAATGGCTAAGGGAAAATCCCCTACATTATTGATGACAGCCTGTACTGAGAGGAAGCATTATGGTCTTTTTTTATTTGTCCTCTATTGGACGGGCAAGGGAGCTTCGTCCATACAGCCCTATCTTATTTAAAATATTATTTTCTTGTTTAAACCGGCGGTTACAGCACGGCCTCCACAAAAACAGAGCACGACTAGAGTCAGTCGGCGATTTTCAATAAAACCGCAATTTTCAATTAAACCAATAGTAGGTTTAATGAAGAATAACAAGGGACATTTTGGAACGATCCGGTAGAGTCGATACACGCTTGTAATTAACTATCCCGCATAACATACATTTTAATAGGCACTTGTTGCATATAAAACTATCACAAATATACACCAAAACCTACAATACACATTTTTTGGAAAACTAAACCAAAGCGACAACCATCTCTGACAAAATCCCGCCAAATAAAAATTGTGTTTTTTTAATAAGGGCAACTGCATTCAGACTTGAACCCTTAATCGAATCGGACAAATGAGGTAAAAACTTATATTTTGATACCGATCGAAAGGGTCATCAGAAACATAATTCCTTGTAATAAATCAACATAGTATCTAAAAGATTTAGAAGTTTTTATTTGAAGGCAAAGGAAAATTTGGCGCCCATACAGCCTACGCAAGCATTCCGATTTATACTGTTTTTGTTGGCATAAAACAATAAAAGAAAAAATACATAGTATCTTTATTTAAAGGAAGACCATACAAAACTTCAAAATGCAGTTTTTTTACACATACAAAAAAGTTCCTTGCTATCTTCAATAATAAGGGTGCTTTCCCTCTAGAAGGCATTCGTTTGGCTCACCCTGTATTTACAGTAGGTACTTATATAAATAAAATACTTTATTAATAATTATATTTCTTATTGTATTTTAATTTGTATGTGTGTTTGTCATATTTTAATGCAACTACCAGCAATACACTCTTTACTATTATACATGGTGTTTTATTTCAATTTAAAATAACTCCTGATATGACGAGGTCTCTTATTTCGACCTCAAAAATACAGCGTGGTTTTTTTCCATTTTCGCCCGGTTCGATTCCCGGCCTGTTTCAAACATTTTTGAATGGAGTTAATTTATTTTAAAAAGTATTTCCCTCCGTCCATGGGGCACCCTGTATAATTTATATATTTCTATTTAGACACGATATTTCACTTTAGTTAATAAATGATGTCATTATTAAATACTTTACTTAATTATCTTAATTATTGGCGTGTGGTAGTGACCCTGCCTTCTACGCCAGAGGTTGTGGGTTCGATTCCCATCCGGGGCCAACATTTGTGTGATGAGCATATCTGTTGGTTTTCGGATTCTGAGTGTTTGTATGTATTTTAGTATTTATTTAAAAAGTATATATGTATATTTTTTATCAGTTGTCGAGTGCCCATGTACAAGCTTCGGCTTAGTTTGGGACTAAACAGCCGGGTGGGGATTTGTATAAAAAAATTATTATTATTATCACCTAGGATAGAGTTTAAAAAACTTGTAAAGCAAACCTTGAAACCGCGAAATCCGGATATCCAACCAGATTAAAATCAAATTAAATAAAAACATTATCTTGATAAGATTGTATTACTCAGTATATAATGTTTTGCGCAGATTTGGTTTCTTTATCAAGGGTACGTGGGTGGTAGAAGCACTTCCTTGCTCATTTGGAGACCACGTACTGGCCTCTGGTCTCATCGGTCTCTAGTCTACATCCTGGTCTCTTGTCCTATGATATTTCCTATAAGTAAAAATAAATCCATAGTAAAATGAAGTTGATTTTGATCGGCACCTTCCTGGCGCTCGCCATGGGCCATCCCACCGTCTCCGAGCAGCGGTTCTACCATGAAGCCGTGGGCGTCCCGACCGCAGCCAGGATCAAGGCAGCAGAGGAGGCCACTGACTTCAGCGGCTCCAGGATCGTTGGAGGATCTCCCGCCGCTCTGGGAACCCATACCTACTTGGTGAGTCTTCATGTCTAGTAGCTCGTTTCTTGTTACACTAAGGGTTTCTTTCTCCACTTGCTGATAAAGTCCCAGATTTTTTCTTTCACAGGTAGATTGCCTTATTTGTCAATTAAACTAACAGCAAGATTAACTGGCTGTTATTTTCTCTGTCTGTCAGATATTTTCCACTCTTGCTACACGGGCAACGGCTAGTTATATATAAAGTTGGTGGTGTTGTGCTCCAGGCTGGTCTGCTGATCACCCTCACGACGACGCAGACGTCGGTGTGCGGCGCCGCGCTGATCTCCAACTCCCGGCTGGTCACCGCCGCGCACTGCTACTTCGACGGCGCCTCGCTCGCCATGACCATCACCGCCGTGCTCGGCTCCACCACGCTCTTCACCGGCGGAGTCAGGTCCTCATCCTCTCACTTACGCGACTACAGATTTCCCCCATAGCTGAAACCGGGGCTGACAATATACCTGACCTCTCGGCAACGAGTAATCTGCAACAGTGCTGCCGTCGGCCAGTCGCTACTCCACTACTTCAGGAGTTGGATGTCAGGGCTGACGGCCCAGGAGGGATTGCACAGAATTCCAGCTCTCCCCAATTGTTCGCAGCACAAAAGCTGATATGCAGCTGAGGGGTAGGAGCCTGTACTTCTCGGGTCCACCACGCTCTTCTTCGGAGGAGTCAGGTTTCCCCATCCTCTTACTTAGCATAAAGCACAGGCTTGGTTAGAATTAGCCAGACACGTGAAATCCTTAGATGCAATCAAGCAACTAGTTAAGGAACTCGTAAAAAACATACACGAGGAGATGTGGACTGTGAGCAGACGTGCTCTATGCTCCCATACTCAGGAGGAGATCTTAGACTCGTGGTCGGCATCACGCTGCGACCTCAACAAGCTCTGGCACAACTTGGGCATCACGGAGGGTTTGTCGCCTGCGCAGACGCTGTCTGCGGGAGAGCGGGACGGTGGAGCATGGTATTACTAACTGTCCCGCAACCTGGCATTCAGGAGCTCTATTTTTGACTAGCTCTCCTCGCTTCGAGCGATCGATTCTGCTGATCTTCCTTCGACATCCGATACAAAATCAGTAGAATCGAGCGCTTGAAGCGAGGAGAGCGATTGAAAAATAGAGCTCCAGATCCGAAACGAGGCTGACAATAGATTCCGACCTCTTTCTCTGCTTAAAAAAATGTTAACAATAATGTCCTCAGACCGGTTTCGAACACGGTGGTCATGCACCCGGCCTGGAACTGGAACACGGCGCAGAACGACGTCGCCGTCATACACATCGCGCCCACAGAATACACCCGTAAGTCATGCTACACACACTGCTAGGGCACAAGCCTGTTAGCACGCTAGCCCAGTGCGGGTTGGTGGACTTCACATGCGCCTAAGAATTCCTTCTTCGGCATATGCAGGTTTCCTCAAATGTACTTAAGAGAAAAAACCCATCGGTACATGGCCCGGCCGGGATCTAACTCGGACCTTTCGACGTGATAGGCCGCTTCTCCCCCCACAACCCCACTGACGCTCTTAACACACTCATCGCACCCACAGGAAGGTTGGCATTCAGCTCCTCCCGGGCGCCCACCATTTAAGTGTGTATGACCCGTTGTGTCGAATGTTGCAGCCATCATCAACAGTATTCGGATCCCGACGGACGCGCTGCTGCTGAACGACTTCGCTGGCGCGTGGGCGCAAGCCTCGGGCTACGGCGTCAACAGTTAGTGCACCTTTTTGTTTAACTTGCAATTATGTTTAGCTCGAATTTTGCAAGCTGAATTGGATTAGAACCACTTCCTCTTATCCTACGGAGTTGAATTCTTTACATGCTGGTTCGGTTCCGATGACAATGCATTTTTATGGTAGCTCCAGATAAAGGAACTCTTCAACGGTCAACAGCTCAGACGCGAAATTTTGTGTACGCATTTTATTATGATAGACGGTTTTAGGTTTTATCAGGACATGGTTGCTGCACTCAGGGTTGGATCCTGACTAGGGAACTCCTCAATGGTTAGCAGCACAGATATGTTTGAAAACATATATGACCTACAACATAATTATAAATAAACAGAGCTGGACCTTTCCTTGTTTGTCTTAATTCATATTTGTATTTACTTCTTGTATCACTTCTTCTTCCAGCTCCTGGCGGGCAGATCACGGCATCGCAAGTGCGGCACCAGGTGTGGGTGGAGGTGCTGGGCCGCGAGGAGTGCGCGGGGGCGCACCCCGCGCACGCGACCCCCTCCGTCCTGTGCACCGACCACTCCACCAACCAGGGCCCCTGCCACGGGGACTCCGGGGGACCTCTGGCCATCGTGACGGGGGGACAAAATGTGCTGGTTAGTATCTTACTCCACTACTTCAAGGAGTTGGGATGGCTGGATTTAAGGTCCGGGGGATCGCACGAAACTCCTGCTTTCGTGGAGTCGGTGCAGGAACCGCCGCCTGAGAATAAGATGACAAGAAGGTGGTTCTTCTACTGACACCTGTCGTGTTGCAGATTGGCATCAGCTCGTTCTTCGCCGGGGAGGGGTGCCTGGAGGGCCCGGCCGGCTGGACCAGGGTCACCAACTACGCGTTCTGGATCGAGGCCAATATGTAGGGCTGTCGCCAGAGCTGGTCGTCGTCGCGTCTTGTTCAGAAACTCCTGATCAAAGTTCAATTTGAGTTCAACGTAGAAAATACAAATGTCTTACACTCCCGTGGGCACGAAATTATAGTTGCTAATGTTGGCAGAATGAGAGAGTTTTCGAGATTATAAAAGTTCAAAAACAACATCAAATTCGGTCAAGCTTTTCCTTCACGAAGCTTCTGCGAGGCTCTCGCATTCTTTAACATTTGATCCTACAGCCGCTATCTATCGAAGTATTTAGAACATTTTTTTGTATAAAATTTACATTAAATTATAAATTAGTACATAATGTAAGTTTTTGTGGCTTCAACCTGAAAACTGCATAAACAAATACATATAAAAGTGAGAAAACAGCATCATGGCAATTAATTTGGAATTTTAACTGATTTGGAAGGAAAGATTTAGGGCCTCTTACACCGCTTGCTGATAAAGTCCCAGATACGCTATCTGCAGGTTATCTGACAGATAGCCTATTTTTTTCATTTCACAGGTATCTGATTGCCTATATCTTATATATTTTATATAGTCTATCACACAGATTTATCTGATAGATTAGTTTATCACTAAGATTACTATCTGTAACAATATCAGGAAGTGGTGAAAGAAGTCCTTAGACGATTGCTTTTATTGGCGACGAGACAAATATACTCTATGTATGTCCTTTTAGGACTTTAGGTAATCTGAGAGTACTTTTGAGTCTTACTTAAAACTTCAAGAATTTTATTTTCGAAACGTTAAGAATTGTAGTTTAGGTAATTCTTTTTATTATAATTTATTTTAATTAAAAAGCTATTTATTTAATAAATTATAATAATTATGCGAGGTCTTTAATTTGATTATGTACCTACTCCGAGTGTGGGAGGCCCCCCGGCTAGATGGAGATAGCAGTGACTGGATGCGGAGAACCGATCGGGTTCAGTGGAGCCTTGGGGGACGCCGGTGTCCAGCAGTGGACTGGTGCAGGCCGATGATGAAGAAGTGTTGAGAAATTAAGCTAATCAATTTCACAAAGTCCAACAATAATGGAATGGATATATTGATTTTAACGTTTCCTCACCTACTTGTTCGCGGACAGAATCTCGCAAACTGATCAAAAGATACGCTAAGTAGAAATTACCTTAATTAATTATTTATTATCTGTAAACATTATTATCTATAGAGATAATTATAATAATATTTTTCCGGTAACTACTATCAGACCACACCTACCAGAACTAAACGTGAAATACCTTTCGTTGTTTCTAAAACACATGAGCATTTGTATTTTTGCACATAGTACATGAAGAACAAACGGTACGGTCACGCCGCACAACCTTCTCTGTCATTCAAGCATCGCCCCATTAGTTCTAATATAACAAACATAGATTAGTTTTACAGAGCATGTTCGCGAGATCCAGTAAGTAAGTACTAAAAAAGAAGAAATCGTCTCGCCTTTTGTTAAACTAGCCGGTTCCCGCGGCTTTGCCGATATTGCTTTGGAATAAGTGTTTACCGCGGTAAAGTATCCTATATATTATTCCATGATATAAGCTATCACTGTACCAAGTTTCATCAAAGTCTGTTCGGTAGTTTTTACGTGAAAGAGTAACAAACATCCTCACAAACTTTTACGTTTATAATATTAGTAGGTTTTAAAGGGTTCCTGTTTAGACTACGGATCCCTAAAAAGCTCTACAATATCCTTTTGAACTCTCTGAAGGGGGGATTTCTTAAACCTGTATGTAATCACTATCCTTTCATGAATTAAAAATAACTCAGTAATCACGATTATTAATTGCCTTTCAAACATGTTATCAACTGTAATCCCATAGGTATTTAAATCGTAAAGATAATTGAATTAAACTACCTGTTCCCCGCGACCTTGCCTGCTCTATTAGTTACTCCATGTTCAGCTCCTGAGGGTCGTGGCGTGATGATAAATACCCCTTAACCTTCCTCTATAATTGGGCTATCAAGACAAGAAGAATTTTTCAAATCCGACTGATAGTTCTAGAGATTGGCGCGTTCAAACAAACTCGTCAGCTAATTATTATATTAAAGTTACATAAACATAGACTAGCCCGCGACTTCGCCCGCATGGTATAAGTACCTATAAACCATCCGGAAGGAATTATCTGATTGATAGTGAAAACCGCATCAAAATCCATAGATCTTTAGAAGTGACTTGTTTTATTCTATGTAAGGATTCATTCAGATCGTCAGTGGGGTCGGGGATAAGACGCGGCCTTTCATATCGAAAGGTCCGGAGTTCGATCCCCGGCCGGGCCATGTACCGATGGGTTTTTTTCTCGAAACTTAAGTACATTTACTGACTGCTCTCGAACGGTGAAGGAACACATCGCGAGGAAACCTGCATACGACGAAGAAGAAATTCTTAGGCGCATGTGAAGTCCACCAACCCGCACTGGGCTAGCGTGGTGGACTATCGCCCGACCGTTGAGAGGGTAGGCCTGAGCCCCAGCAGTGGGGACATTTGAAGGATTAATTTATTTCATAAACAAACAGAATAGAATACAGCAAATAATGTGAACAAACACAAATACATTAAGTTTCGATCTGATTGTCCGAATTAAGACGCGATAAATCGTCTACTTAACACGCAAAGTAGCTGATACTCCGGTAATCCAACCTTCGACATGGCGCTGACGGGACCTCTGCTGGCTCTGGGAATCATAGCTGCTGCTGCAGGTACCTTCCTCGTCTTATAGCAGCGGGGCAGGTGCGACCTCATGGGATCTAACGTGTCAGCTCCTGCGTTTATCTGCCGCTCTCCTCCCCAAGGACAGGCCTTGCAGCTAGGCCAGGCCTTGCAGGACAGGCCTTGCAGAACAGGCCTTGAAGGACAGGCCTTGCAGGACAGGCCTTGCAGAACAGGCCTTGCAGGACAGGCCTTGCAGGACAGGCCTTACAGAACAGGCCTTGCAGCCGGGCGTCGAAGCAGGTGTTTCGTTGTCTTGCTGTCCTCTCCATAGCCTCTACAGATGATGGACTCCTATCTTATCTTACAGCCCGGTTCATCCGGCGACAAAATCATCGTCATCAGTCTGCACGGGTCCACTGTTGGACACAGGCCTCCCCCAAGGCGCCACTGAACTCGATCTTCAGGTCTCCGCATCCAGCCACTGCCAGCTGTACATATATTAAGTGACTAATATTGATAAAGAATCATCATCATATCAGCCTGTAGACGTCCACTGCTGGGCTGCTGGCCTCCCCCAAGGATCTCCACGACGCCGGGTCCTGCGTTAACCTCATCCAGCCGGGTCCCGCGACCTTCACCAGATCGTCGGTCCACCTCGTGGGAGGCCTACGCTGCGTCTTCCGATACGTGGTCGCCACTCGAGAACCTTTCTGCCCCAACGGCCGTCAGTTCTACGAGCGATGTGCCCAGCCCACTGACACTTTCTTTGAGCTTTGTCGGTGACCTTATAAAGAATAGAGTGTAGATATTACTTCTTTTTTACCAGGAAATGGTAGAAATGAAAGGACGTGAATCTTGACCTGTCTCCTACATTGTCTGTTCCCACCAGCTCATCCTACCCAGGACCCTGTGATCCGGAAGCTGGACCCTGGCGCCCGCTACCAGTACGTACCAGGCCCGGACGGCGCGCCGCACCTCGTGGACCTCTGGCTGAAGGCGTCCGACCTGGAGGAGGCCGCCAGATACAACCCGGATATCGACAACGTCTACCATCTGTTCACCAGGTGAGGGTGATGGGAAAGAGAACGGGTTAGAAGGTAAACAAGTTACGAAGCGGGAGAGTTTTTAGTTCTTTAAAATTAAAAATAATATTTTGTGCGACTAAAATACTAAATTGCGCGACTAAAATAATTAATTGCGCGACTTAAGTAATCAACTGTGCGACTAAAAATAATCAACTGTGCGACTAAAAATAATCAACTGTGCGACTAAAATAAACAACTGTGCGACTAAAAATAAAATATTGTGACTAAAATAATCAATTGTGCGACAAAAATAATAAACTGCGCGACTAAAATAATCAATTGTGCGACTAAAATAATCAATTGTGCGACCAAAATAATAAATTGCGCGGCTAAAATAATCAATTGTGCGACTAAAAGAATCAACTTTGCGACTAAAATAATCAATTGTGCGACCAAAATAATCAATTATGCGACTAAAATAATCAAATTTGCGACAAAAATAATAAATTGCGCGTCTAAAACAATCAATTGTGCGACTAAAAGAATCAACTGTGCGACTAAAATAATCAATTGTGCGACCAAAATAATCAATTGTGCGACTAAAATGATCAAATTTGCGACAAAAATAATAAATTGCGCGACTAAAATAATCAATTGTGCGACTAAAAGAATCAACTGTGCGACTAAAATAAAAAATTGCGCGACTAAAATAATCAATTGTGCGACAAAAATAATAAATTGTATCACTAAAATAATAAATTGTGCGAATTAAATAATCAATTGTGCGACTAAAATAATAAATTGTGCCACTAAAATAATAAATTGTGCGAGTAAAAATAACAAACTGTGCAACTAAAATAATCGACTGTGCGACTAAAATAATCAATTGTGCGACTAAAATACACACTCCAGCAGCTAACGTAACGTAATTTTTTGTCGCCAGTTAATTATTTTGCCACAAGTTCCAGTATTATTTAGTCGCTCGGTTTATTATTTTCCATCATTATTTCAAATTAATTAAAAATATTACAGCTTTATTTATTTAAACTGGTACCTGTTGTGCTCGCGGCGTGTAAAAGAAAAAAAGACTGAAGGGCCTTTTCACTCCTCAACTGTACAAAGAATTGTCCATGTCCAGACAGAACCCCACGGTGAGCCAGCCGCTGCTGCTGCACTCCAACCTGCTCCTGGACCAGAGCAACTACGACGGCTCGCGGCGCACCATCGTGCTGGTGCACGGCTGGATGGGCGCGCCCAGCTCCAACCTAAACGCGCTGCTCGTGCCAGGTGCGTGGAACATCACTTCACTGGTGCCAGTAAGGTTTAGCTTCCATCGTAATCTCCAACTACCCACTTGTGCTGTACTCTGGCAAGCGCCGACTAATTTTAGTGAAAATTGAACTGCCGTAAAAGCTTACCGTTAAAGTGTTGTATTGTGTTGGCAGCGTTCCTGGCCATGGAAGACGTGAACGTGGTGGTGGTGGACTGGCGCGCGGGCGGCGGGACCATCAACTACATGGTGGCCGTCGCCAACGCGCCCACTTCAGGTGAGGAACGGGAGCGAGCTGGTCGTGGACCGGACACTCCTCATAGCGGGTAGCGTAGAGCGGGTTACGTAGGCGTCCGAAGGGGCTGGGTCTACCAGTAATAGTCCCCATAGATCTTTTTGGCGGTTGAGTGAACATAGCCACAGATTATTTCCACGTCGCTGACAGTCTTCACAGTCCTGCGTCTTTGACATTAATGTGTTGCGTAGAGATGTCCAAAACCTTGACACTTTTGTTTAGGTTGATCGATTGAATGGACTATTTTTTTAAATTGAATGAGCGTCTCTAGCGAAGCCTTTGACACCTAAAATTGGTCACTGCGCAGTGTACAGCCAACTTCACACAACCGCCAAAAAGATTTACGGGCACTATAATAGAAGTACAACAAGTCTTTTGCGAGAAATGTTCCTTTGAATGAGTCCCAAGTCGAATACATTAAATACGTGATGGTTTTAAAGTCGATAGGCTGGTAGATGCCATCAGAAGAGCTCTATATGTCTCTGTAGCCTCAAAATGGTGACTCTTCGGCAGGAGCGAGCGTGGGCCGGTTCATCAACTGGCTGAACCTGGTGCGAGGGCCCGGCGCCACCAGCTACCACCTGATCGGGCACAGCCTGGGCGGCCAGCAGGTCGGCATCATTGGCAGGAACGTCGACGGGAACGTCGGATACATCACCGGTGAGACACGACGCTTCTAGTCTCTTCTATATAATACGCTGACGCTGAATGTTTGAACCAACCTTTGCCTTTACTAAGAAAAAATCCAATCTAGACAGCCAGCACGATTTTTAAAAGGTTTTACGGCCTTGGATACAATAACTAGCGCCAAAGAGAGAGAAGAGGCTTCTTTCACCATTTGCCTGATAAAGTCCAAGATACTGATTGTCTATTATATCTTATCTATTAATGATCTATCAGTCAGATTTATCTGATAGATAAGTTTATCTGTCAGGTTACTATCTGTAACAATATCAGCAAATGGTGAAAGAAGCCCTAAGAGAATATAATGCTTAATCCTTGCATTAGCACTCTACGAGGAAAATAATTCCTGCTAGATAACTACATGCCTCGCGCTGCCTCCACCTGTCAACAAATTACGAGTCATATGTATTTAACGGAGGTAAATAAAATATAATTCCTGTTAGGTAACTGTAGTTATCTAGCTGGTAATCAAATTAGTTTTTTTGGAGCGACTTTTTCGTCGCGGGGCGTCCGCTAGTGTCTTCTATCTATACTGAAGATAAAGAGGTAAAGATTGTATGCATGGATGTATGGATGTATGTTTGAAGTAATCTTTGTAACTACTGAACCGATCTCAATAATTCTTTCGCTGTTGGATAGCTGATACTCTCTGTATGAACATAGGCTATTTGTTATTGGGGTTTTTTAAGAAGGGGCGGCCACAAAATTGAAATAATTACCATACTATATAGCGGCTTGTTCCCGCAGCGGTGGACCCCGCGGGCCCCGGCTGGATAACCAACGATCACCGGTTCCGGCCGGACGACGGCGCCTACACCGAGGTGATCCACACCAACGTGGGGGTCCTCGGCTTCCTGACCCCCATCGGACACGTGAGCTTCTACCCTAACGGCGGGATCAACATGCCCGGCTGCAACTCGCAGCAGTGCGACCACGACAGGTAAGACAGTCGAACGCACGTTTAGGCCTAGCCTATAGGAAGTTTTAATACTATGAGAGACCAGTTTATCTTGGTTTTGTTTCCATTGACGTGCGGTTGACCGTACCTTCAAGGGAAATACGCGTAGAAACCGGCCCTGTATTGCGACGATTGAATAAACTGAAGCGACAGCTAAGAGAGTAGGCTATTTAGTCCCCGTAGAATTTCTTGGCGGCTGAGTGAATATAGTCACAGATTGTTTGCACATCGCTGACAGTGTGTGCGTCAGCGAGATAGTGTGATACATAGAGATGTATAAGAACTTGAAAGTTTGATTCGGTTGATCGAATCAATGAACCATTTCTTGAAATTGAATGAACGTCTCTAGTGAGCACGTCTCCTTTGACACCTAAAATTAGTCAGGAATGAGCCAACTTCACACCGCCGCCAAACCACTCTACGGGGATTAAACAACTGCTAAAGTTAATGTTGTAATTGCACAGAGGGTTCTTCTACCTGGAGGAGTCCATCCGGACGGGCGGGTTCACTGGGCAGCGCTGCGAGACGTACCTCGGCGCGCTGGTGGGGAACTGCCCGCTGCCCGGCCCGCTGCACCTGGGCGGCATACTGCCCAAGACAGGGTCAGTAACACTGTTATAAGAAAGAGAGGGAGGAAAAAAAGTAAAGAGATTATTTTGCATAAAAGAGAGAGTAGAAAGAAAGAGGGGAAGAGAGAAAGAAAGGAAAGAGATTATTTTGATTTAAAGAGAGTGAGTAGAAATAAAGAGGGGAGGAGAGAAAGAAAGGAGAGATTATTTTGATTAAAAGATCTCTCTTTTACTCTCTCGAGTAGAAAGAAAGAAGGGGGAGAAAGCAAATAAAGAGATTATTTTGATTAAAAGAGGGTGAGTAGAAAGAAAGAAGGGAGGGGAGAAAGAGAGGAAATAGATTATATTGATTAAAAGAGAGAGAGTAGAATAATGTACAAGGAAGCAATAAACAATCTTGAAAGAAAGAAAGGGAGGAAAGAAAGCAGAGAGATTAAGATTATCTTTAAGAGAAAAGAAAGAAGGGAGGAAAAAAAGTAAAGAGATTATTTTGATTATGAGAGAGAGAAAAAGTAAAAAAGAAAGGAAGCAAGAGAGAAAGAGAGTGAAAAAGAAAAGGAAACTTCCCAGCAGAGCTGTTTATCTGCTGGGCTGAGAGCTGTGTATGGGTACCTACTTTTTGTCTTATTTCTTATCTCATTTTTCCAGATCTTCTGGCGTCTTCCACCTGACGACGAACGCTGCCCCGCCGTTCTCGCAAGGATAGGCCGCTCTACTTGTATGCTATTGTTTAAATAAACTATCCTAAAATACCAATATTCTGTTTTTGTGTTAATAGTACAGTCGACCGCACGTCAGTGGAGTTTCAATACTAGCGAGACCAGTTTATACTGGTTTTGTTACCACTCACATGCGGTCGACCGTACATTGTTACCCGAGGGGTGAAAGTAACTTATTTAAGTCCCGAGACGGGTTCGAGGGACCTCTAAATAAGTCTTGAACCCGAGGGAAACACTGTGCTTTTCATTAAGAATACACTGAAAGTAAAAACAAATACATAAAATGATTGTTAATACATATCTCTGCTATACGGAAGTATAAACAAAACTCTACAACTCGAAAAAACAAAAGAAGATCGGATTGCCGCTTTCCCGTCTACATTGTTTTTTTATCTGTGGCCGGCCAGCTATTCTGCCATTATTTTTCATTTCCATCATTGAAAAAATTGTAAATATTTTGCCCAAATCTATGATATTTTAAAGAAATAGTTGACAGTAATAATTATAATAAAGTCATTTAAAAATATATATACTTCATTTATTACTTAACTTCATGTTATTTCAATTTTACATCGCGCTGTAATTGAGTGGCTGTATAGACAGTTGGACCATGGTCCAATAGAAATGTCAAAATAGTACTAGTTTTTTTAAAATAATTTGACAGCTGTCAGTTGAAAGCGATTCTCCCTAGGGCTGAGATGTCCTGCCAGCCTGGCGTCAGCCTGGACATGACATGGTAATAGGTACTTACTTTTTGTCCTATCAGTAGGTGTCCTTTCATTTCATATTTGCTTTTCAATGTCCACTGCTGGACATAGGCCGCGCTTGTCTGATTACTGCCCAATGACTAATTTTAGGTGTCGAAATTTGTGAATGGTTCGATCATTGATTCGATCGACCGAATCAAACTTTCAAGTTGTTGCACATCTCTATGTAGCACACTATCTCGCTGACGCACACACTGTCAGCGATCTGTGGCTATATTCACGCAGCCGCCAAACAATTCTACGGGGACTATATCAATAATTGTTGTAACATCGCCTGTACAGTCGACCGCACGTCAGTAGGAACACCGACCTCGAGCCGGCCTAGCCTGAAGGAGTTACGAGAGACCAGATTATACTGGTCTAGTTTCCACTGACGTGCGGTGGACCGTACATCTATGCAATATTACGATCAATAAAAGACTTTAATATAAATAACGTGATTTATTCAAGTCTTTTGTAAGTTGGAGCCGGAGGCGAGGACCTAGTTCTGCGAGAAGGGCGGCCCCGCGTTGGTCTGCAGCCAGAAGATGCCCGAGGACCTGGAAACAGGAAACATTCACTGCTGGAGCGTGTCATGATCTACCTATCATCATCAACAGCCTAGTAACATGACCCCACTGCTGGGGCTCAGGCCTACCCTCTCGACGTTCGGGCTATAGTCCACCACGCTAGCCCAGTGCGGGTTGATGGACTTCACATGCACATATGAATTTCTTCATCGGCGTATGCAGGTTTCCTCGCGATGTTTTCCTTCGCCGTTTGAGAGCAGTCAGTAAATGTACTCCCGTTTTTCCATAAACCTCCCGCTTTTCCATAAAACTCTCGCTTTTGCACAAAACTCCCGCTTTTCCATAAAACTCCCGCTTTTGCCCAAAACTCCCACTTTTCCATAAACCTCCCGCTTTTCCATAAAACTCCCGCTTTTGCCCAAAACTCCCACTTTTCCATAAACCTCCCGCTTTTCCATAAAACTCCCGCTTTTGCATAAAACTCCCGCTTTTGCACAAAACTCCCGCTTTTTACAAAAACCTCCCGCTTTTTTTACAAAACTCCCGCTTTTTTTTACAAAACTCCCGCTTTTGCACAAAGAAATAAGCTAGGCTAAGAATAAGACTACGTACCCCGTCTTGGGGTGTATGCCGCCCATGTTGAGGTTCCCCCACAGGATGCAGAAGCCGGTGGTGGCTCCGATGTAGGTCGCGCAGCGCCGCCCCGTGAACCCGCCCGTGCGGAGAGACTCCGCCATGTAGTGGAATGACCTGGACAATCATAATAGTCTCATAAGCAACTGGTTCACCAACAAGTTGAAACGTTATCATCATCATATCAGCCTGTAGACGTCCACTGCTGGACTGCTGGCCTCTCCCAGACATCTCCCCGACGACCGGTCCCGCGCTGCCCTCATCCAGCCGGGTCCCGCGACCTTCACCAGGTCGTCGGAAGTCCTATGCTGCGTCTTCCGATACCTTCCGAAATCAAGGGTACTCATTTCTAACTCCATTCTATGTAATTTGTGGTCTTATGATGCTCACCTGTCGTGGTCGCAGGACTGCGAGTTGCACCCCGGCATGCTGAGCCCACCGTTGGGATAGAAGTCTGCCTTGGCCAACGTCGCGAGGTACCCCTGAGCGCCGGCGTTGGTGTGGATCACCTCCGTGTACTCCCCGTCGTCCTCGTGGAAACGGTTGCTGTTGAAGATCCAGCCGGGGCCGTCAGGGTCCAGGCCTGCAACCACAGGGTTACCGTTTTTTTTGTGAATTCGTCGGGTGGTGACCAGGCAAAAGTCTATAGACTATACAGCCAAGTCGTATTTGTGTAAGCTTTTCTTAGTTTGACCTGAGGTTTGAATAAAAACATCCTTAAATAAAAACAGGGCATGACTAGAGAGTCCTGTTCAAGCAGGGGTTCAAGTCAAGTTAGCAATGATATGTTGGCGACACTGTCCTCACTTTTTTAATGGGTTTTGCGGCCCTGGAAACTAAGTCCTTTCAGGCCAATCAAAGTTTTAATTAAAACAATCATTACAGCACGGCCTTTAATAAACTAGGGCATGGAGATTGAAGACATAGTCGTACTGTGAGTGATCGTCTGGTTACCTGTGATGTAGGCGACGCTCCCGTGCACGTTGCGGCCGACCACGCCGGCCTGGTGCGCGCCCATGCCCTGGCCGAGGATGTGGTAGCTCTGGGCGCTGGTGCCCGTCGCTGACGTCAGCCAGTTCACGAACCGCGCCACGCTCTCGCCTGCAAGCAAACAAGCAAGCAATCACACATTGTTAGTATTGGAACGATTTTCAGATTGGACGTTTGTCAGATCGAGCGTGGTCGTTGGACTTTTTTCAGATTGAACATACTTAAATCAGTGACGCCGATTACACGGTCACTGGTCAGTCTGGCATCAGTCTGACCCGTGACCTTGTAATGCCCTAAAGGAAGGCAGACTGATAGACCTAAGACTGACGAAAGCATAGATCTGGCGTAGATACCTGATGCGACGGCGTTGGAGACGGCAGCCAGGTAGTTGCTCGTGCTGGAGCCGACGCTCCAGTCCGGCACCACCACGTTCACGTCCTCAGCGAACAGGAACGCTGCCAACGCACAAAAAGATTGGCTAGAAAGGGCTCGTTTCCAAGGCGGTAAAACCATTTTTAAAAAGTTTAGAACATACAACAAAAAATGAGCTCTACAGGGCTTTAAATTACGCTTTTTTGTTGACTGTACATAAATAAGTTTAAAATGGGTTACACGGCTCTGGAAACATAGTTCTTCTAGCCCAATCATGGTTTTAAAATTAATCATAAATTCCAGCAGTCCAGCAGTGGACGTCTACGGGCTGATGTGATGTGAGCACCTGGCACTAGGGTGGACACCACGGCGGAGGTGGCCGAGTCGCCCCAGCCGTGCAGGATGACGATGGTGCGCCGCTGCGCGCTGTAGTTGGTGATGGCCAGCAGACCCTCGGAGCCTATCAGCATCGGCTGGCTCACGGTCGGGTTCAGTCTACAACACAATATTATCAATCAATCTATCTATCAATCAATCTATCAATCAATCTATTAATCAATCTATCTATCAATATATCAATCAATCTATCAATCAATCTATCAATCAATCTATCAATCTATCAATCAATCTATCAATCAATCTATCTATCAATCTATCAATCAATCTATCTATCAATCAATCAATATTATATTTGGTAAATACATTTTACAAAGCAAGTATTACAGAAGTTACTTATAAACTGGTGGATAGACTGCTTGCTCATCTTAAGCGGTCCCTACACGATCATGCTGCATGACATGCATTACGTGCTGTCACTCACGCATGACCGTCTAGCTGTAGTGATTGACGTGCATGACATGCGAGTTACGTGCTGGCCGTTGCTTCACTATTCTATGTGATTGATAGCAAGCATGACGGTCCATCATGCAGCATGATAATTCACGTAAGCGTAACGCATGTCATGCCGCATGATCGTGTAGGGACCGCTTTATACTAGCAGCGCCCCGCGACTTCAGTTGCGTTAATAATAACTACACAGACAATAATCGGTGCATGCAATACTTCAAGTCAAATAAACTTACAAAATCGCATAGTTCCTTGCGGGGGAGGCCTGTGTCCTGCAGTGGACTGGTGCAGGCTGATGATGATGCAGGAAGGTTATGGATAAGGTTCATCATCATCATATCAGCCTGTAGACGTCCACTGCTGGACAAAGGCCTCCCCCAAGGATCTCCACGACGCCCGGTCCTGCGCTAACCTCATCCAGCCGGGTCCCGCGACCTTCACCAGATCGTCGGTCCACCTCGTGGGAGGCCTACGCTGCGTCTTCCGATACGTGGTCGCCACTCGAGAACCTTTCTGCCCCAACGGCCGTCAGTTCTACGAGCGATGTGCCCAGCCCACTGACACTTCAGCTTCGCAATTCTTTGAGCTATGTCGGTGACCTTGGTTCTCCTGCGGATCTCCTCATGGATAAGGTTGATAAACCATTATCAATACATGTTTATGATTATGGCGTCGTTAGAAGCCAGCTGATACAATCTTTGTTGTTCGCAACGCTATCAACAAGATTGATGTGATCTGATTGCGAGGTAATTAATGCCCACCTGCAGATGTGGCCGGTCAGATTCCATTTCTTTGTTATGTAATTAACTAGCGGCCCGTCCCGGCTTCGCACGGGTGGACAATAAATATAGCCTATGTCACTCAGGGTGAACGTAGCTTTGCAATGGTGAAAGAATTTTTGAAATCGGCACAGTGGTTTTTGAGTTTATTCATTACAGACATACAAAAATATAAATCTTTCCTCTTTATAATATTGGTATGATGATGACTAGCGGACGCCCCGCGACTGCGTCCGCTTTTTTAGGCCCATTACACGGTAGGATTTCCTGTCAGTTTTACCACAGTCAGGCGGTGACTGACGGATGAGTGATCGTCTAATGCACTGACTGATGAAATTCTGCATAGTTTATTTATTGCAGTCATGACTGATGGAATTGAATGACGCTTGCATGACCGTCTACTGTGGCCTTAATAGTCCGCGTAGAATTTCTTGGCGGCTGAGTGAACATAGTCACAGATTGTTTGCGCATCGCTGACAGTGTGTGCGTCAGCGAGATAGTGTGCTACACAGAGATGTATAAAAACTTGAAAGTTTGGTTCGGTCGATCGAATCAATGAACCATTTCTTGAAATTGAACGAGCGTCTCTAGTAATCCCCCGCACAGCTCCCCCTCTGATACCTACAATTAGTCATTGCGCAGAAATCAGCCAACTTCACACAGCCGCCAAAAAAACTCAACATTCCTTGTGAGTGATTGCGACGTGGCCGTACCGTTTATTTCAAGACTCCAAGGCTCCAATCGCGCTGATTCTGAACGACACACCAAATCCAAACCAAAAACGTTATACTGCATCCACACGTTTGGCAAACATTGACAAACGCCAACGTTTGGCTTGCGTTTGTAAAGGTTTGCATAACGTTTTTGGTTATGGTTTTGATTTGGTGTGTCGTTCAGAATCAGCGCGATTGGAGCCTTGGAGTCTTGAAATAAACGGTACGGCCACGCCGCAATCACTCACAAGGAACGTATAGTACTCGTAGAGTTTCTTGGCGGCTGAGTGAAGTTGGCTCATTTCTGCGCAATGACTAATAGGTGACAAAGGGGGAGCCGTGCGGGGGGTCACTAGAGACGCTCGTTCAATGTCAAGAAATGGTTCATTGATCGGCCCCCAGTTACCTGGTGAAGAGATGGTAGACATTCTGGGAGTCTGGGTTGAACCGGCCCGCGGCGGCGACGTCAGAGCCCTTCAGCCAGAGGTCCACCAGCTGCGGCCTGTAGTCCGGTCCGTCCACGTACTGGTACCGGAGGTCGTTGCCGAGCGTGCTGATGATGGACTCGCTCGGGAACGCTGGAGACAAACCGTTTTTAGGAACCTTATAGGATCACTTCGTTGTCTGTCTGTCAAGACCCTTTTTCTCAGGAACGCGCGGAGGTATCAAGTTGAAATTAATATCAAATACTCAGGTCTTAGAGCGTCAGTGGCGTCGGGGATAAGACGCGGCCTATCATATCGAAAGGTCCGGAGTTCGATCCCCGGCTGGGCCATGTACCGATGGGTCTTTTCTCGAAACTTAAGTACATTTACTGACTGCTCTCAAACGGTGAAGGAAAACATCGCGAGGAAACCTGCATACGCCGAAGAAGAAATTCTTAGGCGCATGTGAAGCCCACGCACTGGGCTAGTGTGGTGGACTGTAGCCCGAACACCCTCGTTGATAGGGTAGGCCTGAGCCCCAGCAGTGGGGACATTAATAGGCTGTTGATGATGACTCAGGTCTTGGAGCCGTGAAATAATCAGACTTCGAAGTCATCGCAGTCAGAAGATATGGCCGATTTTGCCGCATTCTTGAGTATGTTGGTCATCAATACCTATGGGGTACTTCCCGTTGACATAGAATCATGATATTTTGGAAAGAAGCATGTAATTACAGACTTAGTTACGATTGAAGACTTTTTAATGACTTAATTTGTAACCGACTTACATACAAGTACACATCAGATTTCTCCGATTTTCATATTTTTTTTTGTTCATAAGTATAGTAACTATAGTAACCACTTTTTTCAACAATCATATGGAAAGTCGGTTACAAACGAAGACATTGTAAATTCTTCGACCTTAACCAATTTACAAAGCCAGAACTAAAAGCTATTGTAAAGCGACTCTGTTACTAATCAAAAATTGTTTTTCCATTGGTAACCGGTTACGAAACTTAGTTACCGTTCGTAATCAGTTACGAAACTTAGTTACCGTTCGTAAACGGTTACGAAACTCAGTTACTGTTCGTAATCGGTTACGAAACTTAGTTACCGTTCGTAATCGGTTACGAAACTTAGTTACGGTTCGTAAACGGTTACGAAACTCAGTTACTGTTCGTAATCGGTTACGAAACTTAGTTACCGTTCGTAACCGGTTACGAAACTCAGTTACCGTTCGTAACCGGTTACGAAACTTAGTTACCGTTCGTAACCGGTTACGAAATCTAGTTACCTGACACGGCCGCCAGCCCAAGCAGCAGCACTACATGTCTACACTTCAGCATGTTCCGGCGCCGTCTTTCCGACGTATGACTCGAACAAGCTCGATTCGAACAATTAATACATTATACTCAGATTAATTGGTCCGATTAGCAATCAAAGGTTTCAATTTATCAACTAATGCGATTTGCTGATGTAAAGCTTGTTTAGAGATTCTTGAGATACCAATAATTGATTGATAGGTTTATAGTTTAGAACAATATTATTATTTACAAACATTTTCCCGCGGCTTCGCCCGCGTAGAAAAGTTTTCCCGCGTACATTGTGAAACAGCGCCCTCTATGTAGGCGTTTTGTTACTTAGGGGGTATTAGCGGACGCCCCGCGACTTTGTCCGCGTTAAAAACTAGCCTATATGTTATTCCAGGATATAAGCTATCACTGTAGCAAGTTTCATCAAAATCCGTTCGGTAGTTTTTGCGTGAGAGAGGAACAGACATCCTCGCATCCTTACAAACTTTCGAAGCTGATGCTTCCATATCAGCAGTCGACTTGCTTTCATGGTTCATTATTTAATTATTGCTAGTCTAGTGTGTGTGTAAGTTGTCTAGTCTGTTCTTGAACATGTTTACGGAAGTGGCAGATACAACAGATTCTGGCAGATTGTTCCATTTGGCTCACAAATTAGATAGTATACGTCCAATATATAATTAACAAAATATGTAATCAACTAACTTAAGGTTGGGTATATAATATATTTATTGTTTTTCTTAAAACAAGAAAATCTACTAAATTGATAAGATGAAAATGAAAAAAAAATCATGCTACAAGTAGGTACTTTTCATTTACCAGCATTTTCAATCGTCAATTTATGTTTTTTGGTTTGGTGGTAACTATGGTCATGATCAACTGTAAAGATCAAATTAATAAAAAAAAGATAAAAAATTTTGAATTGATTTTGTAGCTAAGTTTCACTTTGGTGAAATTGATTTGGTGATTGGTCGGAGAGTAAAATTAACATTGACACACAGTAGTGTCCAGTAAGTCCATGGGAGAATTATTTTAACCATAGCACTACCAGTGTAGTGCCAGACAGTAGTGTCACAAGGAACGGAGGACCAAGTTCCTCCTTCTGTGCTAGAGAAGTGAGAGTAGGAGAATTGTGGAGTCCACATCCGCTAGCAGAGCTGCTAATGTATTAAAATAATAATAAATAATAATTCTGGCCTCCAATTAGAGATCCTAGATTCAGATTAAGAAAATAAAAAAACAGAACACTGTCACTTTAAGTTCTACAAAACACATGGATATAGATAATTTGACTTCTCCCAACCGGTGAAGGAAAACATCGTGAGGAAACCTGCATCTGCCGAAGCAGAAATTCTTAGGCGCATGTGAAGTCCACCAACCCGCACTGGGCTAGCGTGGTGGACTATTAGTACGAACGCCCTCGTTGAGAGGGTAGGCCTGAGCCCCAGCAGTGGGTACATGATAATAGGCTGTTGATGATGATATATAATTTACCTGAAAACAAAGGTCGCTTCTGTGTGGTAGTAGAGATCATTAGATGAGATAATTTTGTATGTCCAGTATCCCAATCTGCAAGTTAATATGAAAATTATTATTGGAATGTTTACACTGTAGTCTAGTCATTGAAGTTATTTTAGTTACAAGTACTTACGAACTGAAATGGGTCGTTCAGGGATTCTCGATTGAATCTCCATTTCCGAAAAAAGTGTTGGAATGGAGTTGTACTCCCTACTTCCATCCCATTTTATATATTTGGCCTCAAAATGGAGGCTGCAGACCCTTTGCTTGGATTGTCTCTCGAGGTCTTCGTTAAGCTTCAGACGATGGGAAGTTTTCATAAAGATGACGTCATTCCATATTTCTAGATGGGATTTTTCCCTTGGAACAACATACATAGTTGCAGAGATAGATGTCGATGGGCATCTTACGATGCAACATTTCAATATATTGGGCATTACCTGTAAAGTACGTACGTGATAAATTCACCTCTCCAGTCATATGACGAATTTGATATAGAAAATAGCCGCGGCTATTAACTTTTTCCATGATAAAAGTCACATCCAAAGATATTTGGTTTATAAGTTAAGACAAATCAAATCCAATAGATTTTCAACCACAACGGTTGAGGCACAAATTACAATACAATACGTACGTTTCCCGGTAAATTCTTCAAATCTTCACTGAATTGACTAACACTAAAATAATAAATAAAATACGTCCTGTCACAAATTAGACAGAATCACAAATTATAATAAGTAAAATTAAAAGAAAATAGGAATTAGAATGTAGCTAATTTTTTTCCTTCAAGGTTAGAATACGTCCAACGTAAACTTTGAATTTGAATTTCAAAAAGAAGCATAGACTATATACTATAATTTATCGAATGTCAACGAATGTCACTGTCAGTTATGATCACGAAGTTAGTTGTTGTTTCCGAAAATGACAGCTAGGCCATTCCCCGTCATTGTTCATGTCTTAGTAATAGCGAAAGCAGGTCTCATTGGTTGATTCTAACGCCTGATTTGGCTGCAACCCTGTTGCCTAGAACATGTCTGTAGGGGGTCACCTGTGCGTTGGCTCTTTGTACTCTCATCCCTCTGAGTCTCGACGGCCTTTTCCGAAATGGTCCGGTGGTCTTGTAAAACCAGTATAAACTGGTCTCTCATAGTAGGTACTGAAGCTCTATAGGTCAGGACGAGGTCGTGGGATATACAAAAAAAAAAAGGTATATGTAACTACATAGTTACTATACATTATTTCAAATTTGGATGAATTAATTTAATTATGGAAACTATTAATATATTCTGTGGTTGTCATGTTCACATAAGTTGGAGTGATCCTTGAGACAGTAGACCACTTCTTTAGCCAACTGTACCCTAGAATTAACTGCAATGTTTTTGCTAATTTGCCTGGACTAATCTCTAATATCAGATATGATTTAATAGGCTTGTAGGCGTATTGACCACCTGTCAGATGACGTCACAAGCGTATCCCGGCCAGACACACGCACGCGGCCTGCGGTGGCGGCCTACCGCAGGCCGGCCTCCACGATTTTAGGTTATTTTGGTTTTTTTTTTGGGTGATTTAGTTTTATAGGTAGTTAAATTTAAATGACTCAATAAACTATTTCCATATTTGTTTTATAGTGCTCCAAGAAAAAAAAACATCGAAAAAGAAAGGAACAGACAAGCCAAAAATCTTTTTAGTCTCACTACGATCCTACACTAATGTATAAGTCATCAATTTCATTCGTTTCAACAGAATCGTTTCACAACTGCGAAGTATAATCCAATAAAAAAGAAATATCGAAATGGGACTGTTCTGTACAAAGCTATGCGTGATCATACATAAATTTAATTTATATAATTTAAAAAAAAATAGTATAATAAAAAAAAGTTAAAATTATACTTATTAGAGAGCATTTGTCCATAGAAAGTAGGTAACAGAAAACAAATCATTTTTATTGTAACTAAATTTAATCGATGATGAGACTGTACGATCCCCCAGTCAAACCGACAAGACGGTTTTGGGGGACAAATATATACTGTTATGCTTATGTATTTGATTAATAAATAAATAGTACATTGTTAACCTAGGTGTGAAAGTAACATAACTAAGTCCCGAGACACAGCGAGGGCGCCAATAGTTCGAGGGACCTCTAAATAAGTCTTGAACCCGAGGGAAACACTGTGCTTTTCATTAATAATACACTGAAAGTAAAAACAAATACATAAAATGAGTGTTAATACAAATCTCTGCTATATGGAAGTATAAACAAAACTCTACAACTCGAAAAAACAAATGAACATCGGATTGCCGCTTTCCCGTCTACATTGTTTTTTTATCTGTGGCCGGCCAGCTATTCTGCCATTATTTTTCATTTCCATCATTGAAAAAATTGTAAATATTTTGCCCAAATCTATGTTACCTATTTTAAAGAAATTAATAGTTGACAGTAATAATTATAATAAAGTCATTTAAAAATATATATTCTTCAATTATTACATAACTTTATATTATTTCAATTTTATATTCAGTGGCTGTATAGACAGTTGGAACATGGTCCATTAGAAATGTCAAAATAGTACTAGTTTTATTTAAATATAATTTGACAGCTGTCAGTTGAAAGCGATTCTCCCTAGGGCTGAGATGTATTACTTTCAACCCGCTCCTCAGGCAACTTCAGACCTACTTTCAGAGTATGAGTAATGAAAAAGACAATTTCAATAGGTATGCCAAACTTTACAATAAATCTAATCTATTGGCAATGCTCATAATCAACCCTAGGGGAACAATCGTAGTAAAAGACAAAAAATTACTTTACAGGAGCGGCAAAAAACCAAAAGAGCCATGTACTTTTACTTTGTATTTACTTTGTTTTATAGCTATTTTGAAATGTCTGCAATACATTTGTATAGAATTGTGTGACCTTATGATGTATCAAAGGAATTAATTTTAATTAGATTGTTTTTACAGCATTATTTTGAAGAAATACGTGTTTAGGCTACAACATTTTCTGTGCAGTAAAAGACACTTTATGTGAATATAAAAATACTGAATAAACAGATCGACAGAGCTCGTGCAGGGTGCTAGTGTTTGTTGCCCTGATCCTTGAAGCGGTGCACACGTTGATGATCTGTTAGATTTCCTCTTTTTATAAACTGCTTATTACAAATGTCACATGCGAATGGTTTCTCGCCACTGTGCACACGTTTGTGACATGTTATACTCAATGTGTGTGCGAACTTCTTATTACAAACATTGCAAGTAGTTGCGTTTCTTTCCGCTATGTACGCTTAAATGAGTTATTATTTTAGACTTTTGTGTAAATCTCTTATTACATATGTCACATGCAAATCGATTCTCACCACTGTGCACACGTTGGTGATCTGTTAGAGTGGATTTTCTTGTAAACCTCTTATTACAAATGTCACATGCGAATGGTTTGTGACAACTGTGGACACGTTGGTGATCTGTTAGAGTGGATTTTCTTGTAAACTTCTTATTACAAACGTCACATGCTAATAGTTTCTCACTACTGTGTATACGCATGTGACATGTTAGTTCACACCTCCGTTTAAACTTTTTGCTACAAATGTCACATGCGAATGGTTTCTCACCACTGTGTATACGCATGTGACATGTTAGTTCACACCTCCGTTTAAACTTTTTGCTACAAATGTCACATGCGAATGGTTTCTCACCACTGTGTATACGCATGTGACATGTTAGTTCACACCTCCGTTTGAACTTCTTGCTACAAATGTCACATGCGAATGGTTTCTCACCACTGTGCACACGTTGGTGACATATTAGAGTAGATTTGTATGTAAACTTTTTATTACAAATGTCACATGCGAATCGTTTCTCACCACTGTGCATGCGTTGGTGACATATTAGATTCCCTTTGTGTATAAACTTCTTATTGCAAACATCACAAACAAATGGTTTCTCACCACTGTGCACACGTTGGTGACATATTAGAGTAGATTTGTGTGTAAACTTCTTATTACAAATGTCACATGCGAATGGTTTTTCACCACTGTGCACACGTTGGTGATCTGTTAGAGTCGATTTTCTTGTAAACTTCTTATTACAAACGTCACATGCTAATAGTTTCTCACCACTGTGTATACGCATGTGACATGTTAGTTCACACCTCCGTTTAAACTTTTTGCTACAAATGTCACATGCGAATGGTTTCTCACCACTATGCACGAGTTGGTGACATATTAGAGTAGATTTGTGTGTAAACTTCTTATTACAAATGTCACATGCGAATGGTTTCTCAACACTGTGCACGAGTTGGTGACATAATAGAGTAGATTTGTATGTAAACTTTTTATTACAAACATCACATACAAATGGTTTCTCACCGCTGTGCACACGTTTGTGATATGTTAGATTAGATTTGTGTGTAAACTTCTTATTACAAATGTCACATGCGAATGGTTTGTGACAACTGTGGACACGTTGGTGATCTGTTAGAGTGGATTTTCTTGTAAACTTCTTATTACAAACGTCACATGCTAATAGTTTCTCACTACTGTGTATACGCATGTGACACGTTAGTTCATACCTCCGTTTAAACTTTTTGCTACAAATGTCACATGCTAATAGTTTCTCGCCACTGTGTATACGCATGTGACATGTTAGTTCACATCTCCGTTTAAACTTTTTGCTACAAATGTCACATGCGAATGGTTTCTCACCACAGTGCACACGTTGGTGATCTGATAGAGTGGATTTTCTTGTAAACTTCTTATTACAAACGTCACATGCTAATAGTTTCTCACCACTGTGTATACGCATGTGACATGTTAGTTCACACCTCCGTTTAAACTTTTTGCTACAAATGGCACATGCAAATGGTTTCTCACCACTGTGCACGAGTTGGTGACATATTAGATTCCCTTTGTGTATAAACTTCTTATTACAAACGTCACATGCTAATAGTTTCTCACCACTGTGTATACGCATGTGACATGTTAGTTCATACCTCCGTTTAAACATTTTGCTACAAATGTCACATGCGAATACGTACTCGCCACAGTGCACACGTTGGTGACGTGTTAGTGCACACTTCTGTGCAAATGTCTTATTACACACATGACATGTTAATAATTTGTTGCCGGTGTGAACCCGTTGGTGACATAATAAAGACAACTTGGACCTAAACTTCTTGTCACAAGTAACACATGGGAACGAGTCCTGGCTGTGTGTAATGTTATCAGTCTTCTTGCAATTGTCACACGACAATGACTGACCGCTGTGAGAGCAACGCTGAGGTATTGTTGGCTTCACCGCTATAATATCCACTGAAAAAAGAAAAAAATATAAAACTTAGCTACTGGAGCTGAAGGTGAACGGATAACAGTGGCCACACAGATGGGCTCTCTGTTTGCCATTTGAAACTAAACAAGTCATTGGGCTGAATTGTGAAGGCAAACATTGAAAATTTGTCAGCACTACAATAAAATTGGGTTGGATTACAAAACGAAAAGATAGAAATATTGGGCGGCCTTTGCCCTCAGCCACAGAATAAAAAAAATTACATTAAAAAAAAGTTACTATGTTACTCACAAAAAAGGCTCTTGAAGAGTACCTTTAATTTCAACAAACTGTAACGGCGAGGGGTCTTCACTGAGACCTTAGATCATTTCAGCTGCCGGATTTAAATGCAAATTTATATGACTTTGACAGGGTTCGTTGTCTGTTAGGTTAGGTTAGCATCTGTACCCGGAAGTAATGAGATAGAAAGGAGAGAGACTAATTCATGGAAAAGATACTGGTCCCTCAATGAATAAAGGATATACCACTTATGATACAATGCGTCGTTGGCACCATCCTTACGCTGGTATTAAACATGTCAATGGGTATCTACTGAATACTTGATTACCTCATTAACTATTTCAGTACCTACTTACATCTAAAATACCTACATGGCTAAACAGTAGTAGGCACCTACCTGGTAGTGGGGGCTGCTGCAGTAGTTCAGGCCCGATGACCATCTCTTCCTTCACCTCATGCCCTTCGTACAGCGAGCGCAGATCCTCTGACTCCTGCCGGTCCGCGGGCTCCTGCTGGAGCTCGTTGCAGCCGGACTCGGGCTCCGGTTTTATTTGCAACTCGTGTGCTCGGCCCGCGCTGCCGTCGCCATGCTCCTCGCAGTGCGGCTCTTCCTTGACGGTCACAGCACGGAGCCACATGATTAAATGAATCGTTTAATGCTTGATGTCTTCTACTGACTGCAGATACTATATAGTTTGTGCACTGCAGCGCGTTCTAAGGTACCAACAAGTAATTAATTATTTTATATATTCACAATTTCGTGCAAAAAAAGGTGTTTTCTAGTTTTTTTTTGTTTAACTAGGCTTTACGGCTCTGGAAACAAATTGGTGTTTTTTTAGTTACTTACTTTACTACAACTTTTTTTCTGAGATTGTGGCTGGTTACAAGACTTTTAAGCCATGTCATATATACTTTAACTTATTTTCAAATTTTAAAGACAGAATAGAAAGAACCCACAGAATAGATAATATAACTTTAAACGATATATACGCTATATCTCGAAAAGTACAAAAGTACAAGACGAAAAAATAAGCACATGTTTACCTTTTTCAAAATAAGTTAAGCACACGTTTACCCTGTTTATGCGGAGGAAGTGCTATAAACGCTGGTTGGAAGAAAAACTTAAACAAAATATGACGTGGCTGTATACTTTATTGACTTTTGCCTGTCCATTTGGACGAAATCAACACAAAAAAACAGTGATTGATTTGTTTGTTCAATCGGGAACCAGCAATGCACAAAATCAACAATTCAATCAAAACCCGTTCAATCAAGGCTTCAAGCAGACCACAAGGCTTTTTGGCGGGATTTTTTCAAAGATGGTTGTCATTTTTATTTAATTTTCCTAAAAAATGTATATTGTAGGTTTTGGTGTATATCTGTGATAGTTTTATATGCAACAAGTGCCTATTAAAGTGTATATTGTGCGGGTTGTAAGTTTTATTGAAAATCGCCGACTAACTCTAGTCGTGCCCTGTTTTTGTGGAGGCCGTGCTGTGACCGCCGGTTTAAATAAATATGAAATAATACTTTATATAAGACAGGGCTGTATGGACTAAGCTCCCTTGCCCGTCCTCAATAGAGGACAAATAATCAACAACAACAACCAATCTTCTTAGTAGTCTGTAACAACAAAAACCTCACAACAACAGAAAACAAATTAAACACCTTAGCCTATATTATCCTAAAACTAAACTAAAACCTATTTAAAACTAAAATTACCTAAAAATAACTAAAATCGTCTAGGCTTGGCGATGGACCCATTGTGCCGAGGACGCTGGCTGTATACACCTCAGATGTATAAACAAATTAAATAGTATACACAAACTATATTGAGCATACTTTAGAGTTTGTGCTATATTGATAGTATACGTCCAAGGAAGCAGACCACAGACTGTCGCAGCACAGATTTGTTATGTGATTTGGAAACAAATTGTGCCTATCGCGCTCGCAAGTCAGTAAAAGACATCAAGCAATAAACAATTTATCTAATCATGTCGTTCAGTGCTGTGACCGTCAAGGAAGAGCCGCACTGCGAGGAGCATGGTGACCGCAGCGCGGGACGAGTACACGAGTTCCAAATAAAACCGGAGCCCGAGTCCGACTGCAGCGACAACGAGCTCCAGCAGGAGCCCGCGGACCGGCAGGAAGCAAGAGTGAAGGCAGAGGATCCGCTCTCACTTTACGAGGGTCATGACGTGAAATGGGAGATAGTCATCGGACCAGGAGTGCTGCAGCAGCCCCTACTACCAGGTACTGTCAGGTTGGAGCAAAGGTATTTTTAGTACTATGAAAACAGAGACAGGGTTTCAACTAACCTGTCAAATTTTTAATGTATGCCGCCACAATCAGGTCCATTGACTTGTCTCATTGAAGTGGCAAACAGAGAGCCCATCTGATGGTAAGTGGCCACTGTTACCCAATAGCCGGCATCCTTTCGCCTCCAACTCCAGTTAAGTTTTAAATGGTTTCTTTTTCAGTGGATACTATAGCAGTGAAGCCTACAATACCTCAGCGTTGTTCTCACAGTGGTCAGTCGTTGTCGTGTGACAATTGCAAGAAGACGGATAATATTGCACACAGCCAGGACCCGTTCCCATGTAGTACTTGTAATAAGAAGTTTACACCGAGATATGACCTTACAAGGCACCAACATGTGCACAGTGGTGAGAAACCATTCGCTTGCAACATTTGTAATGAAAAGTTCACAGAGATGTCTAAACTAACATTTCACCTTAAAGTGCACAGAGGTGAGAAACCGTTCGCATGTGACATTTGTAATAAGAAGTTTACAGAGGAGTCTAAGCTGACATCTCACCTAAGAGTGCACAGTGGTGAGAAACCATTTGCTTGCAATGTTTGTAATAAGAAGTTTAAACACAGATGTTATCTGACAAGTCACCAACGTGTGCACAGTGGCGAGAGACCATTTGCATGTAACATTTGCAATAAGAAGTTTGCAATGAAAGATACACTATCAACTCATTTAAGTGTACATAGTGAAAAGAAAGCATTTTCTTGCAATGTTTGTAATAAGAATTTTACACACAGATCAAGTCTAACATGTCACCAACGTGTGCACAGCGGTGAGAAACTATTCGCATGTGACATTTGTAATAGGATGTTTACATTGAAATCTAAACTATCAATACACCTAAGTGTACACAGTGGAAACAAAGCATTTGCTTGCAACATTTGTAATAAGAGGTTTATACAAAAATCTAATCTGACAATTCACCAACGTGTGCACAGTGGTGAGAAACCATTTGCTTGTGACATTTGTAAAAAGACGTTTACACAGAGTTCTAAGGTGACATCTCACCTAAGAGTGCACAGTGGTGAGAAACCATATGCTTGCAATGTTTGTAATAAGAAGTTTACGTTTAGTTCTACGCTATCAAATCACTTAAGAGTACATAGCGGAAAGAAACCATTTGCTTGCAACGTTTGTAATAGGAAGTTTAATCTGAAAGGTAATCTTACACGTCACCAACTTAGTCACAGCTTCAAGGATCAAGCGCTGAACACGAATTGAACAAACACTAAGCAAAGAGCTGGGAGCAGCCGAACATACTGCAGAACATTACTATTGCCCATACCGCGAGAGCCGTGGTAGCGCCTATATGTGTAAGCTGATAAATTTGATTCATATATTTTACAAATATAGCTTAAAACAGTACACAACATTAATATAGTCTTTTCTCAAACATGCTTGGAAATGTGAATATTATTTTGACAACCTTCTTCGAGTTAAATCGTCATTGCTGTACTGGTCAAATAAATGAGAGCAGGCGGGCAAATAATTTGAATGAAAATCCATATCTGTCGTGCCTAGCGGTCAAATAATGACCATATTAATTCTAACTGTCGTGTAACCATGGCAACCACGGAGGTAACATAATAGAAGTTTTATTTAAATTTCGAATGATGCATGAAATTACATTGATTGCAGACTTGTATAGCACTTTTCTCAAATAATGCGCGGAAATTGTTTAATAAAAAATTATATATACAGGGTGGTTTTTTTTATATATCTTAAATTCAGATAGATCTCGTCGAGCCCTTTCATTTGAGTACATGAACATGGTTCTAGCACTAGCCGTTCCGGAGATATGGCCAAAAGTATTTTGATTTGCCCAAAGTATTGTGACAACCCTAAGTCGTGATCGTTCAGTTCAGACGGTCACAATTTTAATAAAACTTGATGTTTTTTTGGATTTCCGCGCATTATTTGAGAAAAGCACTATACAAGCCTTGGCCCCAACCAGGCATTGATGGACTCGCATATATAACATGCCTATGTTGCGGGCCGCGGCAGTATTGTACTATATCTGTAAAACAGATCTGTAAAATATAAAAACTCCAATTTAAAAAAAACAACAGGCTATCGCCATTGAGATCAATTCAATTCAATGTACTTTATTGCACATTTAAAAAAATTACAGACAAAAAAAATGAAAAAAACAGATACAGTAATGTACTTACTTCTAGGCGGTATTATCGCTAAGCGCGACTTCTTCCAGACAACCTTCTATTGAACTTGTTGCCATTCTTCCAACTTTGTTAAAACTTGTTCGATATTTCTACTTAATATCATCTGAACTACCTACTCCATAGAAAAAAATATTGGTTTAAGAATATACCTTTAATGAAGGTCCTAATGTGATTTTAAGTTTAAAATTTCATTAAAAAATGTTTATAATACCTGATGTGATCTTCTTGTTGCCAAAAGAAGAGTAAGAAACTGACAGTCGTTGTCATCAGCTTTCTGTATGTCACCTAATTCTGTATTTATTAATTCATTGTTTTAAAGCTGAATAAAGCCAACATTCCAGTTGGTTTTTCTCTTAACATGTATCAGTAACAGGCGATTTAGGTACACCACCTAAATAACGCCTGTTACACCTTCTGTTTGTGAACTGTGTCGTCGGAAAATACAAATAAACCGCAAGTATAGAAGCCGAGTTATTTCTCTACCCACTTGCATTCACTAACGACCTACACTACTATCAGTTTAATGCGGACGTGAACTGCAGTGTGGATCACCGAATGGCACTAGTTGTGCCCTCGTGGAGGCCGTGCTGCGGTTTTATTGAATATCGCCGACTGACTCTTGTCGTGCTCTGTTTTTGTGGAGGCCGTGCTGTTTAAATAAATATAAGAAATAATACTTTAAATAAGACAGGGCTGTATGGACGAAGCTTTCCTTGTCCATAATCAATAGAGAACAATCAAATCAAAAAACAAAAAATGAAATAACACAGGGCTGTATGGACGAAGCTTCCCTTGCCAGTCCTCAATAGAGGACAAATCAACAACAACAACAAAAAAAGTGTCCGTCTCCCGTTTCCACAAAATAATTAAGGATTAGAATAAATAATAAAAGACGTATACTATCTAATTTGTGTTAATAAATTCAACTCTATCTTACGTCATTAATATCTAAAAGTTAGAAATAAAGCTGGGAGCTTAAGGTGAGTGAGCGATGGCCTGCCTCTGTTGTTGCTTTGATATTCACCGGTTTGTTCACAGAACACAGAAAAAGCTTGCTACGTTTATTAAATTTGTGGGTTTGTTCAACAGAACCATGCCCCGGGCAGCGTTGCTCCATGACGAGGCCGTCAAGGAAGAGCCGCACTGCGAGGCACTAGACGACCACGCCGCGCCACGAGCTGAGGATTCACAAATAAAACCGGACCCTGAGTCCGAGGGCAGCGACGATCAACTCGAGCAGGAGCCAGTGACAGCAGATTTAGAGGACCTGTACTTGATATACGCGGGCCATGAAGTGAAGGGGGAGATGGTGATTGGGCCCGAGGTGCTGCAGCGGCCCGGCCCCTCAGCGCTAAAGCCTGACCCTGAGTCCGAGTGCAGCGACGATCAACTCGTACAGGATCCCCCTGGTCAATGGATAACAATGCAATTTTTTAATATTAAATTAAGCTGAACTAGCTGTCCACCCCAACTCCACAAATGAACGGCTCAAACCTTACTCGGGAGACACCCAGCGGTGACAACGAATCAAAATCTATTTAATAGATAAATAAAATATAAAATAAAAATAAATAAAGATTGCTAAATTAACCTGAGAATTCAACAGTGGGCCTATCATGGGTTGACAAAGTCGATATTTGCTAGCGACGACGTAATACATAATAGTGTTGTGTCTTTTCGACTAATTATGTATGACAGACAAAGATATTGCTTTTCAATATTTGCCTTCACAATCTGGCCCAATGACTTGTCTATTTTCAAGTGGCAAACAGAGAGCTCATCTGATGGTGAGTGGCCACTGTTACCCATTCGCCTTCAGCTCCAGCAGCTAAGTTTTAAAGGTTAAAATTAAAAAACGGTACTCCTTGATATCAATAAACTGTGCGGGGTACAGGGGCTTCACTGAGACCACTCATGATAATTTCAGCTGCAGGAAAAGTGATTTTTTATGCAAATTGGTAACTTCCGGGCACTGTCACTTGCTTCGCTTGCTCCAAAGGTCACCAGTAACCAAACAGCTCGTCTCTTCGCTCCTCGCACCTAACCTTAGGGGTAGTCTGACTCCAATTTCGCTAACCTAACATATCAGACTCTGACAAATTTGCAAAAAAAATCGCTTTTAGCTGAAATTATCATATGAGGCCCCTGAAGCCCTAGCACACAGTTTAATGATATCAAGGTACTCATTTCTAAATCAAACCCATTTTAAATGTTTTTCTATTTCCAGTTGACACTATAGCGGTCAAGCCTACAATACCTCAGCGTTGCACTCACAGCGGTCAATCATCGTCGTGTGACAATTGCAAGAAGACTGATAACGTTGCACACAGCCGGGACTCGCTCCTATGTATTACTTGTAACAAGAAGTTTAGTTCCAATTACTGTTTGTTACGTCACCAGCGGGTTCACACCAAAAATAAGTTATTTATATGTGACATTTGTAATAAGAAATTTACAAAGAAATCTTCATTAGTAATACACCGAAGATCACATGGTGGAAAAAAGCCATTCCCTTGCAACGTTTGTAATAAGAAATTTACACATGAATCTAATCTAATATCTCACCAACGTGTGCACAGTGGTGAGAAACCATTCGCATGTGACATTTGTGATAAGAGGTTTAAACACAAACCTACTCTAATATGTCACCAACATGTACACAGTGGTGAGAAACCATTCGCATGTGACATTTGTAATAAGAAATTTACAAAGAAGTTTTCACTAAAGGCTCACCTAAGTATACACAGTGGAAAGAAACCATTCCAATGTGACATTTGTAATAAGGGGTTTATACAGAAGTGTACACTAATATCTCACATAAGAGTACATAGTGGTAAGAAAACAATGACATTTGCTTGCAACATTTGTAATAAGAAGTATACACACAGAAAGCATCTAACACATCACCAACGTGTGCACAGTGCTGAGGAACTATTCGCATGTGACATTTGTAATAAGAAGTTCACAGAAAGAACGGCTTTATCATGGCACCTGCGTGTGCACAGTGGTAAAGAACCATTCGCATGTGACATTTGTGACAAGAACTTTACACGGGGATATGATCTAACACTTCACAAACGTGTGCACAGCGGTGAGAAACCATTTACATGTGACGTTTGTAATAAGAAGTTTACATGGAAGTCTTCACTAAAGATTCACCAAAGTGGTGTACACAGTGGAAAGAAACCATTCGAATGTGACATTTGTAATCAGAGGTTTATACAGAAGTCTACACTAATATCTCACATAAGAGTACATATGGGTAAGAAACCATATGCTTGCAACATTTGTAATAAAAATTATACACACAGAAGGCATCTAACAAGTCACCAACGTGTGCACAGTGCTGAGAAACTATTCGCATGTGACATTTGTAATAAGAAGTTTACAGAAAGAACGGCTCTGTTATCTCACCTGCGTGTGCACAGTGGTAAAAAACCATTCGCATGTGACATTTGTGACAAGAACTTTACATGTATGTTTAATCTAGCAACTCACCTGCGTGTGCACAGTGGTGAGAAACCATTCGCATGTGACATTTGTAATAAGAAATTTACAAGGAAGTTTACACTAATGGCTCACCTAAGTATACACAGTGGGAAGAAACCATTCCTATGTGACATTTGTAATCAGGGGTTTATACAGAAGCCTACACTAATATCTCACTTAAGAGTACATAGTGGTAAGAAACCATTTGCTTGCAACATTTGTAATAAGAAGTATACACACAGAAAGTATCTAACACGTCACCAACGTATGCACAGTGCTGAGAAACTATTCACTTGTGACATTTGTAAGAAGAAGTACACAGAAAAAATGTCTCTATTATATCACCTCCGTATACACAGTGGTGAGAAACTATTTGAATGTGACATTTGTAATAAAAAGTTTACACAGAGATATGAACTAACATATCATCTTCGTATACACAGTGGTGAGAAACTATTTGAATGTGACATTTGTAATAAGAAGTTTGCACGGAAGTATTCACTAATCACTCACCTAAGTGTACACAGTGGTAAGAAACCATTCGAATGTAAAATTTGTAATAAAAAGTTTAAATGGAAATCTACACTATCAATACACTTAAAAGTACATATTGGAAAAAAACCATTTGCTTGCAACGTTTGTAATAAGAAGTTTGTATGGAGGCATGTCCTAACACGTCACCTATCAAAACACAGTAGTGAGAAATTATTCGCATGTGACATTTGTAATAAGAAGTTTACATTTAAGGCTTCACTAACAAGTCATCTAACACATGCACACAATGGAAACAAACCATTCGCTTGCAACATTTGTAATAAGAAGTTTACACGGAGGCATGACATGACGTCTCACTTATCAAAACACAGTAGTGAGAAACTATTCGCATGTGACATTTGTAATAAGAAATTTAAATGGAGGGCTTCACTAACAACTCATCTAAGTGTACACAGGGAAAACAAACCATTCCTTTGCAACATTTGTAATAAGAAGTTTGCACGGAAATCTGAACTAACATATCACCAGCGTGCGCACAGTGGTCACAAACCATTCGCATGTGACATTTGTAATAAGAAGTTTACAAGAAAATCTACTTTAACAGATCACCAACGTGTGCACACTGGTGAGAAACCATTCGCTTGCAACATTTGTAATAAGAAGTTTGCACAAAAATCGCCGCTAACGCGTCACCAAAGTGTGCACAGCTTCAAGGATCGAGCACCGAACAAGAAAAACACTAAATAAATTTCACCCGGCAGTCGATCGTACTGCAACTCATACTAATGTATTACATTTTAAGTTTATAATAATGTTTTAGAATTATGCCATTGTTTTATTACTCTACCCGTAGACATGTATTTTGTAAATTTAAAACAAATGAATTGAATATTGCTAGCTTTCGAAAAGTCATGTCATGCTTATTCAAATCCTTGCACATTTTAAATGTTTTAAAATCTTACATGACCTACAGTTTGGTTTCACAAAAGCTTGCTTGTTGACGGACGCTGAAGCTGCTCTTGATTCTAAACATCGTTTTTGATGCTTTTGAACAGCGCCACGATGCTATCGGTTTTTTGTGATTTATCTAAAGCGTTTGATTGCGTGGATCATAAAACATTGCTTGTCAAATTAGAACATTATTAAAAACAAAAGTTTTTATTCATTGGATTCTTTTCTTACATAGATAACAGGGTTCAAAAGGTTTCAAATTAATGGTGAAAAGTCGCCGGAATCCTTGTTTAAATTAGGAGTTCCGCAGGGCTCGATATTATTAGCTTGGACCAATGGGTTTTTTCTCGAAACTTAAGTACATTTACTGACTGCTCTCAAACGGTGAAGGAAAACATCGCGAGGAAACCTGCATACGCCGATGAAGAAATTCTGCCGCATGTGAAGTCCACCAACCCGCACTGGGCTAGCGTGGTGGACTATAGCCCGAACGCCCTCGTTGAGAGGGTAGGCCTGAGCCCCAGCAGTGGGGACATGTTAATAGATTGTTCATGAAGTTTAATTGTGATAGCATTTTATAAATTTTATTTATTGTGCGAAAAATTAAAATAAAAGCGTAGAACAACTCTCAGCGCAATTTGCTATCGCTTTAGTGAGGATGTGAAAACCTAAGTGAGGTGGCTCTGCCAAGGTGACGCATATGAGAATTACCTCTCTAGTCGTGCAAGACTATTACTTTGTGGTCGTGCACTGATTTTGTCGAGCCGAACCCGCGCCGGTTTTTGAAGAAAACAAAATATGACTTTCCTGTATAGTTATCTGCTTTTGCCTGTCCATCATTTGACAAATTCGTCAAAAAAATGTTTTGTTTTGGCGGGTTTTGTTGGAGACGGTTGTCTTTTATTTAGTTTTCCTAAAAAATGTATATTTTAGGTTTTGGTGTATATTTGTGATAGTTTTATATGCAACAAGTGCGTATTAAAGTGTATATTGTGCGGGATAGTTAAATAAAAGCGTGTAACGACTCTACCTGATCGTTCCAAAATGTCCCTTGTTATTCTTCATTAAATCTACTATCGGTTTAATGCGTACATGAACCTGCGTGTGGATCATCGAATGGCACTAGTTGTGCCGTACTAGTAGGCCGTGCTGTAACCGCCGGTTTAAATAAATATAAGAAATAATACTTTAAAGAAGACAGGGCTGTATGGACGAAGCTTCCCTTGCCCGTCCTCAATAGAGGACAAATCAACAACAACAATAAAAAAATGAGATGTTTTGTTCTGAAAAATTCTTTCGATTCGATCTAGGTATCTTTATATAATTACTATTTGTAGTTTGTCCTAGCGCGCTCGCAAGTCAGTAGAAGACATCAAGCATTAAGCAATTCATCTAATGACCCTGGATCCTGACACGCGGGATTTCCTATTTTAGGAGCCAGGTCCGCATTGTTATATTTACAAATGTAATTGTGAATCAATAAAGATTATTAGAAGAAATTCTTAGGCGCATGTGAAGTCCACCAACCCGCGCTGGGCTAGCGTGGTGGACTATAGCCCGAACGCCCTCGTTGAGAGGGTAGGCCTGAGCCCCAGCAGTGGGGACATTAATAGGCTGATGATGATGATGAAAGATTATTAACATGTCGCTCCGTGCTGTGACCGTCAAGGAAGAGCCTCACTGGCAGGAGCATGGCGCCGGCAGCGCGGGCGGAGCACACGAGTTGCAAATAAAACCGGAGCCCGAGTCCGGCTGCAGCGACGACGAGCTCCAGCAGGAGCCCGCGGACCGGCAGGAAGCAAGAGTGACGTCAGAGGATCGGCTGTCACTGTACGAGGGGCATGAGGTGAAGGAAGAGATGGTCATCGGACCTGAAGTGCTGCAGCAGCCTCTACTACCAGGTACTGTCAGGTTGGAGAAAAGCGGTCACTATGAAAACAGACAAAAATAGAAGTATTTGTAGTGTTGTCAAATTTTAAATGTTTGTCTTCACGATCAGGCCCATTGACTTGTTTACTTTGAATTGACAAACAGAGAGCCCATCTGATGGTAAGTGGCCACTGTTACCCATCAACCGGCATCCTGTCACCACCAGCTAGGTTGCTTATGTTGTAAATGGTTTTTTTTTCAGTGGATACTATAGCAGTGAAGCCTACAATACCTCAGCGTTGTTCTCACAGCGGTCAGTCATTGTCGTGTGACAATTGCAAGAAGACGGATAACATTACACACAGCCAGGACTCGTACCCATGTAGTACTTGCAACAAGAAGTGTAGTTCCAAGTTATCTTTATTACATCACCAACGGGTTCACACCGGCAACAAGTCATTACTAAAGTGTCACCAACGTGTGCACAGTGGTGAGAACCTATTTACATGCGCCATTTGTAATAAAAAGTTCATACAATATCGAAATCTAACACGCCACCAACGTGTGCACAGTGGGAAGCTGTTCGCATGTGACATTTGTAATATGAAGTTTACGCAGAGGTCGGCGCTAACATGTCACCAACGTGTGCACAGTGGGAAGCTGTTCGCATGTGAAATTTGTAATAAGAAGTTTACGCAGAGGTCGGCGCTAACATGTCACCAACGTATGCACAGTGGGAAAATGTTCCCTTGTGACATTTGTAATAAAAAGTATACAGAAATGTACGGACCACAAGTGTCATAACACTCCATACAATTCTTTTTCAATAAAATTTCGTCGTATTTCGATAGATGTCGCTAGGAGGAAATACTAAGAGTAATGTTTTCCATTTCCCACGTTGTGACAAATAATAAATTTTTATTAAATTAAATTAATTACAAATTTTAAGAAAAATCAATTAATTAGTTAAGCTAAAATTACAGGCTAGTGAGCTATCTCATCTGCTCAACAGTATTATATCTTATAAACATATTATATGATAGTGATTTGAGTACATTATTAATTTTAAATATATAAAATGTATAATTTAAGAAAAGGAAATAGAAGCACACAGTTTGGTGTGTGTGTATGTGTGTTGTGTGTGTGACTTTTGATGATAAAAAATAAGTTAAATTATAAATATATGACTAGCCTGCTCACCAGGTTCCAGGAATAAATCTGGTCCCACTCAAACTATGAGTTAGGAGTTCACTGGAACTCTCTCAGCAAACAAGACCTGCCGGCGGTGACGCAGTGAACAAAGATGCTTATTGCAGATAAAACTGCAGATTGCCTCTAAGCTGCAAACACTTAAGAGAAAAAAAAATATATATATAATTGTCAGCTAATCATGACGGTTACATTTACAGCATGGTCTCAATTTCATCATAATTCTTGGACTTCAGCAGTGAGGGTCTTTCTACAGTCGAAATATTTTAAGTAGTACATATTTGTTAATAATATTGTTTAAGGAAGCTGATTGTCTAAGGTGGTTGTAGTTTGAGTGACGAGCTACAGCGTAGTTACTTCTTTTAATGAGATTATCTACATTAAATTTGGGATTTTAATATTTAAAATATATATCATAAATAAATAAAAAACATGGAAATGTGAAAAAATATATATATATATATATATATAAAAGCAGGTAACTCTTTTGTTTTATTTTCCTGCATTTCATTATGTCCAAAGTAAATAAAAAAAATCCAATATGCTATGGCCCGCACGGTCCCTTGGCTGTTAGATGTCGTGTACCGATAGATGGCACTGGGAGCTTCATTTTGAAGTGTTGCCTCTATTGCCAGTATATAAGTGATGACTCACCCAGCGTGTGCACAGTGGTAAAGTGTTCGCATGTAACGTTTGGACAGTGGGAAAAAACCGCTCGCTTGCAACATTTGATAAAAGACTTCCACAAAAAGGCCGACTCTGACAGATCCCACAGCGGATAGAGAACATTCGGTAACAATTTGGTTTTAAGAGGTCTGATACCAGGATCTGATAGAGCAGGTGAGCACCTGTGTGTAGGGAAACCTAAAAATTGACAATGGTGAACAATGGCCATGTCTGGTCAAAGGTTTTGGCCAAAGGTTGTCGCCTTTGGGTGATGGGGAAGCCACACAAGGAGTGGAGAAGATAAGACGTTTGACCGTAAGGCTCACAGAATTAAAAGAATGATCAAATTCAGACTGCTCTGCAAAAAGTTATGCCTGATCATACATAAAAAATATATACGGGTCGACTGGCTCTGCCAAGACGACGCATATGACTTGAGAACCTCCTTTTGTTTTTTCGTCGGTTGAAAAAATTATGTATAAATACAAATTTGTACAATTTTTGTTCAAGCCGACATCATTGACGCCAACTTTATTCTTGAGTTTAATGTTGAGTGCTAGACGTATAAATAATAAATAAATAATATGCCAAAATGTTAATTAATACATTTTTATTTAAATACGAGGAATACCAGACCGGTGCTCCGTGCATTCCTGAAACGTCTCATTTACAAAAATACATCATAAATAATATATTTCACTTAAACACTGGCGAGAGACTTTTCTTTTTTCTTCTTTTTCTTTTTCCTCTTGTTGGGATCCTTCTGTTTAGTTTTCGTTATGTCGTTGTATTTTAATAGTTTCTTGTAGATTTTGAGCAGCTGTTTTGCGTCTTTTTTCATTTCGCCTGTAACCTTTATTTCTATACTCTTCTCTGCCGATTCTGTAGTAGTTTGTTCTGTATTTTCTATTGTGTTTTCTTCTGTAGTATCATCTTTCTGCAATGTGGCGTCAGTCACTGGATTTACATATGTTGTAGAACCTTCTAAAGTATTGTAATGTTCAATCGTACCTTCTTCTAATTCTTTATCTTCTACAGGTACTACTACATCCTTCTCCACTTCTTGTACTTCTTCCCTCTTAGATTCTTCTAGTTTCTTTTTTAACTCTTTGTTCTTCTTCCTCAACGCGTTGAGTATGTTAGACGTAGTTAGAACTCTTTTTACTTTTTTACTGTCTAAATATCTGTCTTTCCACGAAATATTCTCAAAATTTTCTAGAATTTCTTCCTTTTCACCGATATTTGCTTCTTTTTCAGACTGTTTCCTTTCGTGGTCTCTTAATTGTTTATCTGTGATCACTTCCTCTCGCTCTATCTCGTCCATTTTGGCTGAGAGAGCAGCTATTTCCTCAGCTGTCGGTTCTTTTGATAAAACAGTTCCCTCAACTTCATAGCAGGATGAATCGTCAGATAATTCTAATATTTCATAAACATCGTCTTCGACGTCATCAAGAGTTATAGCGTCTGTATTATCAATAGTTGCAGATTTGTTATCTATACTAGGCATTATTATAGTTTCAACTGTTTCTGCATCTTTATAAAAGTTTTCATCAGCGCTCTCCCGAAAATCCGACTTGGACTTTTTGGTTTTCTTTTCTTTTTTAGACTTTTTCTCTTTTTTCTTCTTTTTTGAGATCTTATCTCCTTCTTCGTCGGAAATGCAAACTACTTCTGGTTTTAAATCAAATACTTCAACTTCAGAGCGTTCTGATATTTCTCCGTCTGATAAATCGCTCTCTTTTTCATTTATTACAGTCTGTCCTGTATTATCTTTTGCGATTTCACTTTGAGTCTCATAATTTTCTGGAGGTTTCTCTTCTAAGTTTGCAATTTCGTTAGTACCTTCACTCTTTTGTTCCACATTTGTGGTTTCAGTATTGTCACCAATAGTAATAGTATTTTCCAACAAATTTTCCTCTGTATCTTCAATATGAGAGAAGCTTTCAACAGATTTTGAGGTATTTTCGACTAAAATTTCTTTTAATTCGGTATTTTGGTTTGGTGATTTTGGTTCCGCGTCTTCTTTTATAGGTATATCATTAATATTACTTATTATAATAACTTCGGCATTACTAGAATTTTCTGCAGGGATGTGATCCGTCAGTTCTTTCGAATCTTGGCTTACTACTGCTGTATTCGGTTCATGCGTACTATTTTCAGTAGCTTCAGGTTGTTCACTGCCCTCAGTGGATTCCTTTGAATTGTTGTCTAAATTATCCCTATCTCTAAAAGTAGGTTCATCAATACTAGTAGTTCCTTCAACATTCGTTTCTGTAACTTTTATACTGCTAGCGACAGATTTTTCTACATCTGTATTGTCATTTTCTACTAGATCGGTAACTTTTTGGGATATCGGGTCGAAATCCTTATCTGTTTCTTGAGTAGAATCGTTTGAAACATCACTGTCTGTTTCAGAGCTACTCTCAGAGTCTGAACTACTAGAACTAGAAACATTGTCGTAGTGTTTTCTGTCAAACTCCTCCAGTAGATCCATTTTCTCCGAATCCGACAGCTGCAGTGTGATCTCGTCATGGTCACTGCCGTCTTTATCTATACTTTTTCTCACTGCCTTCTTCTGCTTCTTTTTAGATTTTTCTTTATTTTTCTCTTTTGTCCGTGGTTTCTCAGCGATCTGGACGGCAGACTTTACAGTTTTCTCAGGAGATTTTCTGATAGAAACTATAGTAGATTTCACAGTTTTATCAGGAGAATGACTGACAGAAACTGTGCGATTTGAATGTCCCGTAGCAACAGTGTTGTCTTCATTGGCAACGGAGATGGTAACTTTATTCCTGTTGAGTTTGATCTTTCGGGTGTGTTGTTGTGGAACTGTTATTATCAGATCGTTTATTCTTTTCGTAACAGTTTGAGAATTATCTTTAGAACTTTCTAATTCTTTATCTGGAGTAGTATGTTTATTATCTACTGCAACTGTTTCCACGCCTGAAGATTCGTTCTTGCTTTTATCTTTTTCGTTACTTGACTCTTCTGTAACTGTTTCCTTTTTCTTATCTTTCTTAGGTTTCTCCTTCTCTTTCTTCTTTTTCTTTCCCTTGTTTTTCGCTGTGCCTTTGTTTGGTGAAGAATCTTTGCCGTTTATATCTGGTTCTATACTTGGTACTGTGTTAGCTGTAACAATAGACAATAATAGTTATTTCGTGGTACAGTATTTTACTTAGGCGCATGTGAAGTCCACCAACCCGCATTGGACTAGCATGGTGGACTATAGTCCAAACGCCCTCGTTGAGAGGTTAGGCCTGGGCCCTGTTGATTTGATTTGACACGAGACAGCCCGAGTAATGGTAAGTGGTTCGAACCGGAGCATTTGTTGGTCTCCAATGATACCTTTCAGCAGCTGCTCTAGATCGGGCTTCTCGTCCTCACTGCTGATCTCCACGACCTCCAGAGCCTCCTCCTTGATCTCCACCTCGTTGTCGGACGCGGCCGAGCGCTGGGGCTCCGCCGCCGTAGGGTCGGGTGGTTCTGAAAATACATCAAATTGAATATTCCTTAGCTTATAGATACGGAGCAGCTTCTAATAATTTCTCTTTGTTAAAGAGTGAGAATTTGTATACTACAAAATGGATCACGACAAGATGCGGCTTATCATATCGAAAGGTCGAAAGTACGATCCCCGGCTGGACCATATACCACTGGGTTTTTCTCGAAACTTAATTACATTTACTGACTGCTCTCAAACAGTGAAGGAACTCGCGAGGAAACCTGCATACGCCGAAGAAGAAATTCTTAGGCGCATGTGAAGCACTGGACTAGCGTGGTGGACTAAAACCCGAACGCCCTCGTGGAGAGGGTAGGCCTGAGCCCCAGCAGTGGGAACATGGTAATAGGCTGTTGATATGATTTTGTGAGGGAAATAGTTTATAAAATGATTGCTTCCAGGGCCGTAAGACCGATTATAAAAACGATGAAAGAACTCACTTCTCGCTTGTTCCTGTTGCAGCTGCGCTCGGATGGCCCGCGCTCTGGCCTGCAGCTCCAGCAGCTCGAGCACGGTGAGGCCGGCGCGGGAGGCCTGCGACCTCTCCGCCCCCGCCGGGGCCTCCTCCTGGGACTTGCGCTTCCTTGACTTGGGGCTGGCGGCTTGCCGCCGATGCTTGTGCTGGGACATCGTTAACAATCGTGTCGATTCAGTTGTGCACGCCTTAACTAAATGTTAACCTCTCGGTGCTTTTTTTTGTATTTAAAAATAAAAAAGAGATGACATGAAGTTTAGAACTGTTAAGTTAGTTTAGTCCTGTCAGACGGAAGAGGGATTTTTAAAAATATATTGGCCTTTTGTATTGTGTTTAAAATACAAAAATACAAAATACAAAAGCCTTTATTGTTGATTTTTTACAAGTTTTTTTTTTACATTTAAAAGTTATTGCACATCAGCGTGTCCTGCTGACACGTAGGCCTCCTCCAGCTTCCTCCATTCCGCCCTGTCTTTGGCCACCCTGAGCCAGAGTGTTCCAGCTACTGACCTTATGTCATCTGACTGATTGTATTGTGTTTAAGGCACAATAATTCTGCTAATTTCATGTAGTGGATAATACATGGTGGGGCAGCATTGATCGGTTTCTAGGAAACACCTTTTTTGTTGAGATTATTGCTCATCAACAGCCTATTAATCTCCCCACTGCTGCGGCTCAGGCCTACCCTCTCAACGATGGCGTGCGGGCTATAGTCCACCACGCTAGCCCAGTGCGGGTTGGTGGACTTCACATGTGCATAAGAATTCCTTCTTCGGCGTATGCAGGTTTCCTCACATGTTTTCCTTCACCGTTTGAGAGCAGTCAGTACATGTACTTAAGTTTCGAGGAAAAAACCCATTGGTACATGGCCCAACCTGGGATCGAACATCGGACCTTTCGATATGATAGGTCGCGTCTTATCCCCGAGGCCACTGACACTCTAATTTATTGCTCAGTACCATATTGAAGGAAGCATTTCATACACAATAAATAAATAACAATTAAAAGGGACACAGGAAAAGGAGGGAATCTTAATCACCACATTTTAAATTGCAATAGACACCCGGTACAGTCTTGTTTCTGACAGGACTAAACTAATTTGACAATTCTAAAGCTCATGCCATCTTATTCTTAGACGGGGGTGGCAGTCCCTGCTCCGACTCCACGAAGACGGGAGTTTTGTGCAAGTCCCCCCGGGCCGTCAGTCCAGCCATCCCAACTCGTTAAACCATCCCAGCTCCTGCCATCTTTTTCTTATTTTTCTTACTTAGTTAGGTCGTGCACAACTGAATCAACACCAGTTTTAGCAAATCCCAAGAGAAAAAGGTGCCAGATAAGCAGTTATACCTTCTTTTTCTTGCTGCCACTGATCTGGCTAAGAATTTCTTCATCAGAAGATATGCTGTCCAGCGAAATGGTCTCCATGTGCTCTGGCGATTGGCTGGAGGACTCCGTGTCGGACGGGGGCTCTGCCCCGTCCAGGATAGCGCACAGTCGCTTCGAGCTGATGCCTAGCAGCTGTGAACATGTGAGATTGAAGACTATGAATACAAAATAACTCAGACATGTTATCTATCAACACAGAAGCTCAAACAGGTTCTAGAAACTTGAAATTTAGCACAGAGGTCCCTCTAGTGACAACTAGGCAACCACAAAGATGTTTTTAGGGTTCTATACCTCAAAAAAGGAACGATTAAAGGATCACTTCGCTGTCCGGCAGTTTGTTAAGACCCTTTTTGTCAGGAACGCGTGGAGGTATCAAGTTAAATTGCGTATGAGCAAGTCATTCTTACCTCATCTTACTTCGTAAAGGGACGTCAATACCAACACAAAAATGACAAAGTACCAACCTCCTCCGTGCACAACTCCTGCAGATTGTCGATGGAGAGTCTCCTGACACACTCGGGCGCCATGGCCCTCAGATCCTTGCTCTTCAGCACTGAAAAGACCTGATGCATCAGCTCCACTCGGTCGTGGATGTAGTAAGCCAAGTCGTGTTCCTGGACCACGCGCGCGTGCGAAGTCGAAGTTTCCGGCTTCTCGTGCTTTATGTTATGCTTTTTATTGCGCTTCATTTTATTTAATTCGTCGATTTTCACATAAAAATCATAAAATACGACGTCTGGCACAGACACAAGAAATATCTTCTCATGTGCTATGCGACATAATAACAAACATGACGTACAGAATGAGAGCAGTTTGAAAAGATTAGCGTCTTCATTTTGTCGGGTAATAGTTTAGTTAGCAAATTTATTGTGTTTGTTCGAGTGGCGCTGTCTGCTGTCAAATCTCATACATTATCTGTAGTACTAGCATTTCACCACCCGCAATCTTGCAACCAAGCCACAAACTCCTAAAAAAAAAAAAAAAAAACCACCCGCAAAAAAAAAATTTGTTCAAAGCCACGACGGCTTTGGATTCCTGGGAAGTTGAGCCTCAAACTTGAAAATGGAAAACGAATGGGAATAGAAAAGCGATGGTCTTTTGTTATGTGAAAAAATTAACAATCATGTGTGACGTTTGAAATTTTCTGTAACATTTTCTATTTCAAAATTGTGGAATTAAATGTAACTTTACTAAAATAGTCTTCACGATATCCTGCGGGCAAAATGCAACTGGAGGAGGTCTTGAGCCTGTGTATTGATAGAGCTCTTCAAGAGACCTTTGTACAGCTCCTGTTGCATATTTGTCCCAAGGTAATATCAGTTGAAGTTCACAAAATTGGCAACGACATTTTACATTTTCTATAAAGTCCGACCAAAATAACTAAACGTAGTTTAATTTATTGTGAATTCGCCGTCAAAATGTCTGTGGGAAAGTTGTATGAAAGTGACAATTTCTTGGTGGTAAATAAGCCGTATGACATGTATATTAACTCGGATGACCAAACCGAAAAGGTATGTCTATTAAATCTCAAGTATTTTTAAGTATTTTCGTAAATTAAATCAATCATTTTTAGGTTAGACTGGCGTTTTCATAATAAACAATAGTGATGTCCGATATCGATAACTGTTTTTATATTAGTTATTGGCACCGTCAAAAACACGAATAGCGTTATTTTTACTGTCAGGGGTTGGTAGATCTCACATTGTTTGCCATAATTTATTTTTCAGCGTGTTGCTTTCCTCAAGATGTTAAGTTTGTGGACTTAGTTCCGAAAAAAGTCATTGGTACGTTACGGACCTGAAATTGAAACCTTTGTCGTCACTGTATGAACCTAATGTCTATAATGATTTAAAGCGATGTTCCAGTACTTACCTCTTTAAATAGAAGATAGAATGAGAGATCATAGATGTCATCTCATTCGCTCAGATAGAGACTTTCTTAATTTGACTACTTTCCAAAAAGTACAACTTTCTCAAAATTACAATTTTCTCAAAATGACAACATTCTCAAAATTACAACTTTCTCAAAATGAGAAACTAATCCAAAATGACTACTTTCCCAAAAAGACCAACTTTCCTAAAATGACAACTTTCTCAAAATGATAAACTAATCCAAAATGACCAACTTTCACAAAATGACAACATTCTCAAAATGACAGCATTCTCAAAATGGCAACTTTCTCTCAAAAATCAAAATGCGACTCTCCCAAAGTATTGAACCATATTCCCAGAACACCGTGACGCACCACATAGCGTCCGGCGACTCTCACCTGTCGTCGTCCGCGAACCCTCTGCACTTCGTCCAGCGCCTCGACTACTCCACCAGCGGGGTGCTCTGCATCGCCAAGACGAAGACCGCCGCGGCCCGCGCCGGGAAGCTGTTCGAGAACAGGGACACCAGGAAGTACTACTTGGCTGTGGTTCGGGGGCACGTCAAAGATGAGCTGTGTGACATCGACTTTCAAGTCGGTAAGTTAATGATCATCATCAACAGCCTATTAACCAGTCCCCACTGCTGGGGCTCAGGCCTACGACTCAACGCGGGCGTTCGGGCTTATTCCACCACGCTAGCCCAGTGCGGGTTGGTAGACTTCACATTTCTTCTCCGGCGTATGCAGGTTTCCTCACGATGTTTTCCTTCACCGCTTGAGAGCAGTCAGTAAATGTACTTAAGTTTCGAGAAAAAAAAGCCGGGGATCGAACTTCGGACCTTTCGATATGATTAGGCCGCTTCTTATCCCCGACGCCACTGACGCTCTACTGAGTCAATGATCATTGTAATAATAATATAATATTGTTTTTGACAAATTCACACGCTGCTTCATCCCAAATTAAGTCGAAGCTTGAGGATACGTACTCAGCAGGTGATAGACATACAATTGTATACATAAATACGTACAAACACCCAGAATCCGAAAACTAACAGCTCATCGCACAAATGTTGTCCCCGGGTGGGGATCGAACCCACGACCTCTGGTTTGTAGGCAGGGTCACACAACCAGCTAAGGTATCAAGCCACCGTCCACCAGGGATGGACCCCACCGCGTCGCACACGAGCCACCGGATGTCCGCGCTGACATGCGCCGCGTCGCGCTCGGCGTGCGCGCTGCCCCGGCGCGCGCACACGCGCATGCTGCTGCTGGAGACGGGCCACTACGACGGCGACCCCGTCTCCGTGGTGTTACTGAAACCTATCACAGGTAACAACAGCCTTATACATGTACCTAGCTGTTTCCCCCGGCTTTGCCCTCATTTTTTTCCGCCGCGGGAACAGTACATCGTGGTAAAAAGTTGCCTATATTCTGCCCCAGGATTCCCCTCCGAGTGGCCTCTACCTCAAATTGTATCAAAATTCGTTCAGCGATTTAGTAGCGTCATACATATCGGTGTGCAGTATTCATATACAGTTATTATACAGCAATTTGAAGGGTATAATCAGCCCCTGTGTCTCGCCTTCGTGGACAATGAAGAAAGCCTTTGATTCCGTGGAAGCTATGTATTTGTTATACCTATGTAATTAATCTATACTAATATAATAACCCTAGAAGGGTTTGTTTATTGTTTGTTTTGGACTTGAAATAAAATGCATTCGATAGCCCAATTTTGGAGGAAGGTTATAGGCAATTAGCATCACGCTACGAGCCTTAGGAGCCGGGCAAAAGGGAAAAGTCACAAGGAAACAGCTAGTGTAAGTAATAACATTGGACGTGCGTGCCAGGGCGGCGGCACCAGCTGCGCGTGCACTGCGCGTCCGTCGGGCACGTCATCCTCGGCGACTACACGTACAGCGGCGCGCGCGACAGCAAGCCGCACAGGATGTTTCTCCACGCCACCAGGTATCTACTTGTTACACTATATTTTAACCATGATGTTACGCAGAGTATTAGGCGTATCACAGACACACGCGGCCTGCGGTGACGGTGGCGGCCTGTTGTATTCCATGTGCTTTCATAGGGTAGGGATCGGGAGAAGATTACTAATTTATTGTACTGTTTTCGTTTTTTTTTTTGTATTAAATCTGAGCTAGGTGTGCGTGCATACTTCACGATAAAACTGCGAGTAGAATCTAAAATGGATCTCATCTCAAGCGTTACAGTAAGGTCGGTTTTATTTTGTGCTCAATAGGCAAAATTTTCATTTATATTCAGTGCCATCTATTAGCCTTTTTTGTGCGCCTCGAGTTTCTTGGCTGTCTCCAGACATGAATGAATTATTTTTCCTTTAGATTGGTGTTGCCAGTGCCACAAGAACCCTTGGACGTACAGACGCCGGAGCCTTTCTTCGCAGACAAAGAGTTCACCTCCAAATGGAAACCAGAACGCGCTCTATACAAGTACAATGCGAAAGAGGACTTCATCGCGGCCTGCGATATCTTGGACAAGACGTACGTGCTCGGTGTGACATACAAACATTACTTTTGTAAGGATGAAGATAATCCTTGACTATAATTTGTGAACGATGTGGCCGTGACTTTATACAATCTGTACAATAAACAATCAAGCCTGTCCTTCCGTTTTGTTGTATATAATTATTCGACATGAGAATCTCTACATCTCTACAAAATACCTTTTTGGGCATAGAATTAGGATCTTTTTGGTGGGCGCCCGCGCCCCCCTAATAATCCCTAGGGGAATTCGAATCTTCCTGTTTTTGGGCAACTGGAAAACTAAATAAATGAGCGACTAATCCGCTGAATGATCGCTTATTATTTAGTAAATAAATAAAAAAACAACATTTTTTTAAAGTGGGCGGGATATAATAATTTTTACGCTATTCTATCGGACGTCCCGCAACTTCGTCCACGTTAAAAAGTATATACTGTATGCTATTCTGCTGGGCTTATATCCCAATATGAAACCTAGTACAGTTACTAGGTTTCATTAAAATCCGTTTAGTCGGACGTTATGGCGTGATTGAGCGCGATGACTACGGGGAAGCACCGACAATTAGTTTTGGAGCACGAGGAATGACCCATAAGTACTTACTTAGTTATTTTGGCAACTTGGATTTTTGGTACCTACCTACGTCTATTTGAAAAGTAGACATTTTGTGGGACAAATCCTCGCGTTGTCATATTTTTGCTTTGCGCTCATAAAAATCAGACCTCAAATGACATGTCAGCAACTCAATACGTACGTTACAATAATTATGATATTGCGTTTTTCCACGTACATACGTATTTTGGGCATCACTATATAATTACTATAGGTTGAATTTACACCACCGCTCTTGTTTGAGATGTTGACATTCTTACTATAGACGGTGGCGGTGCAGTAAAAACGTGCAAACAAAAACTAAACGCAATTTTGACAGTTGACATAACACAGCGATACTATGGATGTAAAAGTCACTTGTTGAAACTCGAGTTATTATGTATCTCTTTCTATCAAAGGCTTTGCGCGTATATTTGTCTTTTTCTTATGGCCAAAATATTATCTTCGAGTTATATTCGAGTATGAAATGGTGGTGGTTAACCTACATGAGTAAATATTAAATTAATTTTTTTTTTAGGAAAGTTGTTAGGTGTTTTTGAATTGAACATGGAAGTGGTAATAGATCCTTCGGAAGCCAGCTACACCCTAGACTTAGATGTAACCATCAAGAGGGAAATGAAAGAGGAGGACGAAGACTATGATGATTTCATAGATCGCACTCCGTAAGTTTTTATCAGATTTTTATTGTTACAGAAGGCTTATTGGGGAATGACCGCAGAGGGGGTGTTGGTTACTAACCAAAGAGTGGGAGCGGGTTTTTCTCGAAACTTAAGTACATTTACTGACTGCTCTCAAACGGTGAAGGAAAACATCGCGAGGAATCCTGCATACGCCGAAGAAGAAATGTTTAGGCGCATGTGAAGTTCACCAACCCGCACTGGGCTAGCGCGGCCCGAGCGCTTGAGGGTAGGCCTGAGCCCCAGCAGTGGGGACATGTTAATAGGCTGTTGATTTGATGGTGCGCTCTACGCCACTTGGTGATAATAAAACAAATAATTATTTTTATAATACATACTTGTATTTTTAATTATATTTTCCAGGGACTTACACCTAGATTTCGTCCAAGACGTTAAAACAGAGGTAGCGCTAACATTAAACTCCACGAATGCCGTACTGAACACGAAGACAGGGCTGATGGTGTGCGTGCTCTGCCTCCAAGAGCTACGGAGTGACGTGGTGATGGAGCACATGGTCAACGCTCATAACTACCGGAGAATTTTGTTTATGTGCCACACTTGTCAGGAAACATTTGTTGAAAGGTAAATAAGTAACTAAATAAAAATAATAAATTAACTAATTAGATAAAAATAATAAACTATATAATAATAATAATTTAACTATCTAAATAACAATAATAAATTATCTAACTAAATAACAATAATAAATTAACTAACTGAATAAAAATAATAAATTAACTAACTGAATAAAAATAATAAATTAACTAACTAGATAAAAATAATAAATTAACTAATTAAGTAAAATTAATAAATTAAATAACTAAATAAAAATAATAAATTAAATAACTAGATAAAAAATTAATTCATGTATACTGATTGTGGAGTAGCTCTACATGATTATATTCATAGAGATAAGGATCGTTGCTATTTGAGCAACTGATGAAAATATCAGAGCGTCAGTGGCCTCGGGGATAAGACGCGACCTATGATATCGAAAGGTCCGAGGTTCGATCCCCGGTTGGGCCATGTACCAATGGGTTTTTTCTCGAAACTTAAGTACATTTTACTGACTGCTCTCAAACGGTGAAGGAAAACATCGTGAGGAAACCTGCATACGCCGAAGAAGAAATTCTTAGGCGCATGTGAAGTTCACCAACCCGCACTGGGCTAGCGTGGTGGACTATAGCCCGCACGCCCTCGTTGAGAGGGTAGGCCTGAGCCCCAGCAGTGGGGACATTAATAGGCTGTTGATGATGATGATGAAAATATGCTCACGCTAGCTTTTTCCCGCGGCTTCGCCCGCGCAGAAAAGGTTCTCCCGTGTACATTGTGAAGCAGCGCCCTCTGTGTAGACGTTTCGTTACTTACGGGGCATTAGCGGACGCCCCGCGACTTTGTCCGCGTTAAAAAGTAGCCTATATGCTATTCCAGGATATAAGCTATCACTGTACCAAGTTTCATCAAAATCTGTTCGGTAGTTTTTGCGTGAAAGAGTAACAAACATACATCCTCACATCCTTACAAACTTTCGCCTTTATAATATTAGTAGGACGGATTAGCAAGATGAGTTTGGTGGCAACATTTACAGCCTTGGGGGAGGCCTATGTCCAGCAGTGGAGTAGTGCAGGCTGATGATGATGATGATGATTTACAGAAAACAACTGAATCTACACCGGAAACGGTGCCAACCCCGGAGGCGCAAGCGACAATCCCTCAAGCAACTCCTGCAAGAGGTGGATGCCGCCCTGCAGAAGCAGGACAAGCATGAGCCCACCACGTGCCCGATATGCTCGCAGGAGCTGCCGAAGGACCGCTTGAAGGAGCACCTGACCTCGGAGCACAGCGGACCAGAGCAGCAGTTCATATGCGACGTTTGTAAAAGGAGCTTCAAACTCAAGATGACGTTGAAGGTAAGATATATGTCGTGGTTTTAGACCGCTCGACTCGGACTTCATCAAACTGGCGCTCTGATCCGATCCGCGCCCTTTATATCCCCATTCCCCAACTGACAGGTACGGTGTTGGCCAACATGACCAATTTGACTTGTACAGAGTTAGCCAACATCAGCAAACCAACTCGTACAGTGTTGCCAGGAAACAATCGCTTGATTTTTCCTACTATTAAGTCTACAACATAGATGACGCTAGTGATGGAATTATCGAGTAGTTGACGCCACGGTGAAAGAGATGGCGCCACTGTGTACTTGAAGCTCCGACACATACATAGGTGGACGGATAATTAGATACAGGGCAAGATTTTCATACAATCGAGGTTATTTTGAAGCCATGGTTCTCCGTGAAGGATTGGTCAGGGCATGATCTGTTGACGGTCATCGATAGAGTAGATGGAGGACTTTCAGATCGCTATAGATATCTAACTGATCAGATGAGCCGTTTGGAAGCAGCATCGTCAAGATATATTTTTATACAAGGAAGCAATAAACAATCTTGTATCTTGACTGTCGCAGGAGCACATCAAGCTGGTGCACTTGGCGGTGGAGGGCTCCGCGGAGTGCGACCGCTGCGGCCTCCGGTTCCGCTCCCACAAGTACCTCGGCAACCACAAGAGGAATGTCCACCCCACCGGTGAGTCCTACTCAAGTTTGTAAGGAGATGCGGCCTCATCGTCATCAGCCAGCACCAGTCCACTGCTGGACCCAGGCCACCCCCACTGAACCCGATCCTCTGTCCTCCGCATCCAGTCACTGCCAGCTCCATCTCGCCGGGGGGTGTCCCACACTACGCGTGGTCTCCACTCTCCAACTCGTCTCCCCCAGCGGTTACCAGTTCTCCGACAGATGTGACCAGCCCACTGCCACTTCAACGTGCTAACTTTTTGAGCTATGACGAAGGCTTTGGTTAGACGCGGCCTATCATATCGAAAGGTTCCGAGTTCGATCCCCGGCCGGGCCATGTACCGATGGTTTTTTCTCGAATCTTAAGTACATTTACTGACAGCTCTCGAACGGTGAAGGAAAACATCGTGAGGAAACCTGCATACGCCGAAGAAGACATTCTTAGGCGCGTGTGAAGTCTACCAACCCGCACTGGGCTAGCGTGGTGGACTATAGCCCGAACGTTGAGAGGGTAGGCCTGACCCCCAACAGTACATCAATCAATCAATCATTCAATCAAATTATTGTTTATTCTTTCACCACAATCTCACTAGATACAAGTAAATATGTATAAAACATAGAATAATATGAATGACTAGCTTTATCCCGCGGCTTCGCCCACTAAAATATATAGACTAAATTTAGCTATGTCGTGTGCGCCTGCGAAAAGACACGATTGTACTCGCAATTTTGATTGATTGATTGATGGGGACGTATTAAAGAATTTGATTGACTGGGAATCCTAGTCCTAACTGCTATGTGTTGGACCCGCAGGCAACCAGACCCACAAATGCCACGTGTGCTCCAAACTCTTCAAGTCCAAGCTGTGTCTCCACCAGCACGTGAAGGGCGTGCACCCGCCGCCGGCCGCCGCCGCGCGTTGCCAGGCCTGCCGCAAGGTGTTCAAGACGAGCGCCAACCTGCACCAGCACATGAGGGTCACCCATCGCAGGAGTAGCAGGAAATAAACGGATTGGAACACGTGACTGGTTTTTCTTCTTCTTATCTTATCTTATCTTATCTTATCTTATCTTATCTTATCTTATCTTATCTTATCTTATCTTATCTTATCTTATCTTATCTTATCTTATCTTATCTTATCTTATCTTATCTTATCTTATCTTATCTTATCTTATCTTATCTTATCTTATCTTATCTCTCGCAAGTTCGCAACCCTAAGCCTACGTCCAGCAGTGGGATAAATAACTACCGTGTAATCGATTACCTTTTTACGTGTAGCGTGACGTCACACGCTAGATTATGAGCTCAATAAATGATTGAAACTTAATCCGTTTGTCTGACAAAGACCAACTCTGTTTGCGTCGCGGCCGCATGCGCTTCCAAGGTAGCCAGCAGCAAAAACAAGTTTGTATCACCACGTAAACTTTGCGCTCCGCACGCGAGCGTCGTCTATCGTTTCAGCCGCAAATGCGTTGGGTTTTTTACACGGCTAAGGAAAAACGAATTGACTTTACATGGCGTTGTTTAAGCTTCAACGCTTGTGGACACAGGTGGGGAGATGCTAATTAAAAATTGTGTTTTCTGAGAAAAAATACCTTTGGGCAAGGTTATATTTATTAATATTTCGTGTTAACCGATTAAGGGGCTGGGAGAAGGGGGGGGGGGGGGGGGCTGCTATATGATTGCTATAGGGAAAAATATCTTTGGGCAAGGTTATATTTATTAATATTTCGTGTGTTAACCGATTAAGGGGTTGAGAGGGGGGGGGGGGGGGAGGCTGTTATAGGGATATTTCTATAGGATAAATAGAGTGCTATAGCAGCCTCTCTGATTGCTATCCCATAGGTTAGCTATAGGCTGTTATAGCAATAGCCTGCTATATGATAACTTTCATCATCAACAGCCTATTAATGTCCCCACTGCTGGGGCTCAGGCCTACCCTCTTAACGAGGGCGTTCGGGCTATAGTCCACCACGCTAGCCCAGTGCGGGTTGGTGGACTTCACATGCGCCTAAGAATTTCTTCTTCGGTTTCCTCACGATGTTTTCCTTCACCGTTTGAGAGCAGTCAGTAAATGTACTTAAGTTTCGAAAAAAAACCCATTGGTACATGGTCCAGCCGGGGATCGAACTCCGGACCTTTCGATATGATAGGCCGCGTCTTATCCCCTACGCCACTGACGCTCTAGCTATGATAACTTTAGGCTGATAAATTATAACTTATCCGATATAGCAGCCCCAGAGGCTGCTATAGGTAAGCTATAGGGTGCTATAGGGCATCTTATGGAGTCTGCTATAGAATAGCTATAAGCGACTATAGGATAGTTATAGGGAGATTGGTATAGGATAACTAGAGTCTGCTATATCAGACTATATGATTGCTATAGAATAGCAATAGAGAGGCTGCTATAGGACATCTGTAGGTAGTATTGGATAGCTATAAAGTATGTCATCAGAACATTACATTATGAATATAATATAAAAGTTATAATAAAACTAATACTGTTAATGAAACTGCGTCATTGATATTTATTCAATTTATGACTAACTAATAATTTACTGACAAACTAGATGACTAATTAATCATTTCGAGCCTTATAATTATAACGCCAAATGCGCAAAACGCCAACTCATAATGCAGCTGGATGAGGTTAGCGCGGTATCCAGATCGAGGGGATGTCTGGGGGGCGAACCCAATCTAACCTCATCCGGCCGGGTCCCGCGACCTTCACCAGATCGTCGGTCCACCTCGTGGGAGGCCTACGCTGCGTCTTCCGATACGTGGTCGCCACTCGAGAACATTTCTACCCCAACGGCATTTTTTCTAACTCATCAACAGCTTATTATCATGTCCCCACTGCTGGACGCCGGCCTCCCCCAAGGATCTCCACGACGACCGGTCCCGCGCTAACCTCATCCAGCCGGGTCCCGCGACCTTCACCAGATCGTCGGTCCACCTTGTGGGAGGCCTACGCTGCGTCTTCCGATACGTGGTCGCCACTCGAGAACCTTTCTACCCCAACGGCATTTTTTCTAACTCATCAACAGCTTATTATCATGTCCCCACTGCTGGACGCCGGCCTCCCCCAAGGATCTCCACGACGACCGGTCCCGCGCTAACCTCATCCAGCCGGGTCCCGCGACCTTCACCAGATCGTCGGTCCACCTTGTGGGAGGCCTACGCTGCGTCTTCCGATACGCGGTCGCCACTCGAGAACCTTTCTACCCCAACGGCATTTTTTCTAACTCATCAACAGCTTATTATCATGTCCCCACTGCTGGGGCTCAGGCCTACCCTCTCGACGAGGGCGTGCGGGCTATAGTCCACCACGCTAGCCCAGTGCGGGTTGGAGGACTTCACATGCGCCTAAGAATTTCTTCGGCGTATGCAGGTTTCCTCACATAATGTTTTCCTTCACCGTTTGAGAGCAGTCAATAAATGTACTTAAGTTTCGAGAAAAACCGATCGGTACATGGCCCGGCCGCGGATCGAACTCCGGACCTTTCGATATGATAGGCCGCGACTTATCTGACGATCTAACTCGTCTTCAACGAATTCCTTACTTGTCCATTCATCCATCCACTTACTAAAAATATTTAAGTTATATGTAGGTATGCAGTGTATAGTGGTCCCTACACGATCATGCTGCATGACATGCATTACTGTCACTCATGCATGACCGTCTAATTGACACGAATGACATGCAAACTACGCGCTGGGCTTTGCTTCACTGTACTATGTGATTGATAGCAAGCATGAGGGTCCATCATGCAGCATGATCATTAACGTAAACGTAACGCATGTCATGCCGCATGATTTAGGGACCGCAGTACGATAACACTCACGTTGAACCTAGGGGTGGGCCCATAACCTACGACATACAAACCCAAAATGGCGTCCAAACAAGCGCACGTCACTCCCACGCACGCGCCGGCCAATCGGCGGCCCCCAATTAGTTCACCACGCTGTTGTTTTATTTAATTTAAATTAAACCAAACACGGGCTGTTTGCGCAACTGTTTCTCTGTTTGCGTTGCGAAGTGATATAAGTTGGGTATGACTTGGCGAGGTAGTCAGTGGATAGCAGATATATAAGTCTGGCCACTAGGATATCGCGCGAATCATGAAATTGTTACTGTTTGAGATACTCCTTGTGGCGCTGCTTCACGTAAGTACCTACCGTACCACAGTATATATAATAATACAACCTGTACCCCCCTCTACCATGAGTTACGACGTCAATAGTCGCTGGCGACTACGTAGAAACCATATCTCTCTTTGGTAATTAGTCGAAAATAGAGTACCTACTAATTACGAGTTGGAGAGTGGAGACTACTAGTGGGCGAGCGTAGTGTGGGACGCCCCCCGGCTCCATCTATGGAGCGACGTTCTGCGCGAGGCGGCTGGGAACCGAGGAGCGGGTCCAGCAGACGCTAGCAGTGGACTAGTACAGGCCGATGATGAATAATTATGATAGAGCCTCTAATTTTTGTATTTCGAGTGATCCTCAATATTTAAGCTTCTTTTCTCTCCAGTTAAAGTTTGTTTTTCCTATTCTGTACTGTCAATATCATCAGTAAAGACCGTCAGTGGCGTCGGGGATAACACGGCCTATCATTATAGAAAGGTACGAAGTTCGATCCCCGGCCGGGCCATGTACCGATGGGTTTTTTCTGGAAACTTAAGTACATTTACTGACTGCTCTCAAACGGTGAAGGAAAACATCGTGAGGAAACCGAAGAAGAATTTCTTAGGCGCATGTGAAGTCCATCAACCCGCACTGGGCTAGCGTGGTGGACTATAGCCCGAACGCCCTCGTTGAGAGGGTAGGCCTGAGCCCCAGCAGTGGGGACATGTATATTAGTATGTCATAGTGGTAGTGCTCTTGTAGTGCAGTTGTTTAAATGGCCATGAGTATTCCAAGAACGATATTTTCCAGGTCTACTTGACGGAGGCAGTGCCAGAGCCGAGTCGTGGTGAGTTTAGGTTTTTTTATTTACGCACGCGGCCATTTTTTTATCAAAATCAATTTATTAATCTACGAAAATCATTGTAATCCTTTCAGTTAATTAAGTTATTTTTAATTAATACACATCGCTTTTATTGGTATTGTGCGTATTTGGGGCGCTTTTTCGGCATTTTGCGTACAGTTTTATGGCCTTGGCATTTCTTGTTTATGCCAATAAGCGGCAAATGACACTACTTTTAGTACCTAGTCACACAAATTATGATAACTCCTAAACTAATGAAGATAGCTCCTTGAACTTGAGTAACGTTGAAGTGTATTTAACTTCGCTTAATATAAAAATTTCTATTTTAATTAAAAAACGTAGTTTTAATGGGTTTCACGGCCTGGAAACAGTTATTTTAGGCCCGACAGTCCTTTTACAAAAAATCTGTGGTTACAGCACGCACGGCCTACACAAAAATTTGTTAATCAGCCATTTGCACTGTGATAGTATTGGAGATTGACAAAAGAAAATATTGGAATAAAAGAGTTGTTATACGCTTAAAAAAAAAAAACGTAGTATCCCTATGTAGTTTGTGATTAAAAATTCTCTTTATAAAAGGAAATGGTAGATATATCGTAAAAAAACACTGAACTTTTAAACTTACCTATGGCTTTAGTGGGTCACTATGTAAAAAATGTTTTAGTTTGTGATATAAATAAAGATTTAGAGCGTCAGTGGCCTCGGGGATAAGACGCGACCTATCATATCGAAAGGTCCGAGGTTCGATCCCCGGTTGGGCCATGTACCAATAGGTTTTTTCTCGAAACTTAAGTACATTTACTGACTGCTCTCAAACGGTGAAGGAAAACATCGTGAGGAAACCTGCATACGCCGAAGAAGAAATTCTTAGGCGCGTGTGAAGTCCACCAACCCGCACTGGGCTAGCGTGGTGGACTATAGCCCGCACGCCCTCGTTGAGAGGGTAGGCCTGAGCCCCAGCAGTGGGGAGATTAATAGGCTGTTGATGATGATGATAAATAAAACACTTCAATACTTTTCTGGCATTTCGCGTACCTTCCTGAGGCATTATGAGAATTTGGCCGAAACGTCATGCATTTTGGATGTTGGTCGGTGCATTTTTGTATTCCACATACATAGAGCTTTTTCTGTCTGTGGGTATGATGATGGTAGCTGATGATATTATTGTTTCTAGGAGACCATCACAAACTGAATGTAGTACGCCAACTGAAGAGCGAACAAGGTAATAAAATTTGCCGTGTATTTATTAAAATTGTTTTAACAAACGTTACATTAACAAGGCAAAAGAATTAAATGAATTTATAAACAGTGCAACCTTACCAGGTTGGCATCCTCAATAAAAAATAGATTTAAAAAAAAGGTAGGTACCTACTTACTAATCTAATTGTCTAATCTAGTTACATAACAACTTCTTAACCGTAATAAACGTCTTGTATCTTCTTCTATCTACAATATAAAAGGCGAAGCTGACTGACTGACTGACTGATCCACGCACAGCCCAAACCGCTGAACCTAGAGACTTGAAATTTGGCACAGAGGTACCTCATATAGCACAGACGTCCACTAAGAAAGGATTTTTCGAAAATCAACCCCTAAGTGGGTGAAATAGGGGTGCAAAGATTGTATGAAAGTCCCTCATTTTTAATGATGGAAACCTGAAAATTTTTATTTAGGCTATTCGTTAAAAACCAATGAACACGTGTTTCAGCGATTTTGAAAATTCCACCCCTAAGTATGTAAAATAGGGGATGAAACATACAGCCCAAACCGCTGAGCCTCGAGACTTGAAATTTTGCACAAAGGTTCCTCATATAGCTCTGACGTCACCTAAGAAAGGGGGTCTCAAAAATCATCCCCTAAGTTGGTGAAATAGGGGTGCAAAGATTGTATGAAAGTCCCTCATTTTTAATGATGGAAACGTGAAATTTTGTATTTAGGCTATTAGGCAAAAATCAATAATGACGTGTTCCGAGAATTTTGAAAATTCCACCTCTAAGTATATAAAATAGGGGAACAAACGCGCACAGCCTAAACCGCTGAGCCTAGAGACTTAAATTTTGCAGAAAGGTTCCTCATATAACTGTGATGTCTGCTACGAAATGTATTTTTACCGCGGAAAAACTTGCGGGAAAACCTTTTTTACGCGGGCGAAGCCGCGGGCAAAAGGTAGTTATTTATAATTATAACGAACAAAGACTTCATTCGCTCCTAGAAAGAAAAAAATGTGAAAAAATAATTTAGATACGGCGATCGTCACAGTTTAGATACAAAATCCTCACTCCGCCACTGTCGCTCTATAATTATCTGAAATTGAACTAAATACTAGCTTTTTCTCGCGGCTTCGCCCGCGTAGAAAAGTTTTTCCCGTGTACATTGCGAAACAGCGCCCTCTATGTAGGCGTTTTGTTACTTAGGGGGTATTAGCGGACGCCCCGCGACTTTGTCCGCGTTATAAAGTATCCTATTTGTTATTCCAGGATATAAGCTATCACTGTACCAAGTTTCATGAAAATCTGTTCGGTAGTTATTGCGTGAAAGAGTAACAAACATCCTCACATCCTTACAAACTTTAGCCTTTATAATATTAGTAGGATTTATTTTAACAAGACAGACCATAATCATCTTTTCCTGATCGAGCTCGCACCTGACGCGGCCGACTGGCTCCAGAACAGAATGAATGTTGACCTATGAGCTGATTTTACCTATTTTTTAAGTGAACGCCATACGATTAAATAAATAAATCATCTTTTAAAGAATCTGTATACTTAACAGTTGTTTGTAAAGTCTGTTAGAGGCTGCTGAAGTAACATTAACACCAATTTGTCCCACAGTTGGCAACGAGCACAAGAAGCACAAAGACCACCACGAACATCACGGGAAACATGCCCATCAGGAGGAACAGGACCAGACCCTGGATACGGAGCAACTACAGGAGAGCCAGAGCAGTCAGTCCCAGGACTCTGAGACAAGTCAGCAGCAGAATGTAATTGAAAGCAGTCAAACGCAAGATAGTCAGCAACAGGAAAGTAGTCAAAGCAGTCAAACGCAGGAAACTAAGCAACAGGAAAGTAGTCAAAGCAGTCAAACGCAAGAAAGTCAGCAACAGGAAAGTAGTCAAAGCAGTCAAACGCAAGAAAGTCAGCAACAGGAAAGTAGTCAAAGCAGTCAAACGCAGGAAACTAAGCAACAGGAAAGTAGTCAAAGCAGTCAAACGCAAGAAAGCCAGCAGCAGGCAAGTAGTCAAAGCAATCAATCACAGTCAAGTCAGGACAGCAGCCAATCTACGAATGAAAATCAACAACAGCAAACCACCCAGGCTGTTGAGTCACAGGAAAGTCTACAGCAAACTAGTCAAAATAATCAGCAAGAGCAGGTCGCCCACATAAACCAGTCTCAGCAGGATAGTAGCCAAGAAAATCAGGAACAGCAAACTGCTCAGGTAGTTCAGTCTCAACAAAGTCAGCAGGAAAGCAGTCAAGTTAGTAGCCAAAGTCAGCAACAGCAAACCGCCGAGATCAGTCAGATTCAAGAACAACAGCAAAGCAGTCAGGTTCAAGAAAATCAACAACAACAAATCAGTCAAAGTAGCCAGGAAAGTCAACATGAGGAGAATATAGCTCGCCACGATGAACATAAAATTGTCTCACAAGAAAGCGAACAAGAAAGACATAACGAAAACGAATCTGAACGGGAATTAAAAAAATTACATCACGCCAAGCATCATGAAGCTAAAAAGGTTGAGCATGAGATCGAGAAACTATTCGATGACGATAACGATCACCACCATCATAAATCAGGACACGAAGGAAATAAACTTCATCACGGCAAACATCACGAAAGTGAACAAGAAATAAGAACGGAGCATGAAAGGCAAATAAAAGAACAGGAAGTGAAAACTTTGCAACAAGATAGTGAACAGACAGTTGAGAAAAATAAACAGCATATTGTCGAACAAAGAGAAGAGGAAGAAAATAAATCAAAACATACTGAACACGAAGAAAAGAAACTGCACAAACAGGTTAAGAAGGTTGAACATGAAATTAAGAAACTGTTTGAGGACGACGACGGACACCACTCCGGAGGTCATGGTGATCACGAATCACATCACAAGAAACATCACGGCTCTCACGAAAGTGAAGGCGAAAAAAATAAATCACATCATGGAGAAAAGAAGCAAAAAGATTTTAAGACGCTAGTGCATCACCGCATTGCTAAGAAACAACAAGAGCAACAGGAAATAGCTTCACAACAAAGTGAGCAACATGTCACTAAAGTAAGCGAGCACAAGGAACAAACGACAGACCAAAGCGAATCAAATCACAGCGACCAAACTGCTTCCCAAGAAAGTGAACACAAGGAAAACAAAACGCATACAAGCGAAGAGCAAGAAACGACGTCACACCACAGTGAAAACTCTGCTTCCGATGAAAGTACGCACCATGAACAGAAAACGCAGGAAAGCGAAGAGGAAAGTAAATCACACCACGAAAAGAAAACGCAGGAAAGCGAGGAGGAAATAAAGAAGAAATCACACCACAGTGAACACTCTGCTTCCGATGAAAGTGCACACCATGTAAAGAAATCGCATGAAAGCGAAGAAGAGGAAAGAAAATCACACCACGAACAGAAAACCCAGGAAAGTGAAGAAGAAATAAGGAAAAAATCACACCACAGTGAACACTCTGCTTCCGATGAAAGTGCACACCATGTAAAGAAATCGCATGAAAGCGAAGAGGAGGAAAGGAAGTCACACCACGTACAGAAAACGCAGGAAAGTAAAGAAGAAATAAGGAAAAAATCACACCACAGTGAACACTCTGCTTCCGATGAAAGTGCACACCATGTAAAGAAATCGCATGAAAGCGAAGAGGAGGAAAGGAAGTCACACCACGTACAGAAAACGCAGGAAAGTGAAGAAGAAATAAGGAAAAAATCACACCACAGTGAACACTCTGCTTCCGATGAAAGTGCACACCATGTAAAGAAATCGCATGAAAGCGAAGAGGAGGAAAGGAAATCACACCACGAACAGAAAACGCATGAAAGCGAAGAGGAAATAAGGAAGAAGTCACACCACAGTGAACACTCTGCTTCCGATGAAAGTACGCACCACGAACAGAAATCTCATGAAAGCGAAGAGGAAAGGAAATCACACCACGAACAGAAAACGCAGGAAAGTGAAGAAGAAATAAGGAAAAAATCACACCACAGTGAACACTCTGCTTCCGATGAAAGTGCACACCATGTAAAGAAATCGCATGAAAGTGAAGAGGAGGAAAGGAAATCACACCACGAACAGAAAACGCATGAAAGCGAAGAGGAAATAAGGAAGAAATCACACCACAATGAACACTCTGCTTCCGAAGAAAGTGCACACCATGAACAGAAATCGCATGAAAGCGAAGAGGAAAAGAAATCACACCACGAAGAGAAAACGCAGGAAAGTGAAGAAGAAATAAGGAAGAAATCACATCACAGTGAACATTCTGCCTCCGAAGAAAGTGCACACCATGAACAGAAATCGCATGAAAGCGAAGAAGAAAAGAAATCACACCACGAACAGAAAACGCAGGAAAGTGAAGAAGAAATAAGAAAGAAATCACACCACAGTGAACACTCTGCTTCCGAAGAAAGTGCACACCATGAACAGAAATCGCATGAAAGCGAAGAGGAAAAGAAATCACACCACGAACAGAAAACGCAGGAAAGCGAAGAGGAAATAAGGAAGAAATCACACCACAGTGAACACTCTGCTTCCGAAGAAAGTTCACACCATGAACAGAAATCGCATGAAAGCGAAGAGGAGGAAAGGAAATCACACCACGAACAGAAAACGCAGGAAAGCGAAGAGGAAATAAGGAAGAAATCACACCACAATGAACACTCTGCTTCCGAAGAAAGTTCACAGCATGAACAGAAATCGCATGAAAGCGAAGAGGAGGAAAGGAAATCACACCACGAACAGAAAACGCAGGAAAGCGAAGAGGAAATAAGGAAGAAATCACACCACAGTGAACACTCTGCTTCCGAAGAAAGTTCACACCATGAACAAAAATCGCATGAAAGCGAAGAGGAGGAAAGGAAATCACACCACGAACAGAAAACGCAGGAAAGCGAAGAGGAAATAAGGAAGAAATCACACCACAATGAACACTCTGCTTCCGAAGAAAGTTCACACCATGAACAGAAATCTCATGAAAGCGAAAAGGAGGAAAGGAAATCACACCACGAACAGAAAACGCAGGAAAGCGAAGAGGAAATAAGGAAGAAATCACACCACAGTGAACATTCTGCTTCCGAAGAAAGTTCACACCACGAACAGAAATCGCATGAAAGCGAAGAGGAGGAAAGAAAATCACACCACGAACAGAAAACGCAGGAAAGCGAAGAGGAAATAAGGAAGAAATCACACCATAGTGAACACTCTGCTTCCGAAGAAAGTTCACACCATGAACAGAAATCGCATGAAAGCGAAGAGGAGGAAAGAAAATCACACCACGAACAGAAAACGCAGGAAAGCGAAGAGGAAATAAGGAACAAATCACACCACAATGAACACTCTGCTTCCGATGAAAGTTCACACCATGAACAGAAATCGCATGAAAGCGAAGAGGAGGAAAGAAAATCACACCACGAACAGAAAACGCACGAAAGCGAAGAGGAAATAAGGAAGAAATCACACCACAATGAACACTCTGCTTCCGAAGAAAGTTCACACCATGAACAGAAATCGCATGAAAGCGAAGAGGAGGAAAGAAAATCACACCACGAACAGAAAACGCAGGAAAGCGAAGAGGAAATAAGGAACAAATCACACCACAATGAACACTCTGCTTCCGATGAAAGTTCACACCATGAACAGAAATCGCATGAAAGCGAAGAGGAGGAAAGAAAATCACACCACGAACAGAAAACGCACGAAAGCGAAGAGGAAATAAGGAAGAAATCACACCACAATGAACACTCTGCTTCCGAAGAAAGTTCACATCATGAACAGAAATCGCATGAAAGCGAAGAGGAGGAAAGGAAATCACACCACGAACAGAAAACGCAGGAAAGCGAAGAGGAAATAAGGAAGAAATCACACCACAGTGAACATTCTGCTTCCGAAGAAAGTTCACACCACGAACAGAAATCGCATGAAAGCGAAGAGGAGGAAAGAAAATCACACCACGAACAGAAAACGCAGGAAAGCGAAGAGGAAATAAGGAAGAAATCACACCACAGTGAACATTCTGCTTCCGAAGAAAGTTCACACCATGAACAGAAATCGCATGAAAGCGAAGAGGAGGAAAGGAAATCACACCACGAACAGAAAACGCAGGAAAACGAAGAGGAAATAAGGAAGAAATCACACCACAGTGAACATTCTGCTTCCGAAGAAAGTTCACACCACGAACAGAAATCGCATGAAAGCGAAGAGGAGGAAAGAAAATCACACCACGAACAGAAAACGCAGGAAAGCGAAGAGGAAATAAGGAAGAAATCACACCATAGTGAACACTCTGCTTCCGAAGAAAGTTCACACCATGAACAGAAATCGCATGAAAGCGAAGAGGAGGAAAGGAAATCACACCACGAACAGAAAACGCAGGAAAGCGAAGAGGAAATAAGGAAGAAATCACACCACAGTGAACATTCTGCTTCCGAAGAAAGTTCACACCACGAACAGAAATCGCATGAAAGCGAAGAGGAGGAAAGAAAATCACACCACGAACAGAAAACGCAGGAAAGCGAAGAGGAAATAAGGAAGAAATCACACCACAGTGAACATTCTGCTTCCGAAGAAAGTTCACACCATGAACAGAAATCGCATGAAAGCGAAGAGGAGGAAAGGAAATCACACCACGAACAGAAAACGCAGGAAAGCGAAGAGGAAATAAGGAAGAAATCACACCACAGTGAACATTCTGCTTCCGAAGAAAGTTCACACCACGAACAGAAATCGCATGAAAGCGAAGAGGAGGAAAGGAAATCACACCACGAACAGAAAACGCAGGAAAGCGAAGAGGAAATAAGGAAGAAATCACACCACAGTGAACATTCTGCTTCCGAAGAAAGTTCACACCACGAACAGAAATCGCATGAAAGCGAAGAGGAGGAAAGAAAATCACACCACGAACAGAAAACGCAGGAAAGCGAAGAGGAAATAAGGAAGAAATCACACCATAGTGAACACTCTGCTTCCGAAGAAAGTTCACACCATGAACAAAAATCGCATGAAAGCGAAGAGGAGGAAAGGAAATCACACCACGAACAGAAAACGCAGGAAAGCGAAGAGGAAATAAGGAAGAAATCACACCACAGTGAACACTCTGCTTCCGAAGAAAGTTCACACCATGAACAGAAATCGCATGAAAGCGAAGAGGAGGAAAGAAAATCACACCACGAACAGAAAACGCAGGAAAGCGAAGAGGAAATAAGGAAGAAATCACACCACAGTGAACACTCTGCTTCCGATGAAAGTTCACACCATGAACAGAAATCGCATGAAAGCGAAGAGGAGGAAAGAAAATCACACCACGAACAGAAAACGCAGGAAAGCGAAGAGGAAATAAGGAAGAAATCACACCATAGTGAACACTCTGCTTCCGAAGAAAGTTCACACCATGAACAAAAATCGCATGAAAGCGAAGAGGAGGAAAGGAAATCACACCACGAACAGAAAACGCAGGAAAGCGAAGAGGAAATAAGGAAGAAATCACACCACAGTGAACACTCTGCTTCCGAAGAAAGTTCACACCATGAACAAAAATCGCATGAAAGCGAAGAGGAGGAAAGAAAATCACACCACGAACAGAAAACGCAGGAAAGCGAAGAAGAAATAAGGAAGAAATCACACCACAGTGAACACTCTGCTTCCGAAGAAAGTTCACACCATGAACAGAAATCACATGAAAGCGAAGAGGAGGAAAGAAAATCTCACCACAGCGAGAGCCACGAGCATACGGATGGTCACAAAGACGAACACACGCACGCCCAGAAGCATAGCGGTGAGTTTGTTTTATTTGGTTGGTAAATACGCCTCCATGAGTTGAGTAAAAACTATATTTCGAGCTAAGAACAAGGATCCCATACTATAACAATAACAGCTGCTACTATAACAATAATAATCAGAGAGGGACACACTTATTACAAAAGTGGTAAGAGTAAGCAAGACAGGTATAAAATCATCTATCTCTATCTACGTATGTGAATTTCTTGTTGGGGGGCAGTGTAACGGCATACCAACTACCCCCCAACAAACAACAGCCCGACTAAAATAGATAGTGTTTGTTCAGTTTGACCCCGCCATTTAAGAAGCGTCTTCTCAAATTATTGGGGTAAAAGACTATTGCTATTTCATGCTATACGCTGATTACGGTTCTATGGTTCATTCTTTTTCTAAGTAGTCGAACTATAATAAGTTGCCAGTGTAAATAATTTTTTCTATTATTAAAATTACTTACCTACTAAGTTTCGTAAGTAAATGTTATTAATTCATTCATTTCACTCATTCATTCATAAAGCGCAGTATTTTAAATGTATTTTTATGTTATTTTTTTCAGAAAATCAACACGAGAGCAGTGAGATACTTTTCGATTTGACTGGAAAGAAAGGTGAGCAAAATTATCTTACATTTTATTATAATGCACAGAATTAATAAAACCAGCGAGCTTTTTCCGTGTTCTGTGCTGTAATGTATCTGTTGTGCGGTCCCTGCACGATCATGCTGCATGACATGCATTAAGTGCTGTCACTCATGCATGACCGTCTAGTTGTAGTGATTGACGTGCATGACATGCAAACTACGTGCTGGCCGTTGATTGACAATCGCGCGCACTCTTCACTGTATTAAGTGATTGATATCAATCATGAGGGTCCATCATGCAGCATGATAATTCACGTAAACGTAACGCATGTCATGCAGCACGATCCTGTAGGGACCGTTTTATAGTTTTTCCATGAAAAAGAGACTATTATTCTAGTGAATTAACGTACGTTTATCTAATGTTCGATTCTCAGCAAATATTATTGGTTTGCCATCTGTTTGACTCAAATATATTCACTCATCTGCCACATGTGTACAAACTAACGGTTTCGGAAAAATATTTGCTAATCCACTGTCAACATAAATGATATTGTCATTTCGCTTTTAACTTTTAACTAATAGTCGGCAAAATTTAAACCGTTTCTATACTGTCTCGGGAAATACATATTTTTCCAGAGTTTTCCTATCATTTCCTGCAATATTAAGTGTTTCAAATTTCAGTAAGCGTAATCGATCCAGTAGTTTTCGACTTACATACATACAGATAAAACGCCTTGCTAATCAGAGAAATATCTGTTTAAAAGAAACTCAATTTGAGAATGAGTCACCTAGACAAAATGTGACATCTAGTTTGTCACTTTTACAATATGACGTACTTAGGTATATCTGGTTATTTTTATTCATCGGTTATTTTTATTAACATATTCCTGTCTGTTTTGATTTCTATGAGTTTTCAAAAAGCTCTTTATTACGTAAAAACTAACTCCAGGGAAAGTATTTAAATATTGAAGATTTTAAACTTGAGGGTAATTGGGCATACTCAAGGAGCTTACTGTCCCTCCGGGTAGCATTCGTTCTTCCTTTGATATTTTGTTTGATTGAGGTGATCAATCAATCAATCAAATCATTTTATTGATATACACAGGTGTATAAAATTTGTTACAATTTTATCTAGGTAGCTAGTTTGCTGTCATCCGTCCTTGGGCACACAAAATTTATCAATCTTTCTATCAATCTAAATTTATCTAATTACCTTAATTGATTACCTAAATCAATCAATCAAAAATATTTTATTGCATGTCAGTTTTTTGTCTTCCACCGCTTCCAAGGTGGCGTGTTAACATGTAAAGAAATGAAATTAAAAAACAAAGCACATTAAATAATTATGATGATTATAAAAAAAATGTGATGTTACCATAAACTGTATAAGACAAAATCTTTGCCAAACATTTCATCACGATAAAAAATATATAATTGACGTCATAAATGCAAACTAGTTAAAATTCGCCAATAAATACAAAAACATATCAATTGTTTGCACAAATGTTGGCGACAATATAAAATACGTAGTTGGCATGTTGACCTTCCGAAAACATTTGTGCAAATAATTGCTTCAATTAAATTGAGGCAATAATTAATCGTATTATTTACACTTTAATGCGGGTAATAAATTATCCAGAGCCGCCATTTTTTTCTTTGTTTTGGAAACTTCTGTTTGAACTGTTCTGCGTATTTTGTTGGAGCGTGAAATTGTGACATATTTCTTTTGCCTATTTATTGGTAAAATTGCTTGAATGATAAAATTCCATGGCGTACTTGATGGCTCAATATAGATAAATATAAATGGTTGCAATGAACAGATAAAGTATGAACAAAGGCAGGCCCTGTGCTGTTGGGTTTGTTGCTGTTTCTCCCTTCGGCGACGTACACGTGGGTTTCCACGTCTGTTTAGACGTAGGTTTAGTTTTAGACAGAATTGACGTCAAAAAAGAGAATACCTATTATATTCCAGTTATTATTTATTTACATGGATAATAAAATTTACTGAATTACGGATGAAAATAACACTATGTATGAATAAAATTTAAAATTAGTTGAAATAAACTAAAAATATTTAAGTACAGCAGAATATTTTTTTTTTATGGCAATTGCATTACATTATGCCAGCGTCACGTCCAGGAGGAAATATTCCAGTCTGAAAAAACTGTTTTTTGAATATTGTTTTTTTTTTCAGACGAAGAGGAAGCCATAGAGTACATCAAGGAGATAACGAAAATTAAAGGTATACATATGTTTATGCTTATTTATTACAAAGGAAACATTTCAATAGATACCTAGACTTGCTATTTTTGTGTCAAAGAGGGACATGTTTTTAGAAACTGTACTGCATGTCAAAGGGGAGCTGTGCTACTCTGGTCACTAGAGACGCTCGTATCAATCCCAAGAAATAGCTCATTGATTCGATCAACCGAATCAATCTTTCAAGTTTTTGGACATCACTATGCAGCACACTATCAGCGATGTGCAAACTATCTGTGACTATGTTCATTCAGCCGCCAAGGAATTCTACGGGGACTATATTTATATATATTTTTATATATTTTAATCAGATCGTGAAGGCGTTTCGGAGTTTGTGAAGAGAGCGCAGGGTTCTCGCGAGTGGAAGTACATCAAGGACTTCTTGAAGCAACTCGAGGGCAGCTCCAGTGAGTATTACAGCCTATAGTATAGTCCACCACAGGCCCAGGACTCTCCCATATAATGCCAGGTTGGCACCAGAGGGGACTTTGAGATTTTCCAAATAATATTGTCGCATTTGACTGGCCTGTTGGCGTAGTGGTAGTGACCCTGCCTATTGCGCCAGAGGTCGTGGGTTCGACCAACATTTGCGTGATGAGCGTAACTGTTCGGATTCTGGGTGTTTGTATGTATTTAAGTATTTATTTAAATGTATTTATGTATGTTTATCAGTTGTTGCGTACCCATTTACAAGCTTCAGCTTAGTTTGGGACTAAATAGCCGGCTGTAAATTTGTCCAAAAATTATTATTATTTTTGATGGATGGTGAAGAACTGAAGATCGGATTCAGTGGTGCCTTGGGGGCGGCCTATGTCCAGCAGTGGACGTCAACAGGCTGATATGATGATGATGAATGCGCATCCGATACTGCCGTCCACCACCAGTTCATGGTTTAGTGGCCTTGTACGTCTACTGGAGGACTGGGAGTGGAGTTATTGGGTTTCGCCCACGAAGATATGAAATAATTGAACATAATTTTATAGTGTTTGGCAATATTGTTGCGCATTGGAATTGGTCATTGTTTTTTTGTCATTTATCTTTTCGGACATTAGTCGAAAAAATCTTTTTTTATTTATTTATTTATTTATTTATTTATTTATTTTCGGAAGACCAACAGCAATAAACACAGTGTAACATAACAAAAGTACATGATATGAGGCCAAATATAGGTCTCCGCAGATATATCTTATTATTTAGTTATCTTACGTACTTACTTCTTACTTAAACTGTGATGTTTTCTGTCCAGATGCCATCGCCATCGTTAAGCTGATCAAGATATTCACCGCAGAAGAAGGTTAGTAACTTTTTCCATTAAAAAATGTTTGATCACGACCACCTCGCTGGCCACTGTGAGCAACCTCACTGGCCACTGTGAGCTAACTCACTGGCCACTGTGAGCTAACTCACTGGTCACTGTGAGCCACCTCACCACCTCACTGACCACTGTGTGTGAGCCGACTCACCACCTCACTGGCCACTGTGAGTCACCTCACTGGTCACTCAGCCACCTTACTGGCCAATGTGAGCCACCTCACTGGCCACTGTGAGCCACCTCACCACCTTACTGGCCACACTGAGCCACCTCACTATCCACTGAGCCACCTCACTATCCACTGAGCCACCTCACTGGCCACTGAGCCACCTTACTGGCCACTGAGCCACCTTACTGGTCACTGAGCCACCTTACTGGCCAATGTGAGCCACCTCACTGGCCACTGTGAGCCACCTCACTGATCTCTGCGAGCCACCTCACCACCTCACTGGCCACACTGAGCCACCTCACTATCCACTGAGCCACCTCACTGGCCACTGTGAGCCACCTCACTAGCCACTGCGAGCCACCTCACTGGCCACACTGAGCCACCTCACTAGCCACTGTGAGCCACCTCACTAGCCACTGCGAGCCACCTCACTGGCCACACTGAGCCACCTCACTGACCTCTGTGAGCCACCTCACCACCTCACTGGCCACACTGAGCCACCTCACTATCCACTGAGCCACCTCACTGGCCACTGAGCCACCTCACTGGCCACTGAGCCACCTCACTGCCCAATAATTATATTTTATCGTAAAATGGAACCTCAATCTGCTTGGTTTGGAGATATATTTTTTTTTAAATTCCAGATGTGTTCAAGGGCTACGCCGTGCTGGAGCACCTCACTGGCCACTGCGACTTTGACGCCATCTACGAGATCCTGCAGTGGCTCTCTGACGGAAAGAGTGAGTGGTTATATTCAACCAGTTTTAGGTATCTACAGCCTATGTGTTATTCAGATGTATAGTTTACTAGCTTTTCCCGCGGCATCGCCCGCGTAGAAAAGTTTTTCCCGTGTACATTGTGAAACAGCGCCCTCTATGTAGGCGTTTTGTTACTTAGGGGGTGTTAGCGGACGCCCCGTTACAAAGTAGCCTATATGTTATTCCAGGATATAAGCTATCTCTGTACCGAGTTTCATGAAAATCTGTTCGGTAGTTTTTGCGTGAAAGAGTAACAGACATCCTCACATCCTTACAAACTTTCGCCTTTATAATATTAGTAGGATAGAATAGTAGGATATAATTACTGTTTTTATTAAATATTTTGAAGTCCTTGTACAGCGCCATCTTATCTGTTCAGTGGCTAAGTAGTAGTGACAGTGGTTGACAACTAAGCCACCGGTTCTGTTCCCAGACGCGCACGAGATCGCGGACTTCTTCAGGCACGCCGGACATAAAAAGGGTAAGAATCTTTTCATTATTGACTAGCTGATTCCCGCGGCTTTGCCCGCGTTTTATTAATGTTTTTTTTTTCTTTTTGCTTGGCTCGTAAAGGTCGCAGCGTGATGTTAGATAGCCTATAGCCTTCCTCAAGAATTAGACTATCAAATGCTAAAAGAATAAGTCTTCAGCTTTATTTTGATACTAGCTTTAACCGCGGGGGTAGATGGAGATGGAGCTGGCAGTGACTGGATGCGGAGAACCGAAGATCGGGTTCAGTGGCGCGCCTTGGGGCAGGCCTGTCTCCAGCAGTGGACTCCTGCAGGCTGATGATGATGATGAGGAAAACCCTATGGATAAAGACAATATAAAAGACTGACCGTAGTGATGCATGTGTTTCCAGGTGGCGTGGAAGCTGTCAATCTGCAGGTCCAGAAGCTGACGGGGAAATTGGGCTCCAAGGAGTTCCCGCTCGTCTTCAAGGCCCTCGACAACGAAGTCGGTGAGTCCAACAGTCATATTATGTCAACCGTCAATTGTCAACCGTCAATTCTCAACCGTCATTATATCAACCGACCATTGTGAACTGTCAATTGTGAACCGTCATATGTCAACAGTCAATTGTCAACCGTAATTCTCAACCGTCATTATATCAACCGACCATTGTGAACTGTCAATTGTGAACTGTCAATTGTCAACCGTCAATTCTCAACCGTCATTATATCAACCGACCATTGTGAACTGTCAATTGTGAACCGTCATATGTCAACCGTCAACCGTCAATTGTCAACCGTCAATTGTCAACCGTCATATGTCAACCGTCAATTGTCAACCGTCATATGTCAACCGTCATAATGTCAACCGTCAATTGTCAACCGTCATAATGTCAACCGTCAACTGTCAACCGTCAATCGTCAAAATATGTTATTGCGTACGAGTACACTTGGGTACATTTATATGGTCCCCGTAAATCTTTTTGGCGGTTGTGTGAAGATTTCTGCGCAATGACTAATTTTAGGTGTCAAAGGGGGAGCTGTGCGGGGGGTCAATAGAGACGCTCGTTTAACTTCCAGAAATAGTTCATTGCTTCGGTCAACCGAATTTTTTTTTTTGGGCATCTCTATGTATCACACTATCTCGCTTACGCACACATAGACTATAAACACTGTCAGCGATGTGCAAACAATCTGTGACTATATTCATTCAGCCGCCAAGAAATTCTACGAGGACTATACATTTATACACGTCAATTACTGTTTTTGTACCACCGCTTATGACCAAGACTAAACAGGAACTAACCGTGGCTAATAATTTGTATTTGTTGTTATTTTCTATTTCAGATATGCAAGGAATGTTCCACCTTTTATTGTCGGTCATGAGGGAAGCGGGTGAGTGTTTCATTTATACTGTTTATTTATAATGTACACAGGTGGACGGATAATTAGAAACAGGGCAAGATTTTCATACAATCGAGGTCACTTTGAAGCCATGGTTCTCCGTGAAGGATTGACTGGTGCATGACCTGATGACGGTCATCGAGAGAGTAGATGGAGGACTTTCAGATCGCTGTAGATATCCAACTGATCAGATGAGCCGTTTGGAAGCAGCATCGTCATTATTCATTAAGTTTAAGATTTTAATACATTTTGATGCCATTTTGCGGCTTTTTTTCTTCATGACGATGCTGCTTCCAAACGGCTCATCTGATCAGTTTGATATCTATAGCGATCTGAAACTCCTCCATCTACTCTCTCGATGCCCGTCCTCAGATCACGCCCCGATCAATCCTCCACGGAGACCCATGGCTTCAAAGTGACCTCGATTGTATGAAAATCTTGTCCTGTTTCTAATTATCCGTCCACCTATGTATATTAAAATATTCTTAGTTTATGTATATATTAGTTTCTATTCTTATAATTTTAATTTAAGTTAAAATTGTTATTGTACCATTGGTGTTACTTTTATCACTGGTGGTACTTACTATTGACGGTAATTTTACCCATAATGGTACTTTTATCATTGGTAGTACCTTTACCACTGATGGTACTTTGGATGTATCATTGGTGACCTTTCTAATTTAAAGTCAAAACTATTTTATTGCATGTAAGTACACTGGGTACATTTATACAACGTCAATTTTTTATCTACTTTTGATAATACTTTTACAATTTGTGGTATTTGTACTATTTATGATACATTTTTTACCTCTGATGATACTTACCATTAAGTATGACTTTAATCATTGGTGCAAGTTCTGCTTTTGATAATACTTTTACCATTTGTGGTACTTATACTATTGATGGTACATTTACCTCTGATGATACTTACCATTGATGGTACTTTTGCCACTGATGTACCATTGGTGACCTTTCTACTTTTGATAATAATTTTACCATTTGTGGTATTTGTACTATTTATGATACATTTTTTACCTCTGATGATACTTACCATTGATGGTACTGTTACCACTGATGTACCATTGGTGATACTTTTACCATTGGTCATACTTCAATCATTGGTGACAGTTCTGTTGATGATAATACTTTAACCATTTGTGGTACTTGTACTATTGGTGGTACTTACCGTTGACGGTACGGTATATTTGCATTGTCTGCCAGACCTGGGCGCGGCCGTGGAGCAGTACTGCGCGCTCCTGGGCAGAGACAACTTCTACGAGAGCATCGAGGTCACCAAGAAGGTCACCGGACAAAACCGTGAGGACGAACCATTAGTACAATACTGACTGTACTGTTTGAATGAATGAACGAACAAACGAATGAATGAGAAATTTCTTTGAAATACCTACTTACATATTTATTTTTAGTTTTAGTAGTGAAATAATCGAAATATGGCCTTTTTGAAAAAAAAAACTAATTTAATTTAATTTTTTGTAGTTGTTTGTGGTCGGCTTAATTTTAATGCTTTTGCTATCGATTTTTTCGACTATACAGGCTCAGGCGGTTTGGTGAATCGACGTAAAAATTTAGTGGGAATGTGTAGAATATGGCTTATAATTTTTAATTACTTACTCATGATTTTTATTAATTTAATTGAAACAAAGATAAGAAAAAATCCAATTTGTATTTTTTTTGGTAAATTTTTAGTTGTTGGAATTAAGTATGTACGTACTTATTAATTAATAATAATAAAACTATTAGACTGTCATAAGTACATTATGGCCAAAAAAAAAGTACATTAAACAATATTCAGATCAAAAACCAGAAATACTTCATAATATTCAAAAGTTAAAATAAAAATCACAATATGAATGTTTTTTTTTTCATTTACAGAATTCAAGTACGCCTTGGAAGAGATGACCCACGAAGCAAATGAACTCAGTAAGTGAAAAGTGTATTTCATTTTAGAATGTAGTGTATTTGTTTTTGTTTGTGTTAGGAAGCAAATCTAAAAAACATTGTGTCATAAATTAAAGGAAGACCACGAAATGTGAAGTCTTTTTAATCTGTGGCCAGGGGCGTCCCATACATCGTATCGTAAGCACCCTGTATATATATACAGCGTGTTTGTGAAAAGATCAGCAAATAATGCAATAATGTTTGGACAAATCCACACACGGCTGTTTAGTCCCAAACTAAGCCGAAGCTTGTAAATGGGTACTCAACAACTGATATACATACATAAATACTTTAAATAAATACTTAAATACATACAAATACCCAGAATCAGAAAACCAACAGTTAAGCTCATCACACAAATGTTGGTCCCGGGTGGGAATCGAACCCACGACCTCTGGCGCAGTAGGCAGGATAACTACCACTACACCAACAGGGCAGTCTGTCATGTCCAGCAGCGGACGCTGAAAGGCTGAAATGATGATGGAAAAAAATGATTCAATTCAATTCACTTTACTGCACATTTAAAAATTACAGACAAAAATAATGATTAAATTCAATACACTTTATTGCACATTTAAAAATTACAGACAAAAAAAAAGATTCAATTCAATTCACTTTATTGCACATTTAAAAATTACAGACAAAAAAAAAGATTCAATTCAATACACTTTATTGCACACTTAAAAATTACAGACAAAAAAAAAGATTTAATTCAATACACTTTATTGCACACTTAAAAATTACAGACAAAAAAAAGATTCAATTCAATACACTTTATTGCACATTTAAAAATTACAGACAAAAAAAATGATGAAATGAAATGATGTATTTTCCAGGTCTCAGCGACGTGATCCACAAGCTGTTCAAGGTGACCGGCGAGACGGACATCGAGAAGGTGCAGCAGGTGCTGGAGCAGGTCTACGGCCTTGCAGGTGGGTGCGGGGTTCAAACCCGGGCCGGGCATATTGTTTAGGACTGCCAACAAGATTTACACTCTTACTTGCTAATACATATACATGTGTCATAGAAAAATCAGACTTTTTGATTGATTTTAAAGTTTAATTCAATTCAATACACTTTATTGCACATTTAAAAATTACAGACAAAAAAGAAAAATACAGATACAATAATGTACACATAGGCGGTGTTATCGCTAAGAGGGATTTCTTCCAGACAACCTTTAAAACAGTAAAAGTACATGTGAAATATTAAAAACAAAATAATAGGTACTTTATTCACCGCGGGGAGAAAGTGGCATATTACCCCCGAGTGTAAGATGAGGACCGTAAACCATACAAGGAAAGTAATGTGCACTTTCCCCCGAGTGATTTAAATAACCTTCCTCATGAAATGGGCTATCAAATGGTAGTACCATAGATTAACGCGTTCAAAACAAATAAACAAACAAGCTAGCTAGCAAGCAAGTAAGCTAACAAGCAATATAGCTAGCAAGCAAACAATCAAACAAGCTAGCTAGCAAGCAAGTAAGCTAGCTAGCAAGCAAACAAACAAGCTAGCTAGTAAGCTAACAAGCAAGCTAGCTAGCAAACTAACAAGCTAGCTAGCAAGCAAGTAAGCTAACAAGCAATCTAGCTAGCAAGTAAACTAACAAGCAAGCTAGCTAGTAAACAAACAAGCTAGCTAGCAAGCAAGCAAGTAAGTTAACAAGCAAGCTAGCTAGCAAACAAACTAGCTAGCTAGCAAACAGACAAACAATCAATCAAACAAGCAAGCAAGAATAATGTCGTGCCGACTTTCTTCTTTCTAGACACTTAAATGTACTTACACCTTATTGTAACTATGTCTTGCAAATAAAGATCATTTTCATTTTTTATCATAATATCCCATTTATTTCATAATTTGTGCAGACATCGTGTCCGTGATGAAGAGAACGAACGAGATAACCAAGAGGAAGGACGCCGTCTCCTTCATGGAGTTCTGCAAGGAGATCACCAACACCGAGACCATCGTGCAGGCGAGCCAGGTCATCAGGAAGACCAGCACCACCAAGGATTGTGAGTTCTTAACGGAACTAGCTTTTTTAAAAGAAATTACGGCCCTGGAAACAGAACCTTCCTTCTAGGCCTGTATCAAAACTAGCTTTTTTAAAAAAATACGGCTTGCAACAGTCCTTCCAGGCCAGTATAAATAACTAGCTTTTAAAAAAAAATACGGCCCTGGATACCAGAGTCGTTCAAGGCCAGTGTCAAAACTAGCTTTTTAAAATTTTTACGGCTTGAAACAGTCGTTCCAAGCCAGTATAATAACTAGCTTTAAAAAAAAATTACGGCCTTGGATACAGATCCTTTCTAGGCCAGTATCAAAACTTGTTGCTTAATATAACACTATCACAAATAATGTTCCTTTGTGTAAGCTTAAACTACGACTAGAAACGTAGTCCTTCTAGGCCAGTCTTAGTTTTTTTTATTATTAAAAATACAAAAACCTTCCGTTATAGAGTACCAAGTTATCTGTGAACTGAAGGGTGTCTCTGCCACCGCACCAGCCTGTCATTCTATATATTTTGTTCTGACGGCCGAATGACATTCTGCGTAGCTCCTGATTCGGCCACTTCACACATAACTATACAGCAGGGCTTCTATACGCTCAATTTACGGCCCTGGAAGCCGAGGCCTTCCAGGCCAATGAATTTTTTTCTCGAAGCTAATTTGTGTAACGAACTAACGATCGTTGTCTCCCCCCGCCAGGGACGTTCCCGCAGGTCCTGGAGCAGACGCGCACGCAGTCCGGCCACGAGGACATCAGGGAGTTCTACAGGAAATGGATACAACTGTTCGGTGCCACCTGTGAGTTCTTTTTTAATTTAATTTGTGGCTTTAACCCGAAATATTTCTAGCCAAAGAGTAAAGTACAAGTACCTATATAAGTTACCTAAATACAATCTATGTATCCTTTACAACCGATTTTTGTACTCTTTCGCAGGTCTCACTGAATCGTACAAGACTTTCGTCGAAACCACCGGCTATGAGGGTAAGGATTACTTCTTATGATTCTTATGTCAACTTCCTAAATTGACAAATTTCTGTTATGTCAACTTCTTAAAATGACATCGCCTGTAAAGTACAAAACCAACGCATTTAATGTCAACTTTCTAACATAATAAATTCCTTTAATGTCAACGTCCTAAAATGACAAATTCCTATAATGTCAACTTGTTAAAATTACAAATTCATGTTATGTCACTTTCCTATATATTTCTTTTCCAAATTCTCTTATAATTGTCAAATTCCATAAACTATAATTAAAAAAACACAGTGACACTGTTTATCTGAACAGCATAGATTAAATCTTACATGGATTTATATTCATTTCAACGCGGGTGCGCTATATATTGAAATGCTTCAATTATTCATATTCATTTGTTTTGCATTAAACATACAGCCTCAATAGTATTACCTACCTATACAATTGGTCGTAACTTATATTAAAAAACTACCTAGATACCTCAGAGCAAGTATATACTAACTCTATGCTAGATACTAATTTAAAAGTAACAATAATCAAGTCGCCCTGGGACTCGACTTGTATAAATAATTTGAATTGAAAATTAAATGTCTTAATTGTTTACAATATTAGTAAAATGTCAAGTCAATATATAACCAATGTCAAACGAAGATATAATCAATGTCAAATCAATATATAACCACAATATCAAACGTATGTATAACCAATGTCAAACGTATATATAACCAATGTCAAACGAATATATAACCAATTTCAAACGAATAAACACCACTTTGCAGACATCTTCGAGTTCTTCGCGTCGATCAGCAAGTACACTCGGGTGACGCGCGACGCGATCGTATTCCTGGAGACCGTCCAGCGCACCACCAACTGCCACAACATGCGCGTCGTCACCCACAAGCTCAACAAGATCACCAACAAGAAGTGTCAGTCGCTATATTATACTTGTTCATCATCATATCAGCCTGTAGATGTCCACTGCTGGACAAAGGCTTCCCCCAAGGATCTCCACGACGACCGGTCCTGCGCTAATTTCATCCAGCCGGGTCCCGCGACCTTCACCAGATCGTCGGTCCACCTTGTGGGAGGCCTACACTGCGTCTTCCGATACGTGGGAGGGAAAAGCTTTTCCCGAGGGATCTATAGCCTACTTTCTAAAATGACAAATTCCTTTAATGTCAACTTCCTAGAATAACAAATTCTTATAATGTCAACTTATTTTAACAGGTAATTTTGGATTGGGACTAGACGAGTCTAACTGTTGTCTAATTGATGAAACTGTTTATTATTCCAGATTTCTTCGAGTCCATTGAAGTCATTTACAAAATCATCGAAGAAACCGGTGCGTATTCTTTGTTTCAAATCAACAGCCTATTAACATGTCCTATTCTCTCAATGTACGGGCTATAGTCCACCACGCTAGCCCAGTGCGAGTTGGTGGACTTCACATGCGCGTAAGAATTCCTTCTTCAGCGTATGTAGGTTTCCTCGCGATGTTTTCATTCACCGTTCGAGAGCAGTCAGTAAATGCACCTACTTAAGTATCGAGATAAACCCATCCGTGCATGGTACGGCCGGGGATTGAACTCGGACCTCTCAACAAGACAGGGTGCGGCTTCCCCACTACGCTACTGACGCTCTCACGAACCTGGAAATTAGAATATCAAAGATTAGAAGATTATATAATACATTGTTTTAATTGTAAAAAAGGTGGTCACATTTTTGATTGTTGCAAAAAATACTAAAACTGTTCTTCATCAACGCTAACAGCATATTAAGATGTCCCCACTGCTGGGGCTAGGCCTACCACGAGGGCGTTAAGGCTATAGTCCACCACGCTAGCCCAGTATCTAGTAGCTAGTATAAAACTGTTCTTAATGTTACAGATATTATCACGTTCTTCGAACACCTCATCACTCTCAGCTCCCGCTTCTGTAAGTAATTTATAAATATAAATTAATGTATAATAAGGTGTTTGCTTTGAAGATATCTAACAGGATTTGATTGACTAGCTGTTACCGTGGCTTCGCCCGCGTAGAACTGTTTTTAGTGGACGTAAAAGCTTTTTGTGCAAAATTCAAGTCTAGGCTCAGCGGTTTGGGCTGAGCGTTGATCAGTGAGTTGAGTCAGTCAGTGAGTCAATCAGTGTCTTATTTTGTAGCTCGTATATAAAAAATAGAAAAAATTACCTTATTTGTTCCATTCTCCTTTCCCAGACTTCGACGAAGTGATCACCGTTCTACTGGAATACACAGAAACTGATGGTTAGTATTAGAATATAATGTAAATTAGCATTTGGTTTATTTCAAACACATTGTAGCAGAAATAAACCTTTTACATATTTATTTTTTGATATTTTTCTTGTAACTTTAGTATTTTCCTTGTGCCTTTAGTATTTTTCTTGTAACTCTAGTATTTTTCTTGTAACTTTAGTATTTTCCTTGTGCCTTTAGTATTTTTCTTGTACATTTAATATTGATCTTGTAACTTTTATTTATTTATTCATTCATTCAGCTTACACTATCTTAACAGTCTACAACCAAATCGATAATGAGGCAATATAATATTATTAATAATATATTGTTAATATTTTTCTTGTGACTTTAATATTTATCTTGTAACTTTAGTATTTTTATTGTATGTAAATTTTAACAGATTTCCTGGATGCTCTGAGGAAATTGAAAGAAGTTACTGGTGAAGAAGGTATTTACAAACATTTTTACTGTACTTTAAGCAAAGTCCTATGTCTGTTACATTCTCTGCAGTGTATTAAAGTTTTATCAAAATCCGATGTAGAATTAATTTTAGATTTATTCTTTATAGGTCACTAGTTTTTTCCGGCGGCTTCGCCCGAGTAGAAAAGTTTTTGACGTGTACATTGTGATACAGCGCCCTCTATGTAGGGGTTTTGTTACTTAGGTATGGGACTAAATAGCCGTGTGGGGATTAGTCCAAACATTATTATTATTTGTATTTTGGAAGTTTTTTAAATTTTTTATTTAAGCTTTATTGTACAAGAGGCGAATTATATAAATGTTATTACATAAGTTATCGTGATTGAAACAGACTACATCAAGGCCATCGAGCATATCAAGCAGAAGAAGCCGCGGTGCGTCCCCACCACCACCACCACCACCACCACGACCACCACCACTACCCCCCGGCCGACCACCACGACGGAGGCGCCGCTGTGCGAAGAGGACCGCAGGCTGCTGGAGCTCACCGGAGCCAAGGACGTGACGCAGGCCAGGGAGGCGTGGAGACGGGTGTTCGGCACCGACGGTCAGTACCTATCATCATCAGCCCAACGTCAACTGTTGGACACAGGCCTTCCTCGATGAACGCCACCACACCCGCTCCTCCGGTTTCCTCAACCAGTTTGCAGTTTTGCAACCAGTTTCTAGATTTCTGAATTAAGAAATCATCATCATCGGCCTATACACTAGTCCACTGCTGGACACAGGCCTTCCCTGATAAACGCCACCACACCCGCTCCGCCGGTTTCCCCAACCAGTTTGCAGTTTTCCAACCAGTTTCCAGTTTACAACCAGTTTCCAGTTTTGCGACCAGTTTCCACATTTCTAACTTAAGAAATAAATCTTTTAAATTTTTACAACACTTTGTATTGTTTAGCCATGCACCGGTCTGAGAATGGCAAGGTTAAATTTTAAATGTTTAGTTGTTTGTTTTGTTTTGCTATGTCGGACATTTGATTATTAATGTGGTTTTATGTATTGTTTATTGTTTTTATTACTATTGATTTTTGTCTGATAATAATTAAAACGACATTCATTATATGTGCTATAGATATCGAAGAGACCAAAGAGCAGTTCTCTGAGATAACCGACAAGAACCTGTTTGACTTCCTCGACTTCGTGGTGCGGGTGACGGGCGATCAGAACATCGAGGAAGCCAGGAAGGCTGTTCAGTACAGCACTTCGAAGGAGGACTGTAAGTATTTCTATTCAATTCATTACTGTAGCGGGAATTGGGGACGGGGGAAGAGGGGGGATACTTGTACTACTTACTTAAAACAAAAGTGGGCCTGGGGCCTTTGAGGTCGCTTACGAGGTACACATGTATTCACGCCCTAATGATTAGCAGCGGAAACAAAATGAAAAAGAAATACGACCGTACTATAATGAGCGCTACCACGCGCATCAGGTTTCCTCAACCAGTTTCCAGTTTTGCAACCAGTTTCCAGTTTTGCAACCAGTTACTAGATTTGCAAGCAGTTTCCAGTTTTGCGACCAGTTTCCAGTTTTGCGACCAGTTTCCAGTTTTGCGACCAGTTTCCAGTTTTGCAAGCAGTTTCCAGTTTTGCAACCAGTTTCTAGATTTGCAACTAGTTTTCGGAGTTAAAATAAAATAGTCGGGCTGCTGTCAAATTGTCCGGGAAGTTTATGCAATAAAAAGAAAAATGTTATATATACAGAGATATTTCGAGAAATCTTAATAAACTACATACATTTTGCCGATTTTTTTTGCATACTTCAATGTTTTTTTCCTAGGTTCGTTCGTGGACGCGTTCAAGAGGACCATCTCGGCGTCCGGCCACGCCGACCTGGAGGACTACTACAGGAACATTATCGAGCTCGTGTCAGAACAACGTAAGTTTGTTTCCACTACGTTGACATTCGCGGTTTTATTGTGTCTAAAAAGCATAGTAACAAAGGCCAAATAAAATTTTTATAAGCGTAAGATTTTTCCACTCGTAGACAGTGAAAGCAATGGTGTTTTCTTTGTACGTTTCCACTACGAACTTAATGCGCCTAAGAATACCAGACTGTCTATAAATAAATCCTTCATTATTGGCAGTATGAGCAATGTAACCTTTCATCAACATCATCAACAGCCTATTAATCTCCCCACTGCTGGGGCTCAGGCCTACCCTCTCAACGAGGGTGTGCGGGCTATAGTCCACCACGCTAGCCCAGTGCGGGTTGGTAGACTTCACATGCGCCTAAGAATTTCTTCTTCGGCGTATTCAGGTTTCCTCGCGATGTTTTCCTTCACCGTTTGAGAGCAGTCAGTAAATGTACTTAAGTTTCGAGAAAAACCCATTGGTACATGGCCCAACCGGGGATCGAACTCCGGACCTTTCGATATGATAGGCCGCGTCTTATCCCCAGGGCCACTGACGCTCTCTGTATGTAACCTTTGATGAATGTAACCTTTAATAAGTATTATTTTTCTAAGTGCTGTGGATTTAGTGAAAAAAAATATATATACTTAAAAACAAAAAAAAAGTATATTTTATAATTTCTATCTCGTCCACTTTCCATAATCGTCCACTTTCTTAACTCGTCCACTTTGTAACTTGTCTTTTCCACTTAGAAAAATGCTAATTATTAAACGTTATTTAATTATGGGTGCCTATTAGCTTGATTTATATTTTTTAAACATTAAATTTGTTTCCAGATCTGGCGATAGCCCATGATGTCTACACAAGAATCTGTGGAATTGAAGGTAAAGATAACAACAGATTTTTTTTTCTCTGTTCTTATTAAAGCTAAGACGAATAAAAAAAAAGAAAAAAAATTCTTTTTTTTTTATTAGGAATTTAATAGGAAAAAATTAAATTGTTATAAATGTGGTAAAAATATGTGATAACATTATATAATATTAAAGAATAGAAGATATTTTTATATAAAAAAAAAATGTCATGTTAAACATTATATCATGTCAAAATGTCGGATATTCCTCCTTAGCCGACACTGACATATTATTGTCAATTTTGTCATAAGTACTTACTATTAACTACCTCAGTATTTTAGCCTAAAATACGACAAAAAAATTTAATCAAAAAATTTTTTTTTTCTGTTTTTTTTTTAGTTATGAAATTAAATTGTTTTATTGCTAGTTATAGGTAAATAAAATAAGTAACATCTCTGTTCCAGACACCATCAGCGGTCTGCGCGTCGCGACGCGCCACACCGACACCAAGGACTTCATTAAGTTCGCCAGAATACTCCTCAAAACCACCAACTCCAAGGATCTGGTGGAGTTCACCACCAAGATAGCCAAGTATACTCACAAACAATGTAAGCCTTATTATATATTTACTTAAAGTCCCAGTAGAGTTTCTTGGCGGCGGTGTGTTGGCTGATTACTGCGCAATGACTAATTTTAAGTGTCGAAGGGGGAGCTGTGCGGGGGGTCACTAGAGACGCTCGTTCAATTTCAAGAAATGGTTCATCGATTCGATCAACCGAATCAAACTTTCAAGTTTTTATACATCTCTATGTATCAACACTATCTCGCTGACGCACACACTGTCAGCGATGTGCAAACAATCTGTGACTATATTCATTCAGCTGCCAAGAAATTCTATGCGGACTATACTAGCTGTTTCCTGCGGCCTCGCCCGCATTTTGTGAGTCATTTCTGACTTTTTCATTCCGCTCGGCACCTAAGGGTCGTAGTGTGATGTTAAATAGCCTATAGCCTTCCCAAAGAATTGAGCTATCAAATGCTAAAAGGATTTTTCAAATCCGACCGGTAGTTCCTGAGATTGGCGCGCTCAACAAACAAACAAACAAACAAACAAACAATCAAACAAACAAACAAACAAACAAACAAACAAACAAACCAACAAACAAACCAACAACCTAAATAATAGTTACCTACTTATTAATATTGTATTGAATAAAAAATATGAATTTTCTATTTCCAGACACGTTCGAAGCAATTGATGTTATTTATGAACTCATTCAGTTCGGTAAGTTTAGAAAATTTTCAGTACCTATGTTAACTATAACATGTTACCTGTGTTAACTATAAATTGTTACCTATGTTAACTATAGAATGTTACCTATAAAAAGTTGCCTATGTTAATTTATAAAATGTTACCTATGTTAACTATAAAAAGTTTCCTATGTTAATTTATAAAATGTTGCCTATGTTAACTATAAAATGTTAGGTACCTTTGATAACTATAGAACCTCCTTATATTTTTTCGTCGGTTGAAAAGGTTCTATGTTAACTATAAAATGTTACCTATATTAACTATAGAATGTTACCTATGTTAACTATAAAATGTTACTATAATTAATATATTTTAAATTTCAGATATCGCAACATTCTTTGAGAAGTTTGCAACCCTCAGTGAAGGTAAGCTATCGCCGCATCAAGTCATCAGAATAGGTTTAGCAGTTATGGTGTGAGTAACATACAAACATCGGCTATGTAATTGACTTTGAATTGGTTTTGCAGATTTCGAGGAAAGTGTCACCATCTTTGAAGAGTACACCGAAACAGATGGTAAGTAATTAATTGCTTTTCCTGTAACCTCAGAATTGGTAACGTTACTTTTCGTGTAACCTACGATTTTTCTGCATTTTGTAGTTTGTATATTTACAAAATGAGGTTATGTATGTTTAGATATTTTCCTTTTCTTTTTAATGGCACATTGATTCAGTTTTAAAAATGTAATATTTTTTATATATTGTGTAATCGTTAGTTTTAACAATATCATTTTTGTTTACAGATTTCTTGGAAGCTTTGAAGAGATATAAAGAAGCCACTGGAGAATCAAGTAAGTAAACATTTTTGCAGTGAAACAGATTTTTTACCATAGACAACAATCAAAAGACACGTATGTGCTGAAATTAAGTATCATTTTTGAACAGACATCATCGATGCCATCGAGCACATCAAGCACGGGAAACCCAAGTGTTTCACGACCACCACGACCACTACCACCACGACCACGACCACCACCCCCAAGCCGACCCCGAGGCCGCTCAGCGAGGACGAGAGGAGGATGATCGAGATCACATGCACCAGCGACATCTCAGAAGCCAGGAAAGTGTGGAACAGAATTTTCCATACAGAAGGTGAGTGGCGTATTTACATCGGCCTGAGTCTAAGAGCTGGTGATGGGAGTTGGTGTCTGCGATGAAAGCTTGAGGAGGTGATGGTAGTGAAGACAGTGAAATTTTAAGTGCACTGATGTTGTTTTATTTATAGTAATATATCATAAGTCATTTTGTTGTTGATAGACAGCATTCTGGCGACGATACCAAATATACAATAGGCCTCTAGCCTGTAAAATCCGGGCCAAAATACAATCACTAATAATAAAAGTAAAGATTTCGGCGCATGAGTTACTTTGGAGCCCTCCATATAAATCGTAGGGTCTCAATGTACCAACTTATGTTAGATTTGTATGTCTTTTCATCATTTCAAATGCCTCCCCCAGGAATCTCCACGACGAACGGTCCTGCGCTAACCTCATCCAGCATGTATATCTTTAATAGGATATAATATTTGACTTGTTACAGATGTGGAAGTGACCAAAGAGCAGTTCGTTGAGATAACCGACAAGGACATGTTTGACTTCCTGGAGTTCCTCCTTCATATCACGGACACCAAGGACCTGGAGGCCGCCAGCAAGGCTGTGCTGTACAGCACCTCCTTGGAGGAATGTAAGTTCCACACAATAATAACATTAACAATACAAGTGCTTGACATCATGTTATGCTTCTTGACATAACTTTAATAATTACGTATTGTTGACAGATTAGGAATGGGTAGGAACCCTTTTACAATAACAATGACATGTAATGAATTTAATTGTATAAATTAATCTAATATATTGGAAAAAAGTCTTCTCTGCTCTAAATGTGCATAATAAAGAAGATTTTTTTTTCTTTTTTCTGTCGTTTGTCAGAGGACTTAATATTTTGAAATTTCTACTGCCGTAGAATAGAACCCTTCTAGTTGCACTTTTTAGGGATTCGTCTAACAAAACGAACACCGTCAGAAAATATAGTAAAGGTATTTTTTATTGCTAAATTTTGTATTATAATTGTAGGTTCATTGGTGGATGCTCTGAAGGATACCATCGCGGCGTCTGGACATTCTGACTTGGAAGATTACTACAGGAACATTGTCGAACTCGTGTCAGAAAAACGTAAGAATTTCCAAATTTCTTTTTAGGTGGTATGATTTAAATAAATGATAAATTGAAAATCTCATTCGTGAGGATTATAATCTGCAGAAAAAGAGGAGGCTTCGGTATGACCAGGTCGCGTTTCATATCCTGCTATAGGATAAAAATTTCAAGAATAATTAATTTGTCGATGTTCCATGACTAAAAATAAGCCTCTTAGTATAATTTTAGCAGAAAAGGTCGACAAAGGGGTAAATTATTTATTGATTTCAGATTTGGTGCAAGCTCATAATGTGTACACAAGACTCTGTGGATCAGAACTAGAAGGTAAATTATATATTTTTAATTATTTCCGTTTTTTCAATGGAACGTTTAGCCGGACTGTATAAATTTATATGTGATAGCAAAAAACAGAAGCGACGTGATTTGTAGAAAACTAGATATAAGCACAATCAGTTGCTCAGCTGCCTGGTTATTGAACAATAATATTAGTTATTTTCTAAACTAAAAGTGCGTCCTGTGTGCGTCAAATAAATAATTTGATTGATTTATTCATTCATTTCCCTCATTCATTCATTTCGTTCGTTTCATTCATTCATTCATTCAGAGTGTATTTTTCTTTCGAAAACTTGATGCCGTTCTTTCCCTGGACTTTCAAGATTTAATTTTGAGTTATTCTTTCAGACACGCTCATCGGGCTCAGAAGGGCGACGCAGCACACTGAGACAAAGGACTTCATAGTATTCGCTCGATCACTCCTCGCCAGCACCAACTCAAAGGACCTCATAGAGTTTAACGAAAAGATGACCAAATACACCCACACTCAATGTAAGTTGTCCACTAGTTCAAATCAAATCAACAGCCTATTAACATGTCCCCACTGCTGGGGCTTGGGCATACCCTCTCAAAGGGCGTTACAGCTATCGTCCACCACGCTAGCCCAGTGCGGGTTGGTGGACTTCACGTGCGCCTAAGAATTTCTTCTTCGGCGTATGTAGGTTTCCTCGCGATGTTTTTCTTCACCGTTTGAGAGCAGTCAGTAAATGTACTTAAGTTTCGAGAAAAACCCATTGGTACATGGCCCGGCCGGGGATCGAACTTCGGACCTTTAGATATGATAGGCCGCGTCTTATCCCCGACGCCACTGGCACTCTGGTCCACTAGTTGACAGATATTAATTATAAATTTTCAAATTAGCATCTGTCTAGTTATTGTACCTATGCTATTATGATTAACACACTAGGTACAACACTGAGACGCTAATACGTAAAAGGAAACCGTTTTCTAAGTAAAACGGCTTTATTTCGTTAAAACATCTTGAAGAAATAGTTATTCTCAAAAACACAAGCCAACCTTATAGAGAAGAAGAACAAAGGCATGATGAAAAAGGGATTTGACGATATAAAGATGACGGAAAAGCGATTTGGCAAACTAAGTTACTTGACTGGATTTTCGAAACAAAGATATAGACGAGAAAGGAATTTGGCATGAAAAAGGGATTTGACGAAATTCGTTTTAATCGTTTCATTAATTGTTTCGAGAACTACTAGTTATAAACTACTAAAATCAGAACTCATTTAACTTATGGTTTATTTTCAGATACCTTTGAATCAACTGAAGCCATTTACGAAATCATCCATTATGGTAAGTTTTAAATTGAAATTATGAGTTATTCAATTGTGTTATTAAATTATGTTAACAAGTGAATATAAGTATTTAAAACTGGATGGTAGGCCAGGTAATATTGAAATTTATGTAAGAAAAGACTACTATATAATATATATTAAAAATTTTCTTTAACAGAGAACTGGTTACCGAATCGGATATCAAAAAAATACTAAACGATTAAGTACCTAATAATAATAAAATTGGAACATGTTATTTTCTATATTTTGTTCGTAAACAGTTAGTGTCTACATTGATAATTTAAATGAAATAAATAATTTCATATCTTTTACCTTTTCAGACCTCAAAATATTCTTCGAAACGTTGGTAACGCTGAGTGAAGACAATGGTAAGTTAATTCTTCATAATCCCGAGCTGTTAATGATATTTATAATTAATATGTAAGTACATTTAACACGTGTTATTTTACAGAATTCGACGAAGCAGTCCGCATTTTAATTGAGTACACCGAATGTGATGGTAAGTTATTATTAAAGTAATAAATTACTTTTCTTGTAACCTGGTATTGTTTAACCTTTCTGTAACTTCTATAAGTGTATCCGATCCGATTTCACTGGACACAAAAAGAAATTAAATTAAAAGTAATAACTTACTATTCTTATAACCAACACAAAAAAAAAACTTGTAATCTGATATTTTTTAAACTTTCTATAGCATCTTCTATATAAATGTGTCCTATTTGACTGGACATCAAAATAAACTGCATACACCGAAGAAGGAATTCTTAGGCGCATGTAAAGTCCACCAACCCGCACTGGGCTAGCGTGGTGGACTATAGCCCGAACACCCTCGGTGAGAGGGTAGGCCTGAGCCCCAGCAGTGGGGACATGTTATTAGGATGTTGATTGTTTGAGTGTGATTTACGAAATGATGACGAAATTTTTTCAGATTTCTTGAGAGCCCTGAAGAGAGTTACAGAAGCAACAGGAGAATCAGGTGAGTGGTTTTGTAAATAACTACGAACATAGTCCCCGTAGAATTATTTGGCGGTGGAGTGAATATAGTCACAGATTGTTTGCACATCGCTGACAGTGTTTACAGTCTTTGTGTGCGTAAGCGAGATAGTGTGATACATAGAGATGTACAAAAACATGAAAGTTTGATTCAATTGATCGAATCAATGAGCTATTTCTTGAAATTAAACGAGCGTCTCTAGTAAACCCCCGCACTGCTCCCCCTTTGACACCTAAAATTAGTCGCTGCGCAGTAAACAGCCAACTTCACACAGCCGCCAAAAAAAATTACGGGGACTATAAATGAGTAATATTTAAACAGACATCATCGCTGCCCTCGAGCACATCAAGCACAGGAAACCCAAGTGTTTCACGACCACGACCACCACGACGACCACGACCACCCCCAAGCCGACCCCGAGGCCGCTCAGCGAGGACGAGAGGAGGATGATCGAGGTCACATGCACCAGCGACATCTCGGAAGCCAGGAAAGTGTGGAAGTCGGTCTTCCTTACAGAAGGTGAGTGCTGTTGTACCTAATGCTCAGCCAACCACAGAGGTGGAAAAAAATTATGGGCCCTGGAGGGAAACTACCTTAAATCGTTAAGATAGCTCATTTTACGTAAAGGAAACATCCCTTCATTTTCAAAATTAAGTAGAACTGCTTTCAAAGATTTTTGAAAAGTCACTTGCCTCAGCCGGGACTCGAACCGGACAATTTTGTAAAAAAGCACCCTGTGTTTTTATGACGACAATCGAAAGGGTCCATCATCAGAATCAATTCCTTCTAAGTAACATAGTATCTTAAATTAAATGAAGACCATGAAATTTTACATTAAATAAAAATAACTTCTTTTTAGAACTTATTAAGAAGAAGTCGAGGCGAAAATCTAAAATTTTCCTGAACAAAATTTTTAATTAAATGGTAAAACATCGTGAGGAAACACGCCGAAAAAGAAATTCTTAGTCGCATGTGAAGTCCACCAACCCGCACTGGGCTGGCGTGGTGGACTATAGCCCGAACGCCCTCGTTGAGAGGGTAGTAGATATCAAACAAAATATACGTTCGTATTTGTAGATATTGAAGTAACCAAACATCAGTTCACTGAAATAACGGAGCTGAACCTCTTCGAGTTCCTGGAAGCCATTCTGAAGATCACAGGCCACAGCAGCATCCAGGAGGCCAGCAGGGTGGTGAAGAGAACAACTAGAACAGATGGTGAGTCCACAACTCAAACCACGCAGTAAATAATTTGATTAGTACCGCAGTAATCCATACTGCGGTAGCAATTAGATTGTTAACTAATTATAGATTATTTACTAATCCATACTGCGGTAGCATTTAGTTAGATTGTTAACTAAATATAGTATATTTACTAGTCCATACTGCGGTAGCATTTAGTTAGATTGTTAACTAAATATAGATTATTTACTAATCCATACTGTGGTAGCATTTAGTTAGATTGTTAACTAAATATAGTATATTTACTAATCCATACTGGGGTAGCGATTAGTTAGATTGTTAACTAAATATAGATTATTTACTAATCCATACTGCGGTAGCATTTAGTTAGATTGTTAACTAAATATAGTATATTTACTAGTCCATACTGCGGTAGCATTTAGTTAGATTGTTAACTAAATATAGATTATTTACTAATCCATACTGTGGTAGCATTTAGTTAGATTGTTAACTAAATATAGTATATTTACTAATCCATACTGGGGTAGCGATTAGTTAGATTGTTAACTAAATATAGATTATTTACTAATCCATACTGCGGTAGCATTTAGTTAGATTGTTAACTAAATATAGTATATTTACTAATCCATACTGGGGTAGCGATTAGTTAGATTGTTAACTAAATATAGGTTATTTACTAATCCATACTGCGGTAGCATTTAGTTAGATTGTTAACTAAATATAGATTATTTATTTATTTACTAATTACCATCGCAGTAATCCATAAATTAGTTAGATTGTTAACTAAATATAGATTGTTTACTAATCCATACTGGGGTAGCGATTAGTTAGATTGTTAACTAAATATAGATTATTTACTAATCCATACTGCGGTAGCATTTAGTTAGATTGTTAACTAAATATAGATTATTTATTTATTTACTAATTAACATCGCAGCAATCCATAAATTAGTTAGATTGTTAACTAAATCTAATAGCTACCGCAGTATGGATTACTGCGATAGTAATTAGTTAGTCTAATTTAACTTTTATTGATGCATATTATATTATTAATTGATGTATTCCAAGTCAGATTGCCGCCTTTGATATTAATACTCAGGTGTTCAACCGCCACAGGCTCGTTCTTCGAGGTACTGGAGAGTACGCGGAGGAACTCCGGCCACGCCGACCTCCTGGACTTCTACAAGTACTTCATGCTGTTCGTGTCACAAGAACGTAAGCTCTAGTTTATATCATTTATTTTGTAGCATTCGTAATTCAACTCGCTGACCCGACAGACGTTTTGTCATAAGCTAGGTGGCAGTCAAAAGTAAGTCAAAAAAGTATCCTATGTTATTTCAGGATACAAGCTATCACCGAGCCAAATTTCATCAAAATCCGTACAGCCGTTCTTGAGTTATAAGTGGTCTAACTAACACGACTTTGTTTTATATATTTAGAAGATTTATACTACTGACATCGTTTTTGGCAAAAGCATAATGACTAAACGTTATTTTTATAAGTTGGTAGGTACCTATTCAAAGATTACACGTGTGACAGATTATATAATACCTAAGTTGCCTGCGATGCCAAACTTTTATTAGTTTTTACAAATAAATATATTCTATAAATCTGTCCTGTCCTGTCCTGTCCTGTCCTGTCCTGTCCTGTCCTATCCTATCGTATCCTACTCTACTCTATTCTATTCGTTTGTTTTGTTCTGTTCTGTTCTAATCTATTGAAAAAAAAAGAAATGATTATAATATTATATATTTTGCTTTCAGACTTGGAAGAAGCTTACGAGGAGTACCTGAGGATCACTGGTGATCACTCCGGTGGTAAATATCTCTCAATAATATAAGGTCGTACATCAACCATTGAACAAAATAACTTTGCATGAATACTCATGCACAAATACACATAGAAATACACACACACGCAATGCAAGTGTCCCATGTGTGTCTGTTTGGTGACGCCCCCTGTCCAGATGTAATCACCCACCTGACCAGCTCACACAAATACACACAAACACTCTAGCAAGCCAGCAAGTGTCCCATGTCTGGTCGGTGACACTGACAGAGGCTGCCTGTCCCCCTGTCCGGATGTAATCACCCACCTGACCAGCTCACACAAATACACACAAACACTCTAGCAAGCCAGCAAGTGTCCCATGTCTGGTCGGTGACACTGACAGAGGCTGCCTGTCCCCCTGTCCGGATGTAATCACCCACCTGACCAGCTCACACAAATACACACAAACACTCTAGCAAGCCAGCAAGTGTCCCATGTCTGGTCGGTGACACTGACAGAGGCTGCCTGTCCCCCTGTCCGGATGTAATCACCCACCTGACCAGCTCACACAAATACACACAAACACTCTAGCAAGCCAGCAAGTGTCCCATGTCTGGTCGGTGACACTGACAGAGGCTGCCTGTCCCCCTGTCCGGATGTAATCACCCACCTGACCAGCTCACACAAATACACACAAACACTCTAGCAAGCCAGCAAGTGTCCCATGTCTGGTCGGTGACACTGACAGAGGCTGCCTGTCCCCCTGTCCGGATGTAATCACCCACCTGACCAGCTCACACAAATACACACAAACACTCTAGCAAGCCAGCAAGTGTCCCATGTCTGGTCGGTGACACTGACAGAGGCTGCCTGTCCCCCTGTCCGGATGTAATCACCCACCTGACCAGCTCACACAAATACACACAAACACTCTAGCAAGCCAGCAAGTGTCCCATGTCTGGTCGGTGACACTGACAGAGGCTGCCTGTCCCCCTGTCCGGATGTAATCACCCACCTGACCAGCTCACACAAATACACACAAACACTCTAGCAAGCCAGCAAGTGTCCCATGTCTGGTCGGTGACACTGACAGAGGCTGCCTGTCCCCCTGTCCAGATGTAATCACCCACCCGACCAGCTCACACAAATACACACTATTCAACACTGGCGCAAGTGTCCCATGTGTGTTTGTTTGGTGACGCCGCCTGTCTCCCTGTCCAGATATAGTGTTGCACATGAAGAGCTGGCTGGCGCAGGCGGCCGCCACCGACGTGGTGGTGTACGTGCGGACACTCCTCGGCACCACCGGCTCCAGCGACCTGGAGCACGTCACCGACAAGCTCGACAAGCTCACGCACAAGAAGGGTGAGTCGCCGTCACGTTTTTACTTTTTTAACCGAGGTTTTGGCTTGGTCTCCTTGGACAATGTATTTTTTCAAAGAATTAATGGGTTTTTTTTCCAAGAATTAATGGTTTTTTTTTTTCAGAGAATTTGTGTATTTTTTCAAAGAATTAATGTTTTTTTTCCGAGCATTTATGTATTTTCTTCAAAGAATTAATGTCTTTTTTTTTCAAATAATTAATGAGTTTTTTCCAAGAATAAAAGTTTTTTTTTTCCAAGAATTGATGTTTTTTTTTTAAATTGCAGATATCTACGGGGCAGTTGATGTAATTTACAATATCATTAAAGTTGGTAAGTTTTAGCCCAAAAAAGCTTTTTATTTTATAAGAATAATAAATAAATACCTTTTAGTTGGTAATAATGTAATAATTGCCACAATAAATGTATTTTTTTTTTCAGAAATGGATACATTCTTGATTGAATTTATAACTCTCAGTGAACATAAAGGTGAGTGCTTCTGTGAATCTATAACGTCATTTGTGTATTCTAAACGGGGTTTCCTTGTAGCCACAGTATTAAAAATACCGGTATTTGTGTGTACTCTAGTCATATACCGGTATTTTAGGTATACAGGATAATGTATGCTAGGATCCGACCACATAAAACGCTATAAGCTACCCATTTTAAAGCTATAAGTATCATATTATTATAATAAAAAAACATCTGCCAATGGCGAAAGCTCAATAGATTTTTGTGTTATATTTCACAGATTTCGATGAATCTGTCACAATCATTGAAGAGTTCACCGAAACTAGCGGTAAGTTGGAAGTACAGCCAGTGTTTGGCAAATAAATATTATTTTTAATATTACAATAACAATTTGACATTTTATTTTTAATTTGTTAACTAGGTAGGACTCACTTCAATTTTTTTAATTAATGACCTGTGAATCCATTGATTAACAAATAATGTCTATGTTGATAGGTACTCGCTAACGACAAAAAAAATCTTTTTAATTTTTATGTTTTATATATATGAATCTTTTGTATTTCAGACTTCTTGGAGGCTCTAAGGAAACTTAGGGAAGCTACAGGAGAATCAGGTATGTGGACCTTTGCTTTGTGATAACAAAAAAAATACAACGGCATTTTTTTAAGTACATTGTTTGTACCATAAGGGCTCTTTTTTCTTGAATCCTTGGATCGTACAAAAAAAATTAAGCACAATTGTACAAAAAATATATCATTTCAGTTTAAATAAACTAACTAATAAAAATTCATGATAACGATGATATTGAATATTGCTTAATTATTTCAACAGATTTCATCAAGGCCCTGGAGTGTGTCAAACACAAGAAACACAATCATACAACAACCACACCTAAACCCAAGCATGATACTCACCATGAGTCAGAAGCAACAGCTTCAAGCTCAGCGGAATCAGAACATCATGATCACCATGAGGAAGCTCATAGTGCCAGCTCTGCATCCAGCAGCGAACATAAGGAAGAAGAGAAAGATAACTTTGAAGCGAACCATGAACATAAAGAAGAAAAAGATAGCGTTAAAGCTAGTCACGAACACAAGGAAGAAGAGAAAGATAGTTTTGAAGCAAACCACGAACATAAAGAAGAAGAAAAAGATAACTTTGAAGCTAGCCATGAACATAAAGAAGAAGAAAAAGATAGCGTTAAAGCTAGTCACGAACACAAGGAAGAAGAGAAAGATAGTTTTGAAGCAAACCACGAACATAAAGAAGAAGAAAAAGATAACTTTGAAGCTAGCCATGAACATAAACAAGAAGAAAAAGATAGCGTTAAAGCTAGTCACGAACACAAAGAAGAAGAGAAAGATAACTTTGAAGCTAGCCATGAACATAAAGAAGAAGAAAAAGATAGCGTTAAAGCTAGCCACGAACACAAGGAAGAAGAGAAAAATAACTTTGAAGCTAGCCATGAACATAAAGAAGAAGAAAAAGATAGCGTTAAAGCTAGTCACGAACACAAGGAAGAAGAGAAAGATAACTTTGAAGCTAGACATGAACATAAAGAAGAAGAAAAAGATAGCGTTAAAGCTAGTCACGAACACAAGGAAGAAGAGAAAGATAACTTTGAAGCTAGCCATGAACATAAAGAAGAAGAAAAAGATAGCGTTAAAGCTAGTCACGAACACAAAGAAGAAGAGAAAGATAACTTTGAAGCTAGCCATGAACATAAAGAAGAAGAAAAAGATAGCGTTAAAGCTAGCCACGAACACAAGGAAGAAGAGAAAAATAACTTTGAAGCTAGCCATGAACATAAAGAAGAAGAAAAAGATAGCGTTAAAGCTAGTCACGAACACAAGGAAGAAGAGAAAGATAACTTTGAAGCTAGACATGAACATAGAGAAGAAGAAAAAGATAGCGTTAAAGCTAGTCACGAACACAAGGAAGAAGAGAAAGATAACTTTGAAGCTAGCCATGAACATAAAGAAGAAGAAAAAGATAGCGTTAAAGCTAGTCACGAACACAAGGAAGAAGAGAAAGATAACTTTGAAGCTAGCCATGAACATAAAGAAGAAGAAAAAGATAGCGTTAAAGCTAGCCACGAACACAAGGAAGAAGAGAAAGATAACTTTGAAGCTAGCCATGAACATAAAGAAGAAGAAAAAGATAGCGTTAAAGCTAGCCACGAACACAAGGAAGAAGAGAAAGATAACTTTGAAGCTAGCCATGAACATAAAGAAGAAGAAAAAGATAGCGTTAAAGCTAGCCACGAACACAAGGAAGAAGAGAAAGATAACTTTGAAGCTAGCCATGAACACAAGGAAGATGAGAAAGATAACTTTGAAGCTAGCCATGAACATAAAGAAGAACAAAAAGATAGCGTTAAAGCTAGCCACGAACACAAGGAAGAAGAGAAAGATAACTTTGAAGCTAGCCATGAACATAAAGAAGAAAAAAAAGATAGCGTTAAAGCTAGCCATGAACACAAGGAAGAAGAGAAAGATCACTTTGAAGCTAGCCATGAACATAAAGAAGAAGAAAAAGATAGCGTTAAAGCTAGCCACGAACACAAGGAAGAAGAGAAAGATAACTTTGAAGCTAGCCATGAACATAAAGAAGAAGAAAAAGATAGCGTTAAAGCTAGTCACGAACACAAGGAAGAAGAGAAAGATAGATTTGAAGCCAACAAAGAAACGTCACACGCCGAAAGTGCATCGAAGAGTTCGGAATTTGAGAAGTCTAAAACCGCGTCAGCGTCCTCTTCCGCTAGTTCCGAGAGCTCCAGCCACCTGGCGCCCCCGGGGCCGCCGGGGCGGCCGGGGGCGGAGCCCCAGCGGCCCGCGGACCTGCAGCCCAAAAGTGGGGGCAAGCTGGCCACCGACCAAGGTCGCCGCGGTGAGTTACATTTAAAACTCTGCTAATTATTATAAGCTCAGAGTAGAGATTATAAAGCCATTATATTATCAACCGACTTCAAAAAGAGGCTCTCAATTCTTTTTGTGTGTATGTTTGTTACTCGATATCTTCGCCGATTGTGAACCGATTTGAATGATTCATTTTTTATTGAACAGGCTATATTTCGAGGGTGGTCTTCAGTATACATACTTAGATCAAATAATGAAAATTCTTCCATATTGTAAATGTATGCTTATTTCTGAATCCAGAAATAGCTCACGCCTTGGAGTCCAGCATGAACCTGAAGGTCCTGATCCTGCCGAATGGACCGAAGGGGAAGAATTGCTTCTGCACGTGCGACAGCGACACGCCTCCGAGGCTCATCCCCGTCTCCGACCTCCCCTCCCAGATAGCTCAGATCGAGGGTGCCAACTGAATATACTTTATATAACATATTATAAGACATGTTTTATATATGCTATTGATAGAGTTAGAGAGTTTTTGTGAGTACTTTACCCTTTTATGGATATATTAATCCGTAGATACAATATAAATATTATATCTTACTTATGTGTTAATCTAGTATAATTATAAGCTATCACTGTACCAAGTTTCAACAAAATATATTTAGTCTGTATAGCGTGAACAATAAATGGTATATAAAAGGTTATTGATTCGCATACTGAATAATTTTCAATTAAATCAGTTAATACTGTTTTTTTTTCAATTACTATTCTTAGGACCTCAGTAAGTATACATACTCTAGGAATATACCTATATCCACAGTGTACATGCGTTTATCTTACTACAATTAACGTTATTTGATTCTTCTATATTCTTCCTTCTTTATTTGAATCTTTGTATAATATAGTAATATAGTTAATATAATATAGTTATAATACAGCTCGAGGCATATCCAACATTATCACTATGCTGCAAGTGTCAGATTATATTTAGCTATTTCGGTTATTTTTATTGATATTATAAAACGCTATTGGATGTATATATAACGTATTTTATGGGCTATATAATTTTTATTAAAACTTTGTAATATAAGAAACCTATCTAAATGTAGGTTGACTATGTATAGAAAGTATGCTACGCTGAGGAAATTATTCATTTTGTTATGAATTACTTTGTTATGCTTTGTTAATTAAAGACAATGACATTACAGACGTTAATAACTACAAACCATATATATTTTTATATATAGTTTTACAATCATTAGAATTAAATATAATAGGGTGAAAAATATTTTTTATCAAACGTGCGTCATATATATAAAATGAGTTTATAATTTTTTATTCAATAGCACTTAACGTGTGTGTATTATAAATATTATGTTTTCAAAACTAAATATTGAGTATGGTATTATTAGTATTATTTATCACATTTGTATTTTACTCGAAAAAAAAAGTGCTAATGTGTTTATCATTTACCTAGTTAATATATTATGTGCACATTTTTCTAAAACTTATATACCTACTTGATATAAATATTATTCTTTAAATATTCAAACTAAATCTTATAATACATAATCTATTTCATAATTAAACAAATTCTATACGGTTATAAATGCTAACTCTATTTTTATTATAATAAAAAGATCACAATATTTATACTTACCTACGTACTTAATAAGGTTATTAAGTTTATATTATAAAATACAACTGGATGAGAATATGTATAAGATATGTAAAATGTGTATAGATATTTTGTTACATTTTATAGTGTGAAAAGGAGTAAATATTATATTGTAAGTGCCAATCAAGAAAGTATATAAATAATAGTTTTATTGTTATAATAAAATGCATATTAGTAAATTGTTTATATACTTATATAAATTGTTATCATGTTACTAATAAATATACCTGAGAACATTGTTATATACGATAAATAAACATTCAATAAATAAATACAAGAAAAAATATAGCAATTCCTTTTATTAATAATAGTACACAGTACATAGTACACCCAAGCGGGACCAAACTGTACAAAGAAAACATCAGGTTCCTCGTAGCAATGGTATACTAGCTGTTGCTTAAGTGGAATAAGTTTTTCCCGCGTGAGCAGTTTCTCGCGGAAACAAGTAGCCTATATGTTATTCGAGGATATAAGCTATCTCTGCACCCAGTTTCACAAAATCCGTTCAGCCGTTACAGCTTGAGAGAGTAACAAACATCCTTACAAAATCGCCTTTATAATATTAGTAAGAAGTAGATAGGTATATAATAAATGAAATTCCGAATTGATGGTCCAACATTTATTCATCATTCATTCATTCAACTCGGACAAACCTCCCAGGATTTTGTTACAGTATACAAGGTATTAAGATGATTCATATGTATCAGATTAAATTAGGAAGTCCAGTCATAGTTTTTTCGTTCACCGAATCATAGGCAATTCAGAAGAACATTCTTTCAGTCATAAGTGGTCCCTACACGATCATGATGCATGACATGCATTGCGTGCTGTCACTCATGCATGACCGTCTAGTTGTGATTGACGCGCATGACATGGGAGCTACGTGCTGCCCGTTGCTTCACTGATGAGGGTTCATCATGCAGCATGATAATTCACGTAAACATAACGCATGTCATGTAGTAGTCATACGAGTAGATGTCACAGACAACACTACACAATGTCAATCTCTTTTTTTTAGGAGTTTGTGGGTTGGTTGCAGGACATTTAAGCCATAATGTCAATCTCGTTTTGCATAATGTGAAGACTTGAGCCTCTCCACAATAATTTCAAAATTTTCGTGAACTACCCACCAAAGAAATTGAACTAAAGCACTTTTTCTGCTTATTGGCGGGATTTTGTCAGAGATGTCGTGCTCTGTTTTTGTGGAGGCCGTGCTGTAACCGCCGGTTTAAATAAATATAAGAAATAATACTATAAGATAGGGCTGTATGGACAAAGCTTCCCTTGCCCGTCCTCAATAGAGGATAAATCAACAAAAAAAAGTAATGTCGTGCTCAGTATTTGTGGAGGCCGTGCTGTAACCGCCGGTTTAAATAAATATAAGAAATAATATTTTATATAAGACAGGGCTGTATGGACGAAGCTCCCTTGCCCGTCCTCAGTAGAGGACAAATAAACAAAAAAAAACAACAAAAAAAACTTTTTTTATTATTTCACACGTCATCAACTAAATCTTGGTTCGAACATCTATCGCGCACTTGGGACAGAAATATGATAACTACAATCTCTAGACTAAGGGCCTCTTACACCGCTTGCTGATAAAGTCCCAGATACCCTATCTGTAGGTTATCTGACAGATAGCCTGTTTTTTTGGTTTCACAGGTATCTGATTGCCTATATCTTATATATTTTATATAGTCTATCACACAGATTTATCTGATAGATTAGTTTATCACTAAGATTATTATCTGTAACAATATCAGGAAGTGGTGAAAGAAGCCCTTAGAATTGGTCATTGTGGTTTCCCAAGCCATTTACACCGTTTAAATCTAATATCTTCACCCCGCTGTAAATTTTGTAACGCTAGTTTCTGTGACTTAGACCATTTATTCTTTTATTGCCGTTTCTTTTCTTTGCAAAGGCTATTATTTGTTGCAGAATGTATTGACACTCTTAAATCAAATGATTTACCCAAATCTGTGATAGATCTACTTAAAATACCTTCTTATATTCTTTCTATGTACATTGTACAATTGGTAAAATTTAATTTTAGTAGTACTTTTTAATTTAGTTAATAATTTCTCTTGCGTGTTCCTGTATATAACTTAATTCATTACTCATTGTGTACCAAAATGTAATTAATGTTATGTTACCTTTGTAAATATCTCACTAAATACCATTTGTGAATACTTTATAAAATAACTTTGTGGACCAATGGTTCTAAACCAGTGTCCAATAAATATTAAAAAAAAAAAAAAAAAATTCACACGTCACGATCTGTCAATTTCGCTTTTAGTATCCAAAATGGACGCACGCGGCAAAACGTTGCATAGCTTACACGCAAACGTTGTGGAGATTGAGCATTGTACTTCTTGTGCAATTTTTCTAGGGAGTCCCGAAGATACCTTTTCTGTTCTTCAATCTGCCTTCGTGTGTCTTTGGCCCCGGGGCTGATCGAAGAATTCTGGTCATCTTCAAAAAACTTTAGGATCGACTGTTTTCGTCCAGCCCAATTTTCATCAATAACCCTTTGCCTACTTCGTGCTGCTTTTTGTTTCTGATTGCTTGTCAACCTCTGAATTTTCTTCTGCAATGCGCGTATCATATTCCTCTGTTCTCTTATTATATCCTCTTGTTTCTGTAATGCTGATGCAACCCGTGAGAGCTCCCTTTGTCTCTTTGCTAGTTTAACCCTTCGCAGCTTCTGTCTGTTTATACTGGCAGTACTGCTAACAGATTCCGGGGAGCCCTCATGTAGTTTTTCTCGTCTCAAAATATTGTTTCTGAAACTCAATGAGTTTTCGTCTTCAGAACTGTTGGTCTCTTCTGGTTGTCGTGTTCGACGGGTAATCTGAATGCTAGATGCTGACGATGGAGCCTCTGCGCGAATCACCGAAGCGCCCCTATTCAAAAATAGGGCTGGATCTATGTCACTGTCAGTGGAAGGAGTTCGGTCTCTAACAGCCCTTTCAGCATGTTCTGCTAACTTCTTACTAAGTCTGCTATTCCTAGCACGATCACGCCATTCTTTACGCTGTTCTCTTTTTTCTCGAGGTGTTAGATCGTCTATAAGCAGAATCTTCTTTTCTAATTTTCGTCTTTGACAGCGCTCGCGTTCTTTCCTTTTAGCTTCCTCGTACTTCAAAAGATTCTCTTTTATTTTGGCTCTTCTATTTCGTTCTCTTTCTCGTTTTGCTTTTCTTCTTTCCTCTGCGTTTTGCGGCTTGGTTGTCTTAGGTGGCATCTGGATCAATTAAATAGATTTCACATTGAAAAATCTTTCTCTGAGATTACGTTGAAATCACAATGTTGTACATTATTTATGAGGTTTAGTAAATTAAGAAAAACATATAGGGATTAATAAAGAAAAACATATAGGGATGCCAGCTAAAATAGCTACCGTTTGTTTTCTACTGTAAGGTTTTTTTAAAGTATAAAGTATACTTTATAAATGATATTCAAAATTTTTATAATCATGCCAGTTTCTTGGTTTTAAAGTTTGTCAATAGATGGCGATGGCTAGGTGTATTTTACACCCCGCTATCATTTGGTTCTTCGCAACATATATAAGATAAGCGTGCAAATTATCCACCAGTTTTTACCTCTTTATTATTAGTATAGATTAGTTTTTTATGCATTATTATGTTACTCAACAAGAATTAAATCAATTCAATTTCTATGTTGATTTATTTCTGTAATACAATATCCAGTTCAGATCCAGGAAATGGATAAATCGGCCGGTATCGGTATGGGCTACAGTACACTCGGCTGCCGGTGCCCTTTATTTAGTAGTTTGTCGTCTCTTTACTTACTTGATCCTTGAAGCAGTGATGTTGGTGACATGCTAGATAACTTCTTTGTGTAAACATCTTATCACAAACGCTGCAAGCAAATGGTTTCTTTCCACTGTGCACTTCTAGGTGAGTTGTTAGTGAAGACCTCCGTGTAAACTTCTTATTACAAATATCACATGTCAATAATCCATTGCCGGTGTGAACCCGTTGGTGAAGTAATAAAGATAACTTGGAACTATACGTCTTGTTGCAAGTATTACATGAGAACGTGTCCTGGCTGTGTGTGATGTTATCTGTCTTCTTGCAATTGTCACACGATAATGATTGACCGCTGTGAGAGCAACGCTGAGGTATTGTATGCTTCACTGCTATAGTGTCCTCTGAAAAAAAAAATTAAAAGTCAAGCAACTGGAGCTGGAGGTGACAGGATGCCGGTAAATGGGTAACAGTGGCCACTTACCATCAGATGGGCTCTGCCATTTGTAAGGCCTGAGGTCAGTGTGAACAAAAGGGGGCGCAATGAAAAAACACATCACTCTCCCTTGTTACCTCCTTCCAGGTACTGTCGCTCGCTACAAGGGTCACTAGTAACCTAACGAACCTAACCTTCGGGGTGCTCCGACTGCTATCACACATTTTCTCCTCAGAGCCCCCCTTTCTCTACTCCAACCTGACAGTACCTGGTAGTAGGGGCTGCTGCAGCACTTCTGATCCGATGACCATCTCCTCATTCACCTCATGCCCCTCGTACAGCGAGAGCGGGTCCTCTGACTTCACTCTTGCTTCCTGCCGGTCCGCGGGCTCCTGCTGGAGCTCGTCGTCGCTGCAGTCGGACTCGGGCTCCAGTTTTAATAACTCGTGTGCTCGGCCCGCGCTGCCGTCGCCATGCTCCGCGCAGTGCGGCTCTTCCTTGACGGTCACAGCACGGAACGATGTTCCACAGGACATGATCACATCGATTGTTTGCGGGATAAGTTTAAAGAAATACAAACAATTTGTGTGGGTTTTTACTTGGATTTTTTATGTTCAATCAAATAGGTATATGCCCCTTTTGTATTGTGTTTATGGCACAATAATTAATTCCGCCAGCTTCATTCTCTCTCTTTGTTTCCGTTGAGTGAGATTAGAGCACAAATTAGATAGTATACGTCCAAATTAGAGCTCATTAAATACAATACAACAACACGAAAAAGTAACCTAAAATATATTTTTATAATTCGTCCAATAATGGACAGGCAAACAAAAGTCATAGACCATACAGCCAAGTTCTTCAAAAACCGGCGGCGGTTACAGCACGGCCTCCATAACGACGTCTCCGACAAAATCCCGACAAAAAAAACAGTATGACGGCGGCGTTCGCGTCGCGAAGCTGATATTAGGGCGTTTGTGCACTATACGTTTCAGATTCACATTCAATACGTGAAAAAGACGGGACGTGAAATTCACGTCCTACCTACGTATAGTCATGGTGTGCTTTTGTGGTGGAGGCCGTGCTGTAACCGCCGGTTTTTGAAGAAAAACAAACAACATATTACTTGGCTGTATGGTCTATGACTTTTGCATGTCCATCATTGGACGAATCGAATTTAACAACCTCTCTGTCAACAACAACAAAAACAAAAATCCTTGTATTGTTATGAAAATTGGACTAGGAAATAAATAATTTGTATTTTGTAGGTTTAGAGCGCCCTCGCGAGTCAGTGGAAGCATCAAATAAGAAACAATCCATGTCGTTCCGTGCTGTGACCGTCAAGGAAGAGCCGAACTGGCAGGAGCATGGCGCCGGCAGCGCGGGCCGAGTACACGAGTTAATAAAACCGGAGCCCGAGTCCGACTGCAGCGACGACGAGCTCCAGCAGGAGCCCGCGGACCGGCAGGAAGCAACAATGAAGTCAGAGGATCCGCTCTCACTGTACGAGGGGCATGACGTGAAGTGGGAGATCGTCATCGGACCAGAATTGCCGCAGCAGCCCCTACTACCAGGTACTGGGGGAAAGGGGACACTATGAAAGCAGACGTAGTATATATAACTGTAGTGCTATAAATTTTTGGTTAGTATTCTTGATAAAATTTTCTAATTCCTTTTTGATCAGTGTGGACAGAAGGGGGCGCAATGAAAATGAATCGCAATTTTAAAAATTCACTTTTGGGGTCGGACGCTGCCCTGGAGTGGGTCGCGTGGATATGATTTTTGGAATATTTTCTAAACTACTCTGTCAAAAAAATATATATATTATTAATATTGACATGACATTTATTCATTATCCCTTAGAGTGTTAAAAAACCCGTTCGGGTCTCAAATGTAGTTCAAATACTAAACTTTATGTAGTCTAGATAGAATTCTTTTTTCAAAAACCAAAATATGACGACAGCCACATTCTAATGATTATTTTATATACATTATTTTATCATTAATGATCATACACAAGTTGTGTAAAATTGACATTTTGTATTTTCCTTTAATTTCGATTCTTTGACGATCACATTAACTTTGACCTTTTACGTAAGTGACACTATGTATGTATTTGTAATGTGTGATAAATAAATCTAATCTAAAAATTTTCCTGGGCGCCCTTTTCTCCACTCCAAATAACTATTTCTTAATTCCTTTTTTTTATATATATATTTATATTACATACATACCTACTTTTAAAATACGTTTTCCTAGTATTTAATGAATCACTTGTAAATTTTTTTAATGTAATTTATTTATTTATTTTATTTAAATGGAAAGGCAGCTAAAGCTGATGCTTCCATATCAGCAGTCGACTTGCTTTCATAATTTATATTAATTTATTGCGTCTTTTTAGATTTGAGAAAGTTGTCTAGTCTGTTCTTGAACATGTTTACGGAAGTGGCAGATACAACAGATTCTGGCAGATTATTCCATTTGGATGCAACCCTGTTGCTTAGAAAATTTCTGTAGGGGTTCAGCTGTGCATTGGCTCTTTGTATTTTCAAGTTGTGCCCTCTCAGTCTCTCTATCGGTTGTATAATATATGTTGTATAATATCGGTTGTATAATTGTATAATATATGTTCGGCAATCGGTGATGAACTGAACTTTCTTCTTTCTATCAGGTCCATTGACTTGTTGTTTAGTTTAAAGTGGCAAACAGAGAGCCCATCTGATGGTAAGTGGCCACTGTTACCCATTAACCGACATCCTGTCGCCTCCAGCTCCAGTTGCTTAAGTTTTAAATGGGTTTTTTTCAGGGGATACTATAGCAGTGAAGCCTACAATACCTCAGCGTTGCTCTCACAGCGGTCAGTCATTGTCGTATGACAATTGCAAGAAGACAGATAACATCACACACAGCCAGGACTCATTCCCATGTATTACTTGTAACAAGAAGTGTAGTTCCAAGTTGTCTTTATTACGTCACCAACGGGTTCACACCGGCAATGGGTTATTGACATGCGATCTTTGTCATAAGAAGTTTACACAGAAATCTTCATTAATAATACACCTAAGAGTACACAGTGGAAAAAAGCCATTCCCTTGCAATGTTTGTAATAAGAAGTTTACACAAATATCGAATCTAACATGTCACCAACGTGTGCACAGTGGTGAGAAACCATTCGCATGTGACATTTGTGATAAGAAGTTTACAGACAGATCGAATCTAACACGTCACCAACGTGTGCACAGTGGTGAGAAACTGTTCGCATGTGACATTTGTAATAAGAAGTTTACACGGAGGTATGACCTAACATGTCACCAACACATGCACAGTGATGAGAAACCATTCGCATGTGACATTTGTAATAAGAAGTTTACACGGAGGTATGACCTAACATGTCACCAATATGTGCACAGTAGTGAGAAACTATTCACATGTGACATATGTAATAAAAAGTTTACACGGAGGTATGACCTAACAGCTCACCGACGTCTACATAGTGGGAACAAACCATTCGCTTGCAATATTTGCAATGAGACGTTCACACGAAGGTCGAATCTAACATGTCACCAACGTTTGCACAGCGGTGAAAGACCATTCGCATGTGACATATGTAATAAGAAGTTTACGCAAAGCTCGACTCTAACACGTCACCAACGTGTGCATCGTGTGTCTGATCAAGCACTGAACAAACACTAAATAAAGAACATAAATGTTATATGGTTTTTCTGGACAACAGTACTTTAGTTATGATTAAAAATGGAGAAAAAGTTCCAATCCCATACTCAAGCATTCGGTTTCCGTGCATCGCGACTGGAATCGGAAGTAACTTGTTGTCACGCTACTGCCATACCTATTAAATACATACGTTAATTTTATTTTAATTATATATTTTTCGTTGATTTGTATTATTACCTATATGCTGTATGTATCTGTATTGAGTTTATACCTGTCAATAAAGAATATATCATATTTATCCCAATTGGAAGTTTGTTGCGCCCTTCTTCCCAGCACTAAGGGCAGTATTATAATGAGCGGCGCCGGCGCAATGTACGACATTACATGAGTTTGTATTAAATTATTGATATTTGAATTATTTGTGACGACCTAGGAAGCGATGGTATATATGCAATATAAAGTAGTTGACTTTTGTTTGTACTATTACTTGGTCTGTGCTTTGGTTGGGTGGGAAAGATGGAAGAGACGTTACATTCTTGTAAATGGAACATCTTTCTAGTGACAGAAATCATAGAGTTAAGATCTCTTTGGTGGGTTCTCGGTAGCAAATTTTTTTTATTCAAGGGACAAACCAACACACCGAACCTATTATATACCACTGTGCTTTAAGTTCGCCAAACCACCGTGTTGAATTTTTCTCAGTTCTGTCGATTATAATCCTCTGTGGTTCTGTTGTTAGTCAGCCCATCTGATGGTAAGTGGCCACTGTTACCCATTAACCGGCATCCTGTCGCCTCCAGCTCCAGTTGCCAAACTTTTAATTTTTTGTTTCAGAGGACACTATAGCGGTGAAGCCTGCAATACCTCAGGGTTGCTCTCACAGCGGTCAATCATTGTCGTGTGACAATTGCAAGAAGACAGATAACATTACACACAGCCAGGACTCGTTCTCATGTAGTACTTGCAACAAGAAGTGTAGTTCCAAGTTGTCTTTATTACGACACCAACGGGTTCACACCGGCAACAAATTATTTAAATGTGACATTTGTAATAAGAAGTTTACACAGAAGTCTGCTCTAACATGTCACCAACGTGTGCACAGTGGTAAGAAATCGTTCGCATGTGACAATTGTAATAAGGAGTTTACACAGAGGTATGCACTAAAACGTCACCAAGGTGTGCACAGTGGTGAGAAACCATTCACATGTGACATTTGTAATGAGAAGTTTACACGGAGGTATGCATTAACATTTCACCAACGTGTGCACAGTGGCGAGAAGCCATTCGCATGTGACGTTTGTAATAAGAATTTTGCGCGGAAGTCGGACCTAACATGTCACCTGCGTATACACAGTGGTGAGAAACGATTCGCATGTGACATTTGTAATAAGAAGTTTACACAAAGCTCGACTCTTACATGTCACATTCGTATACACAGTGGCGAGAAAATATTCGCATGTGACGTTTGTAATAAGAAATTTACACAGAAGTCTTCACTTATAACTCACCTTAAAGTACACAGTGGAAAGAAACCATTTGCTTGCAACGTTTGTGAGAAGAAGTTTACACAAAGATGTAATCTGACACGGCACCAACGGGTGCATAGCTCCAGTATCTAGGAAATAAAACTCTTATAAAAATATTTTTTTATTATCTAAGATAGAACAGATTTGTGAAATGTAAATACAATACTCGTTGCAAATTAACCCATCAGACAGTAAATTAAATTAGCAAAACCTAATCACAATTTATGAAAGGTTTTTCATTTACAAAATAAAAACTGGATTCTACTGTAAAGTTGTCTAGACAAATAAAAAGACAAAAGTGATCTCCTTAAAAGTTGTTTAAATATTCTCTTCTCTCCATTTCACATTCATCGAAGTCTTAGGACCGTTCTCTCTCTCTGCTTGATGACACTATTTATATTTAATTTTTTTTTTGTTTACATTTCCATTCATAATGGACTTCAAATTTTTAATTTGTTTTTGTATGTCTTGGCGGAGTGTCAGTGGCGTCGGGGATAAGACGCGGCCTATCATATCGAAAGGTCCGGAGTTCGATCCCGGGCTGTACCAATGGGCTTTTTCTCGAAACTTAAGTACATTCACTGACTGCTCTCAAACGGCGAAGGAAAACATCGTGAGGAAACCTGCATTATGCCGAAGAAGAAATTCTTAGACGCATGTGAAGTACACCAACCCGCACTGGGCTAGCGTGGTGGACTATAGCCCGAACGCCCTCGTTGAGAGGGTAGGCCTGAGCCCCAGCAGTGGGGACATGTTAATAGGCTGTAGATGATGTCTTCGCGAGCGTGAGCTTGGTGAACGGCTGTAGTTGCACCCACACTACAGTTCACATCCTCACTAAAACGATAGTTATCTTAAAACTTGAAAGATTTATTCTCACATGTTGCATAAAAAGTTTCCCGCATGAAATGACCTAATGACATTTCATTGTGGTTTCAGCTTACAGGCGGGATTTTGTCGAAGATGGTGTCTCATTTATTTTGTTTCATAGAAAACAAGAGCATTGGGGGTTTTGGTTGGTGTGTACACAGGTTGAATTTTTCAAGTGGGCGTGTGGATGACCAAATCCTTAACTTCAAGCAATAGCAAAAAATGCTCAAATAGTACACATATATACAGCATGTAATTTTTTCTTAAATCAATAGGTTAATGTTTTGATTTATTTTTTATTAAAATCGCCCCGGAGACTCCTTTGAGCATTTTTTGCTATTGCTTGAAGTTTAGGATTTGGTCATCCACACGCCCACTTAAAAAATTCACCCTGTATAATATAAGGGAATTTTTATTTATAGAGGCTTTTACATAAATTTTTTTGATAGTCATACACTGAAATTGCAAATATGTATATGTAATAATGTATTTATTATATACATCACAATTTTTTTCTACAACAGCTTCGTAGGTGTACGACGCAACAAACATCCAATTGGGATAAATAATAATAATTTTATATTAATAAATAATAAAATTATTTATTGGTAGGTAAAAACCCTAAAAACAACACATAAATATTGACAGGTACATACAGGTCCAATACATACAATAATATTAAAAAAACATAATCAACGAAATTTAGCATTTAACAAAATTAACGTAAGTTATGTATCTACTTAATAGCTATGGAGGTAGCCTGAAAACAATATACACTTCCGAAATAGAATGTTTGAGTATGGGATTCCACCATCACAAACTATGATTCCAAATTGTCGTTAATTTGTCGAATTTTGTCGCAAAAACATAGATTTTGTCAGTCCTCCGTTTAAAAGTTACAGGGGTTGGTTGAAAAAAATGACAGGTTGGAACTTTTTCTCAATTTTTAATCATGGCTAAAGTACTGTTGTCCAGAAACTGCTTGATCCTTGCTGCGGTGCACATGTTGGTGACGTCTTAGAGTCCAGCTTTGTGTAAACTTCTTATCACAAATGTCACATGCGAATGGTTTCTCACCACTGTGCACACGTTGGTGGCGTGTTAGTAAAGACCTCCGTGTAAACTTCATATTACAAATGTCACACGCAAATGGTTTGTCACCACTGTGCACATATTGGTGACATGTTAAGTCATACTGTTGTCCAGAAAATGCTTGATCCTTGCAGATGTGCACACGTCGGTGACGTGTTAGAGTCGAGCTTTGTGTAAACGTCTTGTTACAAATATCACATGCGAATGGTTTCTCACCACTATGCACACGTCGGTGGCGTGTTAGTACAGACCTCCGTGTGAACTTCATATTACAAATGTCACATGCGAAAGGTTTATCGCCACTGTGTACACGTTGGTGACATATTAGATTCGATCTGTGTGTAAACTTCATATTACAAATGTCACAAGCGAATGGTTTATCACCGCTGTGCACATATTGGTGACATGTTAGGTCATACCTCCGTGTAAACTTCATATTACAAATGTCACATGCAAATGGTTTATCACCACTGTGCACATATTGGTGACATGTTAAGTCATACCTCCGTGAAAACTTCAAATTACAAATGTCACATGCGAATGGTTTCGCGCCACTGTGCACACGTTGGTGACTTGTTAGATTCGATCTGTTTGTAAACTTCATATTACAAATGTCACATGCAAATGGTTTCTCACCACTGTGCACACGTTGGTGACTTGTTAGATTCGATATTTGTGTAAATTTCTTATTACAAACATTGCAAGCAAATGGTTTCTTTCCAGTATGTATTCTTAGGTGAATTGTTAGATCAGACTTCTGTTTAAAATTCTTATTACATACGTCACATATAAATAACTTGTTGTCGGTGTGAACCCGTTGGTGACGTAACAAAGACAACTTGGAACTACACTTCTTGTTGCAAGTAACACATGGGAACGAGTCCTGGCTGAGTGTAGTGTTATCCGTCTTCTTGCAATTGTCACACGACAATGACTGACCACTGTGACAGCACCGCTGAGGTATTGTGGGCTTCACTTCTATAGTATACTCTGAAATTAAAAATAAAACATGTAAGCATCTGGAGCTCGAGACGACAGGATTTTTTATTATTATTTATTTTATTATTAATCATAATAAAAATACATTATAATAAAATTGTCCCCCAAAACCGTCTGAACGGTTTGACTAGAAGAATGTACAGTCTCATTATATTAATCAATTTTGACTAGCTAATCACAACAAATGCTTACCAATAGATAATATTTTAAATCTATGATGTCGGTTCATGGGTAACAGTGGCCACTTACCATCAGATGGGCTCTCTGTCATTTGAAACTAAACAAGAAGTCAATGTTGACACAACTACAATTCTTTCTATCCCTGTTTTCATAGTGCCCCCTTTCCTCCAACCTGACAGTACCTGGTAGAAGGGGCTGCTGCAGCACTTCTGGTCCGATGACGATCTCCCACTTCACGTCATGACCCTCGTACAGTGAGTGCGGATCCTCTGACTTCACTCTTGCTTCGTGCCGGTCCGCGGGCTCCTGCTGGAGCTCGTCGTCGCTGCAGCCGGACTCGGGCTCCGGTTTTATTTGCAACTCGTGTGCTCGCCCCGCGCTGACGTCGCCGTGCTCCTCGCAGTGCGGCTCTTCCTTGACGGTCACAGCACGGAACGACATGACTAGGTATATGAATAGTTTGATATTTGATGTCTTCTACCATCTATCGACTCACGAGCGCGATAGACACAAAACAAATTAGGTAAAAAGGTAATTCAATTTCAATTTTTCCATTAGACCTGTCTAAAAAAGAGGCTGAGTATTTTTTTTGTTGTTGTTGATTTGTACACTATTGAGGACGGGCAAGGGAAGCTTTGTCCATACAGCCCCGTCTTACTCACGACTAGCTAGTCATGCTCTGTTTTTGTGGAGGCCGTGCTGTAACCGCCGGTTTAAATAAATATATGAAATAATACTTTAAATAAGACAGGGCTTTATGGACGAAGCTCCTTTGCCCGTCCTCAATAGAGTACAAATGAACAAAAAAAAAGATGTTTATATTTTTTTGCTCTGAAAAATTCTTTCGATTCGATCTATTTTATTTAGAAATAATTATTTGTAGTTTGTCTTAGCGCGCTCGCAAATCAGTAGAAGACATCAAGCATTAAACAATTCATATAATCATGTCGTTCAGTGCTGTGACCGTCAAGGAAGAGCCGCACTGCGAGGAGCATGGCGCCGGCAGCGCGGGCCGAGCACACGAGTTGCAAATAAAACCGGAGCCCGAGTCCGACTGCAGCGACAACGAGCTCCAGCAGGAGCCCGCGGACCGGCAGGAAGGTAGAGTGAAGTCAGAGGATCAGCACTCACTGTACGAGGGGCATGAGGTGAAGTGGGAGATCGTCATCGGACCAGAAGTGCTGCAGCAGCCCCAGCTACGAGGTACTGTCAGGTTGGGGGAAAAGGGACATTAGTTGGGGATAGAAATAATTGTTGTGCTGTCAAATTTTCAATGTTTGCCTTCACGATATCAGGCCCGTTGACTTGTTTAGTTTGAAATGACAAATAGAGAGCCCACTAATGGTCAGTGGCCACTGTTACCCATTACACGGCTTCCTGTCGCCTCCAGCTCCAGTTGCATAAGTTGTCAATGTTTTTTTTTCAGAGCATACTATAGCAGTGAAGCCTACAATACCTCAGCAGTGCTCTCACAGCGGTCAGTCGTTGTCGTGTGACAATTGCAAGAAGACGGATAACATTACACACAGCCAGGACTCGTTCCCATGTAGTACTTGCAACAAGAAGTGTAGTTCCAAGTTATCTTTATTACGTCACCAACGGGCTCACACAGGCAACAAGTTATTTACATGTGACATTTGTAATAAGATGTTTACAAAGAGATCTAATCTAACATGTCACCTGCGCGTACACAGTGGTGAGAAACCATATGCATGTGACATTTGTAATAAGAAGTTTACACGGAGAACTCATCTAACATGTCACCTGCGTAGACACAGTGGTGAGAAACTATTCACATGTGACATTTGTAATAAGAAGTTTACAGACAGATCAAATCTAACATGTCACCAACGTGTACACAGTGATGAGAAACTATTCGCATGTGACATTTGCAATAAGAAGTTTAAACGGAGATCTGAATTAATAATGCACCTAAGAGTACATACTGGAGGGAAACCATTTGCTTGCAACGTTTGTAATAAGAAGTTTACACAAAGCTCGACTCTAAAATGTCACATGCGTATACACAGTGGTGAGAAACCGCTGGCATGTGACATTTGTAATAAGAAATTTACACGGAGGTCTAGACTAACAATTCATATAAGAGTACATACTGGAGAGAAACCATTCGCTTGCAACATTTGTAATAAGAAGTTTACACAGAGGTTTAATCTAATACGTCACCAACGTGTGCACAGTGGTGAGAAACCATTGTTATATTAAGGTAATTAAATTTAACTAAATTAATTTAATAAACTTAATAATTTCAGCAAAGGCAAAGAAAATAGATTTGTTCCCTTGTGTCGTAGGTATTTATTTCCTCGCAAATGTGTTGAAAAACATTGTGTGCATGACGGGTAGTAAGGGTATTACAAACTCGAGTCATTAAAATCCCTCCGCCTTACTACCCTTATTGCACAATGTTACTATTGTGCACTCCACTGGACTACGTTTATAGCCATCATTTAGGTTTAAAATTAGTTTATGATATCTGTAGTAGTATTTCTTTGATACTGGATGTAGTTGTAGTGCCACTAGCCATTTATTTCAATAAACTCTGTACCAAAATATTTATTACTCTGTCATCTTGCAAAAGTTTCATCAAACTGTCTTCATTTCGTTTCGAATTATTTACTTTATTGTTAGTGCCGGTATTACTGTAATTATTGTCATTCTTGTTAAGTGAAGGAAACTCTTTGGTATTAAATAAATCAGCAAATTTAGTTTTGGGCCGAACTTTCTTTTTAATTTCAATTTGCACTTTATCGTATTTTTGCAGAACTTAGCTATATGACCATTTAAGAGACATTTGTAACATTGTTTTCCAGGGGTGTTATGTAGGTACTCTAACAGGGAATATCCAGCTATTTAGTTCCACTGAATCTGGTATCGGAAGACGCAGTGTAGGCAGGCCTCCCACAAGGTGGACCGACGATCTGGTGAAGGTCGCGGGACCCAGCTGGATGAGGTTAGCGCAGGACCGGTCGTCGTGGAGATCCTTGGGGGAGGCCTTTGTCCAGCAGTGGACGTCTACAGGCTGATATGATGATGAATCTGGTAGTGCGGTGGCCGCAAAAGCAATTGACACTGACGCTGTTGGTTTTAAGGTAAAAGTACCATCATCATTCTTGTCACTGCGAATGGATATAGTTTTCCTTGAGCCAGTAAGGTTACTGAAAAGTGTGGCATTGCTGGAATCTGTAGGAACGCCTGTTATAACTCATATCTGCTCGGAGGCTGAAGCTGGAATTGTTCTAAACAGCGACACTAGATTGGTTAACACGTTTGAACTGTTTGATACTTTTAGGGCTTCTTTCACCACTTCCTGATATTGTTACAGATAGTAATGTTAGAGATAAACTAATCTATCAGATAAATCTGTGTGATAGACTATATAAAATATATAAGATATAGGCAATCAGATACCTGTGAAACCAAAAAAATTGCCTATCTGTCAGATAACCTGAAGATAGGGTATCTGAGACTTTATCAGCAAGTGGTGAAAGAAGCCCTTAATGTTCCTGTTAAAAATGTTATGTACATAAGATCCCTGTTGCCTATGGGCTTTTTCTCATCAGTGCTCGATATGAAGACAATAAATTGAGCTCCTCCTGCGTTCTCTGGATACGTGCACTGTTATTTAGGTAGGTAAAATGGTTGGTACTTATCGGTCTCCTTCTCAGACTCCTCTGCAGAAGTATCCATGGTTGAGCTTTCCTCCGACACATTCCCATCATTCTCCGCCGTGCTGTTTTTTTCAGTCAACTTGCGTTTCCGCTTTTTCGCCATCGCCTTGCTCATTTTCAAAGCGTTAAACACGAAACTTTAGATAAAACTTTAATTTGAAAATTAGTTCAAATAATCGCCTTATCTCTACAAAAGTTCCCGCCCTTTTTTTGTTGTTGTTGATTTGTCCTCTATTGAGAACGGGCAAGGGAAGCTTCGTCCATACAGCCCTGTCTTATTTAAATTCGTCCAATGATGGACAGGCAAAAGTCATTGACCATACAGCCAAGTCATATTTTGTTTCTTTTTCTTCAAAAACCGGCGGTTTCAGCAAGCCTCCACAAATAGCACAACTATATTAGTCGGCGATTTCCAATCACAGCACGGCCTCCACGAAAGCACAACTCGTGCCATTCGGTGATCACACTGCAGTTCACGCCCGCATTAAACTGATAGTAGGTTTAACAAGGGACCTTTTGCAACGATCTGGTAGTCGTTTACACGCTTTTATTTAACTATCCCGCACAATATACACTATAATAGGCACTTGTTGCATATAAAACTATCACAGATATACACCAAAACCTACAATATACATTTTTTTCTGTTTCTCGTGGACATTAGGCGTCCTCTTTGTCTTTTTTGAGTACCTTTTCTGAGTTTAAAAACGCGGTTTATAATAATAATAGTTCTATATAAAGGTATAAACCCAATACAGATGAATTTATTTGAAAAACAGAAGCATTATCGATTCATATAATTTATTTATTTATTTAAAAAATATTTTGAATTATCTTGCAAGTTTCATTTTATTTATCCTACTTAATTAGGTAAATGGACCAAGATTATTACCGAGTGGTACCCCAGAGGGAACAATAGAAAAAGAGGAAGGCAAAATACAAGATGGGATGATGATATAAAGCAGATAGCAGGACAAGTGTGGTCACGAACAGCAAGGAACAGGAAGGAATGGAAAGCCTTGGAGGAGGCCTTTGTCACAAGACAAACTACTAACAAAAGAAGGGAAGAGGAAGGAGAAGAAAAATAAATAAATATGTAAAAATTAAGTTATTGCGTTAGTAATAATAAAAAATTGTAAATTAGTACCTATGTAAAATTTTAGTAGTAAATAAAGGCTTTATTATATATTATATTATTATAATTAGGTAAGAGAATGTCAGAACCTATGTACTTTTCAACATACCACAGACACAGAAGGAATAATATGAGGCTCTTTATCGTCCGATCTCCTACAAGGGTTCTATTTCAATATTTTGAGGTACAGACCCCTAAAAAAAACTACATTAGGACTATACAAAATAATATTATTTTATATTTGCTGTTTATATATTCTCGTCTTGGCCAAGATCTTGCAATTCTGAGCCCAGCAATAGCGAAACCATAGTTCACTGCATTTGATTTTCGTCGCAATAGGGGTTTTCATATTATGTGCTGATATATTGGTATGGGCTGCAGTACACTCGGCTGCCGGGTGCTTTATTTAGTAGATTGTTCAGATCGTCTTCGGTGCTAGATTTTTGAAGCTGTGCGCACGTTGTTGGTGACGTGTTAGAACCGACTTGTAGTTAAACTTATTATTGCAAATGTCACATGCGAATGGTTTCTCACCGCTGTGTATACGCAGGTGACTTGTTAGATAAGATCTCTGTGTAAACTTCTTATTACAAATGTTGCAAGCGAATGGTTTCTCTCCAGTATGTACTCTTATATGAGTTGTTAGTTTAGACCTCCGTGTAAACTTCTTATTACAAATGTCACATGCGAATAGTTTCTTACCACTGTGTAAACGCATGTGACATTTTAGAGTCTTATTTTGTTTAAACTTCCTATTACAAATGTTGCAAGCGAATGGTTTCTCTCCAGCATGTACTCTTAGGTGCATTATTATTTCCGACCTCTGTTTAAACCTCTTATTACAAATGTCACATGCAAATAGTTTCTCACCTCTGTGTATACGCAGGTGACATGTTAGATTACATCTCTGTGTAAACTTCTTATTGCAAACGTTGCAAGCGAATGGTTTCTCACCACTGTGCACATGTTGGTGACGTGTTAGATGAGATCTCTGTTTAAACTTCTTATTACAAATGTCACACGCGAATAGTTTCTCATCACTGTGTACACGTTGGTGAGATGTTAGATTTGATCTGTCTGTAAACTTTTTATTACAAATGTTGCAAGCGAATGGTTTCTCACCGCTGTGCACACGTTGGTGACATGCTAGATGAGATCTCCGTTTAAACTTCTTATTACAAATGTTACATGTAAATAACTTAATGTTGGTGTAAACCCGCTGGTGACGTAATAAGGACAACTTGGAACTACACTTCTTGTCACAAGTACTACATGGGAGCGAGTCCTGGCTGTGTGTAATGTTATCCGTCTTCTTGCAATTGTCACACGACAATGACTGACCGCTGTGAGAGCAACACTGAGGTATTGTAGGCTTCACTGCTATAGTATGCTCTGAAAAAAAAAACATTTACAACATAAGCAACTGGAGCTGGAGGCGACAGGGAGCCGTATTATGGGTAACAGTGGCCACTGACCATCAGTGGACTCTCTATTTGTCACCTCAAACTAAACAACAAGCCAATGGGCCTGATCGTGAAGGCAAACATTTAAAATTTGACAATTTCTATCCCTGTTTTCATAGTGCCCCCTTTCCTCCAACCTGACAGTACCTGGTAGAAGGGGCTGCTGCAGCACTTCTGGTCCGATGACGATCTCCCACTTCACCTCATGCCCCTCGTACAGTGAGAGCGGGTCCTCTGACTTCACTCTTGCTTCCTGCCGGTCCGCGGGCTCCTGCTGGAGCTCGCTGCAGTCGGACTCGGGCTCCGGTTTTATTTGCAACTCGTGTGCTCGCCCCGCGCTGCCGGCGCCATGCTCCGCGCAGTGCGGCTCTTCCTTCACGGTCACAGCACGGAATGACATGATTATAGGAATTGTTCATTAATTGATGACTTCCACTGACTCGCGAGCGCGTTAAATACAAATTAGGTAGGCACCTAACCTCACAAATTAGATAGTATACGCCTAACCTGCCTAGGTATAAACAATTAGTATTTATTTAAAAACAATTTTTATTTTCACATAAAAAACTTGGCCGAGGCTATTTTCACTCAAGATTTGTTTTTAAAATAATTTGAAGGCAAAGGAAAGGGATGTTCATACATCCTTCAAAAACATTCCGAATCAAGCAAAACGTCTTGCTCTGATTAGATTTTTTCCAGTAGTTTGTCCCAGGGGTTGTGAAACGCTACGGAATCAAATTTAATTGATGTAGTTTTTCATGTTCCGTTCCCTAATATTAACAATGATGGCATCCGTATCGTGTAATTTCTTTTTTTCATTAAACTAATTAAAAATTCCTCGAATTTAGGGAAAAATACAGGCAGGCAACACCAAAATCTTGAGTGTAAAATTTTTTTTTTTTTTTTGTAATTTTCCCATACGTTTTAGGTTATAATTTAATTTGTTATTGCTATTTACACTCTATGGTAAACTACCTGATCACTTTATTTCCATGGCAACGTGGGGAAATTGTCGGGGTGGCCCGTCATAGCCAGCAATGATTTCCCAAAAAATATTGCATGGTTTAATGGTGACATTTTTATCACAAAAGTGGCTATATTTTCAGTTTCCTTGTGATTTTGAGGTTTTACTTAAAGAGTATGCTTGGACATGGACTGAGTCGACCGACCTGTGGAACTCACCTCGCTAAATCGCCATAACTTGTTCAATTCTGAGGTTATTATTTAATTTGTGGGCTCCATCAAGTTGACGATGATGCCAATGTCACGGTGATCGACGAGACCTCATCCATGTGTGGGATTAGAAGGTGTAGGTAGATACCTCCTTTGTTCAACTTTCAACCTACTGCAGAAGTGTTTCCCAGTTGTAACGGGCCCACTAGTCACTGGACCTTGGGTCTCCTTGCTGCTGATACCACACACTGGTTCTAACATTCTTGACAATTGTTCCAGGATTCACCTACCATCTTGAATCCTACGCTACCGCCTTGGATGGCTATCATACTTTTACTAAACCTGCATGTATTATGGGGAAGGTGCCTTACATTGGATGGAAGCAGAACCTTTAACCTTTGACTTTTCTTCTGCAACCTTTTTAAGCTTAAGGCCTGTGAAATATTTTAATTAGGTATTTGACTTAGGGGAGGTGCAATTTTTATAAATAAAACATAATTAGATAAAGGTAGGTACTTAATTATTTATTAGTTTTCTTTATTGAACCTAGATACCCTACCTACCTGCCGGCTAAAGGCCAACAACAAAAGCCCAACCGCCCCACAGTGTCACAACTTGGTGTAGAGGCTTGCATGTCCACTAGAAGGGAAATAGCATCTATGTACCACACTGCTGCTGACTATATATCAAACCTACAACATCCACCTGCATACCTATCTACCTTCGGAATTATGTTATGAGCCTTGCCCCGGAGGATGCGGTTAATGCCAGATGCTCAGAAAAGCAGATATTTGTCATGGTATTAATATTTCATTTTATTCTATGGCAATTAGTGGCCCATAAACATATAAGTAAGTACATTAGCCTACTTAATATTTGAGAATTCTTACACTTAAAAATTCATTACAAATTAATTAGCTAATGGCCCAGCTGGGATTTCGGACCTTTTGATATGATAGGCCCCGTAATTGTATTAGTCTGTCTCACTACCCTAAGCAGCGGGACATTACTCCTACTGGCCAAAAGTCTTCAGGAACACATCATTGTGTTGGGTTGAGACTCGGGAGTATAAAGAACCTAGAGTATCCACTTTCTTCCATAGGTGTTATATCCAGGCCGGGATTTCCGCCTAGGCCCACAAGGCCCGAGCCTAGGGCCCCAGCCATCCAACGGGTCCCCAGCCGTGCCCTGCGAAGGTCCCTGGGTCTCTAAGTCCAGGCCTGGTTATAGGTATCCAGTTCCTCCATAGGTGGATGTGGCTCCCGATGTTATGCCTATTGTCAGGATCAGTGGGACATCTGGGAATAAATAATCTAATTAATTACCTATTTAACAAGTTTAAATAAGTATGTTAAGTATCTACCGGTCAGTGTGGACAAAAGAAGGCGCAATGAAAAAAACTTAGAAAAAATTCTCTTTTTTGGAATCCGACGCTGCCCTGGCGTTGTTGGCGTCAGGGTGGACCAAAGGGGACGCAAAAAAATCTTAGAAATTTTTGAATTGGACTTTAAAAAATTTTCGAAAAATTTCGATGTCATTATGGCACACCCTACTTTTTTGATGCAATTCGACAGGGGGGACATCGAGACAAGCAACTTTTGTTATATACTTTTTTTTTCCTGCGCCCCTCCTCCGGCCGCTAGAGGGGGGTCAATTGGGGCGCCCTTATCAAGGCGAAAAGGACTTAGAAAAATTTTCAACTTATTTCGATGTCAGTATAACACCCCACTTTTTTGATGCCATTACGCCCCTTCCCCTGGGCGCTAGAGGCGGGGGGTCATCGTCGATGTCATAGTGACCCCCCCCCCCCTTTTTTGGGGGGGGGCATTCGACAAGTCGCGTCATGGCCAATGACTTTTGTCTGAACCGTTTTGTTGTGCGCCCCTTATTTGGCCTTCTAAAGCGGCACAAAGTGCCTACACGGTGCATATGTAGCAAAGAGGGCGGCCTTATATCTAGGCAAAAAGGACTTAGAAAAGTATTCGAAAAATTTCGATGTCAGTATAACACGGAACACCCTACTTTTTTGATGCCATTCGACAGAGGATATCGAGACAAGCAACTTTTGTCATATACTTTTTTTTCCTACGCCCCTCCCCCTGGCTGCTAGAGGGGGGTCCACAATGACATCGACCATGACCCCCGCCTGTAGCGCCCTTTCGCCTTGATAAGGGCGCCCCACTTGACCCCCTCTCTAGCGGCCAGGGGGAGGGGCGCAGGAAAAAAAAAGTATATAACAAAAGTTGCTTGTCTCGATGTCCCCTGTCGAATGGCATCAAAAAAGTGGGGTGTTATACTGACATCGAAATTAGTTGAAAATTTTTCTAAGTCCTTTTTGCCTTGATAAGGGCGCCCCAATTGACCTCCTCTCTAGCGGCCAGGGGGAGGGGCGCAGGAAAAAAAAAAGTATATAACAAAAGTTGCTTGTCTCGATGTCACCTGACGAATGGCATCAAAAAAGTAGGGTGTTATACTGACATCGAATTTTTTCGAATTTTTTTTTAAGTCCGAAAAATTTTTTCAGATATGAAAATTTTTTTTTGTCTTTTTTTCTTTTTGTACCTCAACCAGGTCGCGTGGAAGTGTTTCTGGTGATTTCTGAATATTTTCAAAAAAAAATTCCTTGGCGCCCCCTTTTGTCCAACCAATAGGTTGGTTTGTTCGTGCGTTTCGCGCGTTTGCTCGCGCGTTTCGCGCATTTGTTGGTTGGTTGGTTGGTTGGTTAGTTGGCTGGTTGGTTGGTTTTGGTTTGTTTGAAGTGTTGCATGCACAGCTCAGTTAGTATGTCAAGTAGCCTTCTTTTTAAACGCGAATGAGGTCGCGGGCATAAGCTAGTGGCATATAAAACTATCACAGATATACACCAAAACCTACAATATACATTTTTAGGAAAACTAAATAAAAAAGACAACCGTCTCCGACAAAATCCCGCCAAAAAGCCTCCATCATAGTCACAAACGTGAATTTTCATAAAGGCCAAAAAATATTTAAAAAAAAACAGACTGGTCTATGATTAATAATTCATAGACAAAGTAGACCAACGTCGTCTTTTTTTTCCATGTCCAATGCCTAGACGTGGAAGGAACCCTTTTAAGCCAGATCTTTTATAGTCATGGAAAGCTGATTTCAAGTACCTCTAGTCAAGCATGTTCGGATACGCATCGATTAATTATAATTCATAAAACCGGTAATTGGTTCACATCACTAGTGACGCGTGACTGATGAACGCAGTCAGACCATCAATCGGACGTCAAAAGATTTATGAAATAAGTCTAAATTCAAAATAATATATGGCTTAAAAGTCCCGTTACCAAGCCAAAATCTAATTTAAAAACAAATGTCATCTGTCACCACTGTGACACTGACGTGTGAGCTGTCAATGTCACTTATGACATTGACAGTTCGTACGTCTGTGTGCGTATGTGTGCGTATGTGTGCGTGTGGGTGTGTGTCTTGACCTTGAGTACATATAGCCCTTTCGAAAAAACTTAGAAAATTTTTTTTTTTTGTTCACTTGTCCTCTATTGAGAACGGGCAAGGGAGCTTTGTCCATACAGCCCTGTCTTATTTAAAGCATTATTTCTTATAATTATTTAAACCGGCGGTTACTCCACAAAAACAGAGCACGACTAGAGTTAGTCGGCGATTTTCAATAAAACCGCAGCACGGTCTCTCTCTAAGAGGGCACAACTAGTGCCATTCGGTGATCCACACTGCAGTCCATGTCCGCATTAATTTTGTTCGCGCGACAGAAAACAAAACAATATCGCCTGCCTCGATCGATTGGAAATTGAAGCGACGATTTCATAGCTAAAATGTGCTAAACTTATTTTAGGTACCCGGATAATGAGAGATTTACACGGGGGTCAGTGTGGACAAAAGGGGGCGCAATGAAAAAAAACTTAGAAAAAAATCACTTTTTTGGAATCCGACGCTGGAAATGTCGAAAAAAATAAAATAAAATGCGTCTAGGTCTGTGGTTACAATATTCCCTGGCAGTGCTTATAATATTAGGCAGTCTATCAGCGAAAAGATCCAGGTCCTCGTACTGGGTGAGCATGTTACTATAGCCCGCGAGGTGGGTAACATTACATATAAATGTTATATACTTAGTCCGCCAGACCACTTACAATAGGAATGAAGTTTCCAATTATGATGATGATGATACAGTGGCAAAAAAAACAGTGTTAAAACTTTTAAAAAAAGATATGGAAAAACAAAAATGAAAAAAAAAAAAAAACTTATGGAGAAAGGAGCTTGGCGTTATATAATTATTTAAATATGTGACAGTATTTTCAATTTCAATTCAATTTCATTTATTTATTTATACTAACACTTACAGTCGAGCCAAGCGTGAAAGGCATTAAATAATACAATAATTAATATCATACAAGATCTGAATACAAAATTTTGAAAGCCTTGACTGACTAGACCGACTACAGAGTAGCTCGACGACGAAGGCGTAATTCACAAACTATATAGGGATTGGCGTAATTGTGCTGCATTGCCCCTGAATGGGGAAAGTTGCGTGTGCAAAGCACCCAGGGACAGAATAAATAACTTGTAGGGGGATCAAGCAGGGTGTCCGGGAAAAAGCCCCGAGCAAGTACTGGGCACCTCCCCCGCGATTCGGCCTATATGAACTAGATGCCGAGGAAGGTGGTGGGTACACAGTGCGGCTGGCGGAACGGAAGCCTCAGTGGGCGAGCCCGACTCGCACTTGCCGGCTTTTTATTTAGTAGTTTGTTCAGTTCGTCTTCAGTGCTAGATCCTTGAAGCTGTGCGCACGTTGTTGGTGACGTATTAGAACCGACCTGTAGTTAAACTTCATATTACAAATGTCACATGCGAATGGTCTCTCATTCATGTGTATACGCAGGTGACATGTTAGATTATATCTCTGTGTAAACTTCTTATTACAAATGTTGCAAACGAATGGTTTCTCTCCAGCATGTACTTTTCTCGTGTTATCGTTACTACAAAATGGAGCAACAAATGCAATTACTGCTAGAAAAACTTTCGAATCAATTTAGCGCACAACTACAATTACAAACAAAAGAATTAACAGAAAAACTTACGAAGAACCTCACAGAAACTATAGAGGAAAAACTCAATCCGCTCTACGAAGAAAACCAAGCGCTGAAAAATGAAATAGGAGCCCTAAAGGAGAAACTACAAATAATCGAAAAGGAAGAAAGAAAGAAAAACTTAATCCTTCATGGAATTCCAGAAAAGGAGAAAGACAACACTGAACTCTTAGAGTTAGTCTTAGAAACCCTTAACAGCGTAAACGATAAGGCTGGGACAGACAAGTGGGACAAATGGGAGATAAGTAAAACTCATCGAATTGGTAAAAAAAACGACAATAATAAAAGACCAATACTATTATCGGTCACCCTGGAATGGAGGAAGATAGAAGTCCTACAGAACAAGAAATTCTTCACTGAAGGGATATATATTACCGAAGATTTCCCAAAAGACGTGTTAAAAATAAGAAAAGAACTAAAAACCAAATTACAGGAAGAAATCAACAAAGGAAATATTGCCTTTATTCGCTACGACAAATTGATAATAAAAGAAAGCAAAAACTCAGAGAAAAGAAAGAGAACCCCATCCACACCAGATGCAACTAATAGATCACAAGATAAAACACCAACCTCCAAGTTCAGTAAGGTCAACTCCGACTACATTTTCAAGAAAAATAAAACCAATGCACACGATACCAACTAGCAACTACAAACCGGACCCCAAACACAACAAAACATACAAATATACAAGCAAAATAAAACATTCCCCAAGCCGACTGGTCCTCGTGGGGAATCAGACCACTACCCTCCACCAAAAATAAAAAATACCAAAAACGCAACGAAACAACTTAAAATCTGTACCTACAACGTCAGATCACTATCTTCAACAGAAAGACTAATAGAACTAACCGAAGCACTGAAGAAAATAGAATATGATATAGTCGGTCTAGCTGAAGTTAGAAGACTTGGCTGCAGTATAGAAGAACATGACTCATTCATCCTATGCTACAAAGGAGAAACACCGGGATTACACGGAGTAGGATTCATAATAAGAAAAATATACAAAAATAACATAATAAACTTTACTGGATTATCAGAAAGAGTGGCTATTCTACACCTTAAATTCGATGACTTTCCACTAACACTGATTCAAGTATATGCTCCAACCGAACAATCTAGCTCAGAGGAAATAGAAAAATTCTATAGAACTTTAGAGGAAGCTCAAAAACTTTCTTATAGTAATGTTATTGTAATGGGCGACTTCAATGCCCGAATTGGAATACCAAAAGAAGATGAGAACTTGATAATGGGTACGTCTGGCTATGGAACCAGGAACGAAAGGGGCGAAATTCTCATACAATATGCATACGAATCAAAACTATACATATTGAACACTTACTTCAAGAAAAAGAAAAGTCGCAAGTGGACATGGATTTCCCCGGACGGAAAAACGAAAACAGAAATTGACTATGTACTGTCAAACCTCCGACATAAGTTCACAAACACAGAAATACTCAATAATATAGAATTTCCATCGGACCACAGATTAATTAGAGCCACCCTAACTTTAGGAAAATCGGAAAAAAGTCGAAAGCGCTACACAAACACCCCAAAAATACCGAAAACGGACGAAGAAATATCCGTATACCTAGCCAACCTAAAACCTAATTTAGAAGAACTCAAGAACACAGTACAAACAGAAGTACAACAATATTACAATGAACTTGAATCCATAATAATCAACAGCTCAAACACAAAAGCTAACCAAAATAAAGAAAGTAACACACATAAAATTTTCAGCAATCACACCATAACACTAATAGAAAAACGAACCGAGCTCATAAATACAAAAAACAAAACCAAAGAAATGAAGAAACAACTAACAGAACTATTTAAAGAAACAAGCAAATCAATCAAGAACGACTACAAAAAATACAGAATGCAAACTATAGAGCAGAACCTAAAACAATACAGAAGCTCCAAAAGAGGATTCAAGGAGTTAAACACACATAGAGAGTGGATACAGAGTTTGAAGGAAAGAGCCCACAAAACAAAATCAAGGAAAGAAGTCTTAAACTGCGCAACAAAGTTCTACAGAGAACTATACACAAAGCGACAAGAAAGTAATAATGACACAAATACTAAGTCTGGTACAGACAATACATCCGAAACCACGCCCATCGACGAAATAGAAATCCTGAAGCACATAAAGAAGCTGAAATTAGAGAAAAGCCCCGGACCAGAAGGGATACAAAACGATATTTTAAAAATAGGAGCTAAGGCGCTAGTAACCCCACTGGCATGTCTATTTAACATGATCTTAAGCACTGGATCGATACCAAAACAGTGGAACAACTCCGACATCATACTGCTGTACAAAAAAGGGGACCCACTAGATGTCTCGAACTATCGCCCAATCAGCCTGTTATCTAGTATATACAAACTTTTCTCATCTATAATACTCAGTAGAATAGGGCCCCAGATAGACAAACTACAACCAATAGAACAAGCAGGCTTTCGCTCAGGATTTAGCACAATAGACCATATACACACAATAGAACAAATCATTGAGAAATATAAAGAATACAATAGACCTTTATATATAGCCTTCATTGACTATACGAAGGCATTTGATAGCATCTCTCATAATGCCATCTGGAAGGCTCTGGACAACTGCAATGTCAATCAAATATATGTAAACACAATCAGAAACATCTACAAAAAAAATACAAGCAGAGTAAAACTCGAAACTAGAGGCGAGGAGATAGAAATAAACAGAGGCGTTCGACAGGGAGACCCACTGTCGCCTAAACTCTTCATCGCAGTTTTAGAACACATATTCCAGAATATGGAATGGGAAAAGGAAGGCATATATATCGGTGATAAACAACTCAGCCACCTAAGGTTCGCTGACGACATAGCACTTTTCGCAGAAAGCAGTACAAAAATTAAAAAAATGATCAACACTCTAAACACAGAAAGTAAAAAAACAGGCCTGGAAATGAACCTAAGTAAAACAAAAGTAATGACTAACTCCCTAAAAAACAAAATACATCTCAACGACCAGGAACTAGAATACGCGGATCAATATATCTATCTGGGGAAACAAATATCATTTAAGGACTCCAATACTGAAGAAGAAGTAGACAGAAGAGTAAACATAAGCTGGAAAAAATTTTGGTCTCAAAAAGAGATTTTGAAAGGCAGCTTTTCAGTAGAAATGAAAAAAATTATAATGGATTCCTGTATCCTTCCCTCGATCACGTACGGTTGTCAAACTTGGGTATACAATGACAAGATAAGAAATAAAATAACCACCTGCCAAAGGGCCATGGAGAGGAGCATGCTGAAATTAAGAAAAATCCAGAAGATTAGAAGTGAGGATATAAGAAGAAGAACCAAACTAACAGATGCACTCCAATTCGCCCTAAAAATGAAATGGCATTGGGCAGGACATATCGCCCGACTACCAGAGCCGCGTTGGACAAATAGAGTCACAGAGTGGGTGGGCCCTATTGGAAAAAGAAGACCAGGAAGACCAAGGAAACGATGGGTCGACGACATAAATGCAATCGCAGGACCTACCTGGTCTACAAAGGCAAAGGACAGGGACAGATGGAAGGGGTTGGAGGAGGCCTATACCCAAAAGGGGTCCTTATGAAAATGAAACAAAAATGTGTAAAAACCAAATTATTTTATAATTATGTACATGAAACACTGTAACAAAATTTTTTATGTAAGGAATAAATGGCTTTTTTATTTTTTATTTTTATTTATTTTATTTTATTATGTACTTTTAGGTGAGTTGTTAATTTAGACCTCAGTGGAAACTTCTTATTACAAATGTCACATGCGAATAGTTGCTCCCCGCTGTGCACACATCGGTGATGTTTTAAATTAGTTCTCCGTGTAAACTTCTTATTACAAACGTTGCAAGCAAATGGTTTCTCTCCAGTATGTACTCTTAGGTGCATTATTAGCTCAAACCTCTGTATTAACTTCTTATTACAAATGTCACATGCAAATGGTTTCTCACCACTGTGTACACGTTGGTGACGTTTTAGAGTCGAGCTTTGTGTAAACTTCTTATTACAAACGTTGCAAGCGAATGGTTTCTCTCCAGTATGTACTCTTAGGTGCATTATTAGCTCAAACCTCCGTGTAAACTTCTTATTACAAATGTCACATGCGAGCGGTTTCTCACCACTGTGTATACGCAGGTGACATATAAGATTAGATCTCCTATTAAACTTAATATTACAAACGTTGCAAGCGAATGGTTTCCGTCCACTGTGTACACTTAGGTGAATCTTTAGTGAAGACTTCAGTCTAAATTTCTTTTCACAAATGTCACATGCATATGGCTTCTCACCACTGTGTATACGCAGGTGACATGTTAGATTACCTCTCTTTGTATACTTCTTATTACAAACGTTGCAAGCAAATGGTTCTTGTCCTCTGTGCACAACTAGGTGGGTCTTTAGTGTAGACTTCTGTCTAAATTTCTTTTTACAAATGTCACATGTAAATAACTTATTGTGAACTTGTTCGTGACGTAACAAAGACAACTTGGAACTGAACTTCTTGTTACAAGTACTACAAGGGAATGAGTCCTGGCTGTGTGTAATGTTATCTGTCTTCTTGCAATTGTCACATGACAATGACTGACCGCTGTGAGAGCACTGCTGAGGTATTGTAGACTTCACTGCTATAGTATGCTCTGAAAAAAAAAACATTTACAACATAAGCAACTGGAGCTGGAGGCGACAGGAAGCCGTATTATGGGTAACAGTGGCCACTGACCATCAGTTGGGCTCTCTATTTGTCACCTCAAACTAAACAACAAGCCAATGGGCCTGATCGTGAAGGCAAACATTTAAAATTTGACAACACTACAACTGTCTGTTTTCATAGTGCCCCCTTTGCTCCAACCTGACAATACCTGGTAGTAGGGGCTGCTGCAGTACTTCAGGTCCGATGACCATCTCTCCCTTCACCTCATGCCCCTCGTACAGTGAGCGCGGATTCTCTGACTTCACTGTTGCTTCCTGCCGGTCCGCGGGCTCCTGCTGGAGCTCGTCGTCGTTGCAGTCGGACTCGGGCTCCGGTTTTATTTGCAACTCGCGTCCTCGCCCCGCGCTGCCGTCGCCATGCTCCTCGCAGTCCGGCTCTTCCTTGACGGTCACAGCACGGTACGACATGACTGCTTATATGAATTATTTATTTTATTATTTAATTACTTTCCGGAAGATTACAACTTATATCACCTAAACATGAAAATATACATTTGATTTCTATAAGTTAATTACAATCTTCGCCTGTTGTACCTGAGTTCAAACCATAATATATGTAATGACAAGAAAAGAACCATGATCAAAATAACAAGAAGTTGAGAGTTATATGAAAAGTTATTACATTAATACATAATGATGAAATAACAAAGGTGAGGTGATGCAGGGTGGTGTCGCAGTGTCGGGTTTAAATGAAAAATTGTTGTGCAAGTTTGCGCCTAACAGTAGTGCTACTGGTACAAAACAAATCAACGTCAAATTCAAGTGGTAGCTTGTTGAAGCTATTACTGGCACGCACGAGAAAACTGTTACGTCTGTAACTTGTGCTTGCAAAGGGCACGTGCAGAATAGGACGTTGTCTAAATCCTAATTGATAATTATTTGATGCTACTAACTCGCGAACGCGATAGACATAAATTAGGTAATTGTCGAAGACTCTATATCATTAATCTGTGATATTTAAGTACAATTTCAATTTTTCCAAATAATTACAAAAACAGATCGAGGCTACATACTTTTTTTTTGTTGTTGTTGTCAGTGTGGCCAACTCGCTTGGATGTTTGAGCACTAAACGAATCTAAAAAAGCACCAGATTTACAGGATTTTCAAGAAATGAGCACTAGATGTTTAAAACTTTAAAAAAACGCAACAATATAAATGAGTAAAAGAATTTAGAAACTCAATATCAATTTAGTTAGGTAGGTACCTTACAAAATCAAATCAAAGTCGGCGAGCACAGTCGGTAAATATAATTTTCATCGCGCGACAGAAAACAAAACAGTATTGCCTGCCTCGATCGATTTGAAAATGGCGCGACGATTTCATAGAAAATGTGAATGATGAATGAAATTTTCTACAGAAGCAGTGATTCCTCCAGATTTCATACATAAATTCGGATTTCCGATACGCGCTCGCTCGTCGCTTGGTACTTTTGGTGGTGACTGAAAAAGCACTAAAAAGGGCACTAGGCACTAAAATTTAATTTTGAGCGCTGACATCTGTAAAAATGCACCAGATCTAGTGCCGAAAGCACTAAGTTGGCCACATTGGTTGTTGTTGATTTGTCCTCTATATTGAGGACGGGCAAGGGAGCTTTGTCCATACAGCCCTGTCTTATTTAAAGTCTTATTTCTTCTATTTATTTAAACCGGCGGCGGTTACAGCACGGCCTCCACAAAAACAGAGCACGACTAGAGTTAGTCGGCGATTTTCAATTAAACCGCAGCACGGTCTCCACGAGGGCACAACTAGTGCCATTCGGTGATCCACACTGCAGTTCACGTCCACATTAAACTGATAGTAGGTTTAATGAAGATTTAACAAGGGACATTTTGAAACGATCTGGTAGAGTCGTTTACACGCTTTTAATTAACTATCCCGCACAATATACACTTTAATAGGCACTTGTTGCATAAAAATCACAGTTATACACCAAAACCTACAATATAAATTTTTTTTTGGAAAACTAAATATAAAGACAACCGTCTGCGACAAAATCCCGCCAAAAGCCTAATTTTTTTTTGATTCGTCCGTCTAATGATGGTCAGGCAAAAGTTATAGACCATACAGCAAAGTCATATTTTGTTTGTTTTTCTTCAAAAACTGGCGGTTACAGCACGGCCTCCACAAAAACAGATCACGACTATAATCTTATATATAATAGTCGGCGATTTTCAAAGGCAAGTAGTAGATCCTCAGATTAATCACCCGTCTAATCTGAGAGTAGATCACAAAGTAGATGCTATTTACACAAAAGATGTTGGTTTTTTTTTATTTGAAGGCAAAGGAAAGTGGCGCTTATACAGCCTATTCCTATTCATCTTGAAAGATAGCAGAGCAGTGCTCGACCGTGATGCCGGTGGCGCAATATATAGCAAAGCATCCACTAAGTCATGCCGTTTTTCATAGTTAGGAAGGTACGCGTTAAGTCTGCAAAACTCGTAGATTTGATGGACAGAAAGCCTAGGAGCTCCTCCAGCTGGATCCATTGATACCATAGTGGACCCGCCACTTATAAGTCGTCTACCCACCTTTTGGGGTCCCCTTCTTTTTGTTTACCATTTCAGTAGGTTAATCGTGGTTTATAAGAAAAACAAATGCATTTACAATCTCATAAATTTAATTTCTTATCTTTTAAAAATATTTCTGAATTATTTACAAGTTCCGTTAAGTATTTATCCAACTTAATTAACTTAAATCAGTTTAATAATAAAGTACAATGTTCAGTCTGATTAGTAAGTACAAGCGTACCTCGTGGAGAGGAATCTGTCAATTTCATTAATTTTTATTTCTTATCTTTTCAAAATATTTCTGAATTATTTACAAGTTCCGTTAAGTATTTATCCAACTTAATTAACTTAAATCAGTTTAATAAAGTACAATGTTCAGTCTGATTAGTAAGTACAAGCGTACCTCGTGGAGAGGAATCTGTCAATTTCATTAATTTTTATTTCTTATCTTTTCAAAATATTTCTGAATTATTTACAAGTTCCGTTAAGTATTTATCCAACTTAATTAACTTAAATCAGTTTAATAAAGTACAATGTTCAGTCTGATTAGTAAGTACAAGCGTACCTCGTGGAGAGGAACCTGTCAATTTCATTAATTTTTATTTCTTATCTTTTCAAAATATTTTTGAATTATTTACAAGTTCCGTTAAGTATTTATCCAACTTAATTAACTTAAATCAGTTTAATAAAGTACAATGTTCAGTCTGATTAGTAAGTACAAGCGTACCTCGTGGAGAGGAATCTGTCAATTTCATTAATTTTTATTTCTTATCTTTTCAAAATATTTCTGGATTATTTACAAGTTCCGTTAAGTATTTATCCAACTTAATTAACTTAAATCAGTTTAATAAAGTACAATGTTCAGTCTGATTAGTAAGTACAAGCGTACCTCGTGGAGAGGAATCTTTCAATTTCATTAATTTTTATTTCTTATCTTTTCAAAATATTTCTGAATTATTTACAAGTTCCGTTAAGTATTTATCCAACTTAATTAACTTAAATCAGTTTAATAAAGTACAATGTTCAGTCTGATTAGTAAGTACAAGCGTACCTCGTGGAGAGGAATCTTTCAATTTCATTAATTTTTATTTCTTATCTTTTCAAAATATTTCTGAATTATTTACAAGTTCCGTTAAGTATTTATCCAACTTAATTAACTTAAATCAGTTTAATAAAGTACAATGTTCAGTCTGATTAGTAAGTACAAGCGTACCTCGTGGAGAGGAATCTTTCAATTTCATTAATTTTTATTTCTTATCTTTTCAAAATATTTCTGAATTATTTACAAGTTCCGTTAAGTATTTATCCAACTTAATTAACTTAAATCAGTTTAATAAAGTACAATGTTCAGTCTAATTAGTAAGTACAGAGGTACCTCGGTGAAAAGAAGCAAGCAGAGACCACGTGGTGGCTTTTGCACGACCGTCTGCAGCAAATTGTGATAGCCCAGTCGGTCGCTGGCCTGACTTCCACACCAATTTTCGAGATGGTCTTTAACCTATATGTTGGCCAGGGATATACACTATCACTGTACAAAGTTTCATCAAAATCCGTTCAGTGGTTTTTGCGTGATGCTTGAACAAACAGACAAAATTTTTAAAAACAGCTGTTTTGGGGTCTGTAGAAGTTTACAATAGCTTTAAGTAGGTACCTACTTTTTTTAAATATTTAATGTACACACTTGGACTCTTTAACATTTTCATATACATACATAGGTGGACGGATAATAAGAAACAGGGCAAGATTTTCATACAATCGAGGTCACTTTGAAGCCATGGTTCTCCGAGAAGGATTGATCGGGGCATGATCTGATGACGGTCATCGAGAGAGTAGACGGAGGACTCTTAGATCGCAATAGATATCCAACTGATTATATGAGCCGTTTGGAAGCAGCATCGTCATGATTCCTTAACTTTAAAATTTCCATACATTTTGATGCCATTTTGCGGATTTTTTTTGGAACCATGGCTTCAAAGTGACCTCGATTGTGTCAAAATCTTGCCCTGTTTCTAATTATCCGTCCACCTGTGTATGTATAGATTATCGGTAACGCTCTAAAAAAAAATACACGCTTTGTGATCCATGACACGGGTTCACAATTTTCGAAGTTACTGTCATCACGTCTCTTCTTACTGTCATCACGTCTATTCTTACTGTCATCACGTCTCTTCTTACTGTCATCACGTCTATTCTTACTGTCATCACGTCTATTCTTACTGTCATCACGTCTATTCTTACTGTCATCACGCCTATTCTCCAATGTCAGGTGTCACGGGCAACAGGCGGGTTGTCAGACTTTTGCCGCTCCAGTTAAGGAAGTCAGGGCGGCAGTAGGGGCGGCAAAACGTGCTGCGGGAGCGGCAACAGCGACGGGAGCACCTCGTGTGCCGCCTTCTTGGTCTTCTTGCCTTTCTTGTTAGACTGCAGTTTCATCTGGGAATCATTTACAAATGTTATAGTCCCTGTAGAGTTTAATGGCGGCTGTGTGAAGTTGGCTGATTACTGCGCAATGACTATGATGAGGCAATGACAAATACTATCTTAGGTCTCAGAGGGGAGTTGTGCGGGTGCACTAGAGACGCTCGTTCAATTTCAAGAAATAGTCCATTGATTCGATCAACCGAATCAAACTTTCGAGTTTTTGGACATCTCTATGTATCACTCGCTATCTCGCTTACGCACACACTGTCAGCGATGTGCAAACAATCTGTGACTATATTCATTCAGCCGCCAAGAAATTCCGTATCGTCTAAGCAATTTGCCTATATACGGCAGAGTGCCTAAAACGTGAAATGTATTTAAGCATTAGATAAGATATAGCATATGCAAAGACAAGACGTCTAAAAAGCAAATTGACTACGAACCAAATTGACTAAAACGCATATATTGTCCAATTTGCAAAACGTCTAAAATCGCAAATTGACTAAAACGCATATTATATTGTCTAATTTGCAAAACGTCTAAAAGCGCAAATTGACTACTAAACAAATTGACTAAAACGCATATTATATTGTCTAATTTGCAAAACGTCTAAAAGCGCAAATTGACTACTAAACAAATTGACTAAAACGCATATTATATTGTCTAATTTGCAAAACGTCTAAAAGCGCAAATTGACTACGAAACAAATTGACTAAAACGCATATTATATTGTCTAATTTGCAAAACGTCTAAAAGCGCAAATTAACTACGAAACAAATTGACTAAAACGCATATTATATTGTCTAATTTGCAAAACGTCTAAAAGCGCAAATTGACTAAAACGCATATTATATTGTCTAATTTGCAAAACGTCTAAAAGTACAAATTGACTACGAACCAAATTGCATGGAATGCATTTCAAATGACAAATTGCTTTTTAGACGTTTCACAACTTAGCCGTTCTTGGTTTTTGACATATTTATACTACTTAAGCAATTTGATTTTTAGACGTTTTACAATTCAGGCAGTATGAGTTTGAGGCATTTTACTATTTAGGCATTCTACTATTTAGATATTGATTTTATGCATTTTGCTTTATAGGCGTTTTAGACGATAATATGATCGTAACCACAAGAGGGGGATTTATTTCTTGTAGACCCACTGGTATGTACAATTCCCATAGGGCGTTAGTCCAGTTAATACAGTTCACAGTCCATTTAGCCCAGTTTATAGTTTGGTCCAATTTAGTACTGTTGATACAATTTGGTCCAGTTTAGTCCACAATACCGTTATGTCCACTTTAGTCCAGTTGATACCGTTTCGTCCACTTTAGTCTAGTTGATACAGTTTGGTCCACCCTAGCCCCGTTTACACAGTTTGGTCCACTTTAGCCCCGATTATACAGTTTGGTCCACTTTAGCCCAATTTATACAGTTTGGTCCACTTTAGCCCCGTTTATACAGTTTGGTCAAGTTTATACAGTTTGGTCCAACTTAGTCCAGTTGTCAGTTCGGCACAGTGCCAGTGGTCCCACCAATGCTCTGGGTACCTTGTAGTGCACCTCCCGCACGTGCCGGTAGAGGCTGGAATACCAGCCGAAGGCGGCGTGGCACTCCGCGCAGCGGTACGGCGTCTCCAGCGTGTGCATCGCCACGATGTGGTACTTCAGCTTCGCGGAGTTCTGAACGCAAGCAAACAAACGAACGTCACATCGTTTATCAATCTATCAATCAGTCAATCAACCAAATGATTGATAGATAAATAAATTTTAAGGATTGATTTAATATAATTATAATTTAATAAGTAACCAAATAGGATAAAATAAATGATTGATTGATTGAAAACAATAAATAATTTATTGGTAACCATTTAACCATTTTCTGGTAAGATACTACTAAACAAGGTTAGAGATTTAATCAATCAACCAAATGATTGATAGATAAATAATTAATTTATGATTTTAAGAATTGATTGAATCAAATTATAATTTAATAAGTAATTAAATAGGATAAATTAAATGATTGATTAATTGAAAACAATGAGGTTAGGTTAGGTACTACTAAACAAGGCTATAGGACTATTCAATCACTCATCCAACTAAATGATTGATTTATTGGAAACAATAATTCTACTATTAAAAAGACGAAAGTGTGTAAGGATGCTTGATAGGCTGAATGGATTTTGATGCAACTTGGTACAATGATAGCTTATATCCTGTAATAACATAATTATAAGCCACTTTTTAAGGCGGTAAACTGTTTCCGTAGGATATAAACTTATTCCACGCGGGCAACGTACATAAAATTTGAGTCACAAGCCTCAAAAAATGCGTCCCAAACTCAAAAAATGAGTCACGAGACAAAAAAAATTCGTCACAATACTAAAAATATAGTCACACACAAGCCTCAAAAAAAATGCGCCGCAAGCCTAAAAAATTGAGTCACAAATTTAAAAAAAAATAAGTCACAAGCCTCAAAAATTCCTCATAAGCCTAAAAACAAGTCACAATTCTCAAAAAAAATGAGTCACAAGCCTCAAAAAATTCGTCACAACCCTCAAAATGAGTCACGAGTCTCAAAAAAATGCGTCGTGAGTCTTTAAAATTGAGTCGCAAGCCTAAAAAAATGAGTCGCAAGCCTTAAAAATGCGTCACAAGCCTTAAAAATGCGTCACAAGCCTCAAAAAAAGAGTGAATCTGTCGGCATACCTGGTAGGACTTCCCGCACACGTGGCACAGGTTGTCCTTCTTCTCCTTGTCGCGGTGCACGTTCTGCGTGTGCACGTACAGGGACGTGTGGCACTTGAACGGCTGCAACACAACAACTATACATACATACATATCTTCACGCTATGTCCCTGGCGGGGTAGGCAGAAAGAACGGAGCGCCAAGCATCGCGATCCTGACACACCTCTTTCGCTTCGCTCATTCTCATCATTCTCTTCATACACGCTCGCCGTGGGACGCGAGTGCTCTTTACGTGTCCGTCTGTGAGCACCCGCTCTATCTGATCCTCGTATGTCAGTCTAGTATGTACACAACAACTATAGATTTCAAAAATTGTAAAAAAAACACTAAGAAAAAAAATGTACATCTGGAAATGCCAAAGACTCCTGTCAAAAGTGTTTGATTAATATTCGCACACGTGCTTCAAAAGTGACACGTAAGTGAAAAAAATTCCGTTTTTGACTTGTGTCACTTTCGAAGCACGTGTGCATGCAATGCAATGATTATAAAATTTTTACACTTTTTATTTCTATTAATTTAATTCATAAATATTATTACTATCTGAATTTTAATTATAATTTTATTTGACATTGTTGTAGAATATCTTACTCTGACATTTCTATTTATATATTATTATTATTATTTTGACATCATCATCAACAGCCTATTAATGTCCCCACTGCTGGGGCTCAGGCCTACCCTCTCAACGAGGGCGTTCGGGCTATAGTCCACCACGCTAGCCCAGTGCGGGTTGGTGGACTTCACATGCGCCTAAGAATTTCTTCTTCGGCGTATGCAGGTTTCCTCACGTTGTTTTCCTTCGCCGTTTGAGAGCAGTCAGTACATGTACTTAAGTTTCGAGAAAAAACCCATTGGTACACGGCCCAAACGGGGATCGAACCTCGGACCTTCGATATCATAGGTCGCGTCTTATCCCCGAGGCGATGACACCTACAATTAGTCATTGCGCAGAAATCAGACAACTTCACACAGCCGCCATGAAACTCAACGGGGACCACAGCTATGTCGAAGACTAGTTGTCTGTCTCTCAGAGAGGTACCCCGAGGCCGGCCCGCCCACTGCCACTGCGGCTTGCGTACCTTATTGCAGAGCTGGCAGCGGAACTTGATCTTGTTGAGGTGCTCCCAGTCGATGTGGTCGCGCAGCCGAGTCTTGTTCACGAACTTCTTGCCGCACTCGCAGATGAAGCTGCAATAGGAAAACGGGAAACATTAATGAACGACATGAACGAAACGAATGAATAAATGACATGGACGAAACTAATGACATGAACGAAACGAATGACATGAACGAAACGAATGAATGAATGAAATAAACGAAATGAATGAATGAATGAATGAAATAAACGAAACTAATGAATGAATGAAATGAACGAAATGAATGAATGAAATGAACGAAATGAATGAATGAAATAAACGAAACGAATGAATGAATGAAATGAACGAAACGAATGAATGAATGAAATGAACGAAACGAATGAATGAATGAAATGAACGAAATGAATGAATGAATTAAATGAACGAAATGAATGAATGAAATAAACGAAACGAATGAATGAATGAAATGAACGAAACGAATGAACGAAATGAATGAATAAAGGTCACGTTTTTTTATGCCGAGTTCACACGTTTGGCAAATCTATGCGAACTCACGAACGAACGAACGAACGTGTGGTGCATCCAAAGGGGTTGGCAACACTGGAGCGTTTGCGGCAAACGTGTGAGGTTTGCATTGGCTTGCATTTGCGTTTGCGGCAAACGTGTGGACGCGGCATGAGAGGTAAAAACAGAGTGGCCTGGACGGACCTAGTTTCTAGGGCCGTAAAACAAAAGAAAAACTAGTGTACGTACGCGAACTCGCTCTCGGCGACGTGTCGGCGCGACACGCGCTGGTGCTGCCGGAACGTGGCCACCGACGCGAACCGCTTGTCGCACAGCTCGCAGTACAGCTCGCCACTGTCGCGAGCCTGTATACACATTCAATCAATCAATCAATCCATCAACCAAACAGGGTTGATTGATATAAATCAAATGACTTTATTATTATTTATTTATTAATCAAAAAACATATTCATTTAGTATACAGTTGTCCCCCAAAACCGACTTGTCGGTTTGACTGGGGGATCGTACAGTCTCATATCGATTATTTCTAATTAATTACAATAAAAATGCTTGGTTTTCTGTTACTTTGTAGGTACTATCTTATCTTATATATGGGGGCCGGGCACACCCGGCGACCCTGCGACCCTATGGGATCTATTGTGTCAGCCCCTGTGTTTACCCCTGTTGTTCTCCTCCCCATGTGTTCGCTGCACAAATGCTATTGTACAGCTAAGGGGTAAGAGCCTGTAGTCCTCGGGTTCGGGATAAGCCACACCCAGGACACTCATTCGACTTGCGGCTAGTGGATCGCATTTACACAGCAGATGTTTCATCGTCTCTCTGTCTTCTCCACAGGCTCTGCATATGCAAGTCTCCGATAGTCCCATCTTATGCAGGAGGTCCCTTAAACCGAAGTGACCAGCGAAAACTCCTACACTAAGGCGTACGGCTCTCTTGTCATATCTTAGGATGTTGATTTTAGAGCCTGTGTCAGTCGTGCCAATGAACTCTTTAGCGTGCGCCAGCTCCGGAAGAGCCCTCCACTCCGCTAGGTGTTGTTCGTCGGCATAAGCCTTTAAGGCCATTTTAATGGTGCTCGAGGAGAGTCCCACAAATGGTTCTGGTCCGATCAGGGCCCGTTCTGACCCTTTTCTGGCCAGTTCGTTTCCTCGAATGCCTTCGTGCCCCGGTACCCATACCAGTCGCACTGTGTTTGTACTCCCCAGCTTATTTAGTGCTTGCACACAGTTCAAGACTAGTTTGGAGTCCATTCGACAGGACTTCAGGGCTTTGAGCGCTGCCTGGCTGTCTGTCTGTCTGTCTGCCTGTGTGTACTAGGATCGAATACTTTCTAATAAATGTTTTTTTAACTGGGTTTTAAATTTATTCAAGTTATTAAGTAAATAGTAATTATTTGACGTCAACTTTATCGCTTTGGATATATATCTGTAATGATAATGTTTGTAAATAAAAATATACAATACAATCATCATCAACAGCCTATTAATCTCCCCACTGCTGGGGCTCAGGCCTACCCTCTCAACGAGGGCGGCTATAGTCCACCACGGTATCCCAGTGCGGGTTGGTGGACTTCACACGCGCCTAAGAATTTCTTCTTCGGCGTATGCAGGTTTCCTCACGATGTTTTCCTTCACCGTTTGAGAGCAGTCAGTAAATGTACTTAAGTTTCGAGAAAAAACCCATTGGTACATGGCCCGGCCGGGGATCGAACTCCGGACCTTTCGATATGATAGGTCGCGTCTTATCCCCGAGGCCACTGACGCTCTCAATACAATACAATACACTTAATGTGAAAACGGCTCGCCTGATCAGTTACGTGCATACAGCACTGTGGACAGCCACCATCAGATCTCATGCAATCGTTCCCTGACGGAGATCTAAGGGCTCGAAGTGACCTCGTAGGCTCCCGACCCGAATTCATTGCAGCCGAGCGTAGTTCTTTAGGCTCAAGGTCACCCAGAGGGCAATGGAGAGAGCAATGCTCGGAGTTTCCCTGCGAGATCCAATCAGAAATGAGGAGATCCGCAGGAGAACCAAGGTCACCGACATAGCTCAAAGAATTGCGAAGCTGAAGTGGCAGTGGGCTGGGCACATTGCCCGCAGAACTGACGGCCGTTGGGGCAGAAAGGTTCTCGAGTGGCGACCACGTATCGGAAGACGCAGCGTAGGCCCACAAGGTGGACCGACGATCTGGTGAAGGTCGCGGGACCCGGCTGGATGAGGTTAGCGCAGGACCGGTCGTCGTGGAGATCCTTGGGGGAGGCCTTTGTCCAGCAGTGGACGTCTACAGGCTGATATGATGATGATGTAGTTCTTTATAGCTTCTAGCAGTGGAGACGATACCATGATGTTGTGTTCTTAAGTTCTAAGTTACCTTGTGGCTTCGCAGATGCCGGCCGAGGTTGGACTTCCACTGGTAGACCTTCCCGCAGCGCGGGCACGGATACCGGTTCTGCCCTTTATGCAGCACACTGCGGGCACAAACAGTCCATTACCTTTTTAAAGGGTTTTACGGCCCCGGCAACATAGTCCTTCCAGGCCGATCAGTTTTAGAGCATTGCGAAACTGAAGTGGCAGTGGACCAGAGCACACTCTGCCCCTTTTGCAGCACACTGCGGCAGACACCAATCCATTAGCTTTTAATGGGTTTTACGGCTCTGGCAACAAAGTGCTTTAGGCCAGTCAAAGTTTTAACGAAAAAAACCTACGAGCCGAAAGAGTTGTTACAGGCTTTTATTTTAATTTCGCTTTCATATCAGCCTGTAGACGTCCACTGCTGGACAAAGGCCTCCCCCAGACATCTCCTCGTCGCCCGGTCCCGCGCTAACCTCATCCAGCCGGGTCCCGCGACCTTCACCAGATCGTCGGTCCACCTTGTGGGAGGCCTACGCTGCGTCTTCCGATACGTGGTCGCCACTCGAGAACCTTTCTGCCCCAACGGCCGTCAGTTCTACGAGCGATGCGCTCAGCCCACTGCCACTTAAGCGTTTTGGTTTTTTATTAATTTAATTAATAAGGTAATAAAATTTTGGATGGATCCTCACTTGAGGTGGTACCGGTACGTTTTCCGCGAGCTGAACATCTTCCCGCACTCCACACACTTGGGCTTCTCGTCCAGGGCCTCCCTGGCGGCCCGGGGGCGCCTCGCTGCTGCAGCACTCTTCGCTCTACCAGGTTTCTCCTGGAAATGACAATTCAATCTTATGATGATAGATCAATTAAAGTGGCAGTGGACTGGTCACAGCTGACGGAGAACCGATAACCGCTGGGGTAGACGAGTTCTCGAGTGGAGACCACGCGTGGGCAAGCGTAGTGTGGGACGCCCCCCGGCTAGATAGAGCTGGCAGTGACTGGATGCGGAGAACCGAGGATCGGGTTCAGAACCAAAGCAGCCTGGCTTACAAGTTTGTAAGGATATTTGGATATGAGGATGTCTGTTACTCTTTCACGCAAAAACCACCGAACAGATTTTGATGAAACTTGGTACAGTGATAGCTTACATCCTGGAATAACATATAGGCTACTTTTTAACGCGGACAAAGTCGCGGGGCGTCCGCTAATACCCCCTAAGTAACAAAACGCCTGCACAGATGGCGCTGTTTCACAATGTACACGGGAAAACGTTTCTACGCGGGCGAAGCCGCGGGGAAAAGCTAGTAAGTTATATTACCTCTACATGCTCAGTCGCCATATGCGTATCCAATTCGGTCTGCAACACAAATTGCACACCGCATTCCTTACAAGCCCATACATCCGGCTGCACCGCTGCGTTCACCGCTGTCCTCTCATCATCGAAGTACTCCGTGCAGTCCTCGAGGTCGTTCGCGTTCTCCAAGCCGGGAGCTTCGTCGAGAACGGTCGAGGATTGTGGAGTATTCCTCTTCGCTTTGACCCTGGATTTCGCTTTGGGCTTTTTCTTTTTCCCCTTTGTCGCCTGCGGACAAGTTTTTTTTAAATATATGTTGGTGGCGGTTTAACGGGGAAGGAAAGAGAGCTGGTATAGTCCCCGTAGAGTTTATTGGCGGCTGTGTGAAGTTGGCTGATTACTGCGCAATGACCAGGTGTCAAAGGAAGAGCTGTGCGGGGGTCACTAGGGACGCTTATTCAATTTCAATACCATAGTTCATTGATTCGATCAACCGAATCAAACTTTTCAAGTTTTTGACATCTCTATGTAGCACACTATCTCGCTTACGCACACATAAACTGTAAACACTGTTAAGCGTAACACACACAGCGTGGCGGCGTTGCGAAAGCTTTGCGGCGGCGAATCTGCGGAAAGCGAATAAAAAGCGGAGCCCTTCAGACAACATATACCGCTAGCGGCGGCGGTTTGTATGAAGAACGCTCCGCACCGCGCCGCGCCCGCGCCGCTCTGTGTAGGGGTTCTCATACACTACAAAGGAATACAACGCGCCGCCGCCGCTCCGCAACGCCTGTCTGCGCTAATCTGTCAAATCAAAACGTCAAATCTGTGCGCGCGGTTTTGTCGCTTTCGCCGTCGCACCGCCGCCGCGCCGCTTTGATGTAAAGGGATTCATACTATTTCGAACATTACAGAAAAAACCGCAACGCTTTCGCACCGCCGCCGCTCAGTGTGTGTCACAATTTGCAAACAATTTGTGACTATATTCATTCAGTCAGCCGCCAAGAAATTCTACGCGGACTATATACGAAACTTTTTAATGCGAACGAAGTCGCTGGGCAGTAAGTCCTACTATAATATTATAAAGGCGAAAGTTTGTGAGGATGTCTGTTACTCTTTCACGCAAAAACTACCGAACAGATTTTGATGAAACTCGGTACAGTGATAGCTTATATCCTGGAATAACATATAGGCTACTTTTTAACGCGGACGAAGTCGCGGGGCGTCCGCTAATACCCCCTAAGCAACAAAACGCCTACATAGAGGGCGCTGCTTCACAATGTACACGGGAAAAACTTTTTTACGCGGGCGAAGCCGCGGGAAAAAACTAGTAATGTGTATGACAATTGATTATCACCTTAACTTTAGCCTTCTTCCTCGTCTTCCCCACGTTCTCCACATTCTCCACGCTCAGGTCGTGGACGAACGTCTCCGGCTCGCAGTGCGTGTCGTCCTCGCTCTTGACGTACGCGTCCAGCTCGCCGTCAGCGTGGACGTCCAGCTCGCCGTCAGCGTGGACGTCCAGCTCGCCGTCCAGCTCGGCCTTGACGGCTGGCCACTCGGGGCAGCTGATGCTGATGACGTGCTTGACCTGCAGGCGCGGGGGGTCGGCCGCCAGCGGCTTGCCCGTCTGGAAGGGACGTCAGCGGACGGTCTGTCAGCGCATCCTGGTCGTGCACTCGCCTCGTGGGTTCGATCCCATAGAGTTTTTCGAAACTTAAGTACGGTTTATTGTAATACCACAGGTTTTTCGGTGAAGGAAAACATCGTGAGGAAACCTGCATACGCCGAAGAAGGAATTCTTAGGCGCGTATGAAGTCCGCCAACTAGCACTGGGCTAGCGTGGTGGACTATAGCCCGAACGCCCTCGTTGAGAGGGTAGGCCTGAGCCCCAGCAGTGGGGAGATTAAAGGCTGTTGATGATGATGTTGATTGCTAGACAGTGCTGGTGTCAGCGCTGGGTCCCTCATGCTTACGAGTTGTCCGAAGCAGACATAGTTTTGTCCCAGAAATATCTCTGGCACGGGAACACCGGAGTCCATATTTTGAAAACGTTCACCCGAATCGTACAGTCGATCGCACGTCAGTGACACCTTGACCTTGAGCTGGCCTCGCCTATTAGGGAGTTCCGATACGAGAGACTTTTGTTCGTGCGGTCGACCGTACCAGCAGCGAAAAATCGGTCCGAACGCGCCGAAGAGTATTTCGAGTTTAAATATTTTTAAAAGTTTTCTATTACAGATAAATTTGTTGATTAGATAATCTGTAGCCCTTTCATTTTAAGGCGTCACCTGTAGCGTCATTTGTAGGCAATTTAATTATATTTTATAACAAAATACCTGACTATGTAAAGAATATGTACATACATGCATACATACATATGTTCACGCTATGTCCCTGGCGGGGTAGACACAAAGAACGGAGCGCCAAGTATCGCGATCCTGACACACCTCTTTCGCTTCGCTCAGTCTCATCATTCTCTTCACACACGCTCGCCGCGGGCGCGAGTGCTCTGCACGTGTCCGTCTGTGAGCACCCGCTCTATCTGATCCTCGTATGGCCAGTCCAGGTCGTCCCCGGCTCCTATTACCAATCACATTCGCTCGATATATTCGCGTCGTCATTCGTTCATCACTCGTTCGCTCAACGTGTCCGAACCAACGGAGCATACCTTTCATCTTAATGATGACACTTTCATTCAGTCCAGCCACACTGCGTATCCGGTCGGCCAAGGTAACGCCGCACAGCTGACGTAGAGATCGCATTTCCACAGCATTCAACTCACTTTCAGTCGTCTTCTGACAAACCCAAAGAACATGTATGAATGACAAATTATTTTAAAAAAACCATAAAAGAGCGATTGATTGAAAAATCGTAGTGCAAAACCACAGACTACATTGACGATGCCATGGCCTGGACATAGGCCTAATATTTTATGTTCTTTTTGACGACCATAAGTGTATTCCTAAGTACCTACATGTAATTATAATAATAATAATAGTACAACTAGCTGTTTCTAGTTTTTCGTCAGTGGCCTCGGGGATAAGACGCGATCTATGATATCGAAAGGTCCGAGGTTCGATCCCCGGTTGGGCCATGTACCAATGGGTTTTTTCTCGAAACTTAAGTACATGTACTGACTGCTCTCAAACGGTGAAGGAAAACATCGTGAGGAAACCTGCATACGCTGAAGAAGAAATTCTTAGGCGCATGTGAAGTCCACCAACCCGCACTGGGCTAGCGTGGTGGACTATAGCCCGCACGCCCTCGTTGAGAGGGTAGGCCTGAGCCCCAGCAGTGGGGAGATTAATAGGCTGTTGATGAACTAGCTGTTTCTCGCGGCTTCGCCCGCGGGAAAAACCCTTCCTTAGTGGACTCAGAGCTGTATACTATTATCTATTCTGTGGCTATATCTGTGGCTGTATGAGGAATATTTGTGTGAAATTTCAAGTCAGCGGTTTGGAGGCACAGTTGATCAGTCTAGCTTCTTTTACGTATGGACACGAGTTTCGGGTTCGGGTTTCGCCAGCCAGTGGTCGTAGCTTCGACTTTACGGCCGAATTTCGATTTCAGCCGAAAGTAAAGTAGACAAAACAATGCAAAAACTTGTAGTAGTGCGGCTAGCACTACTACAAGTCTTTTACAATTTAAATTCACATCTTTTGTTGCCTATGTTTTTGATAAAATGATTTTGATGGATTGATTGAATTAGGTTTAAAGAATTTGTGGGGACACAAGATATTACTATCTCTTTCTAACGTTAAGCGCTCCTCTCAACCGTCGCCGGTTGCGAACCTAATATTGTAAATATTATTAAGGATAATTGTTAATAATAATATTTACAATATTAGGTTCGCAACCAGCGACGGTTGAGAGGAGCGCTTAACGTTAGAAAGAGATAGTAATATCTTGTGTCCCCACAAATTTTTCATTTCTCACAAGAGCAATGTTCACCTAAATGAGATTTCAGTTTTTCTTATTCAATATATGTCAATATTCTGATACAGGAAGCTGCAAACTTACAATTTGCTAATACCATTGTTGACATGTGAACTATACAATAACCTTCCTTTTGGGTTTCGCCGCAGTCGGGTGAAAAGAGGCGACGTCATAAAGCGAACAGTCTATAGTTATGACAATCCATTAGCTAAAACCCGCGGCGAGATAAGCCGGGCTTATCTTAAATAATTGAAAGCCCAATCTGTCGGATTTATGAGTGGAGCTTTTCAATCACTTTCAGCAGCTATGTTGTGTCACTCGGCGTCTCCCGCTTCCCCCCACGTCATAGGTACCCAGTGCAAAAACCACGAAAAAAAAAACCACTTCCTTACGCGCGCGCGCCCATCGAGATTTGAAACTTCTTGGCAAAAACGATTGACAAAGTACTGGGCGAAAGTGTGGGATTAAATTATTATTTATTTATCTTCTTAATATATAAAACAAAGTCGTGTTAGATGGACCACTTATAAATAACTCAAGAACGGCTGCACGGATTTTGATGAAACTTGGTACAGGGATAGCTTGTATCCTGGAGTAACATATAGGCTAGTTTTTAACGCGGACAAAGTCGCGGGGCGTCCGCTAATACCCCCTGAGTAACAAAACGCCTACATAGAGGGCGCTGTTTCACAATGTACACGGGAAAAACTTTTCTACGCGGGCGTAGCCGCGGGAAAAAGCTTTTTATTATTATTATTAATCCACAAGCAGTCGACAGACTTTATTTGGATTTGTTGATGGAGTTAGACGAGCGTTTTAAGGAGACGAGGCCAGCGCCTCGACTGCCGTTATTTATTTATTTACGAAAACAGTTACAGGATCATTACAGACGTGTCTAATTCGAAACTGTAAGCACAAACATAATGTAGTTGAAATTAAATTAACAGACACACTGATTATTAAATTACAATTATACATATACTCTTATCTATCGCCTCATCTTCATTTAAATAATATTTATCTTATCTCGCGGCTACTTATGGAACGGAGAGCTGTGAATTCCGTCAGGGAACAATTGAGTATATCCAACCCTTCCCGAGACAGAGCATTCAGTTGTCTGAGTTCATATGACTTGGCCCCTTTTCAGCCTCAGGGAAAAAGCTAGTGAATAATAATGTCCCTCCCTGACCTGATGCAGGTGGTGCAGCAACTGCCCGTGCGCCCTCCGCACGGTGTCCGCGAAGGTCCGCAGGCGCCGGAGCACCGCGCAGCACTCCCAGCACACGCGCACGCACAGCCCCGACAGCTCGTACGCCTGAAATCAACAGCCTATTAACACGTCCCCACTGCTGGGGCTCAGGCCTACCCTCTCAACGAGGTCGCTCGGGCTACAGTCCACCACGCTAGCCCAGTGCGGGTTGATGGACTCACATGCGCCTAAGAATTTCTTCTCCGACATATGCAGGTTTTTTCTCACGATGTTTTCCTTCACCGTTTGAGAGCAGTCAGTAAATGTGCGTAAGTTTCGGACGGTTTATAATACCACATGCTTTTCGGTTATGGAAGATTAGACTTTATTTATTTCAATACGTTTGTGAAGTCCTGCAAATGAGTCAGGATTGTATTTCGTCCGCACTTCCAGCCTATTTCGACCTTTCGCCGAGTGCCGAAGTTGAAGGTATCTTTCGACCAGCCAAAAGATTGTTTCGACGCCTCTATGGACAGTGCCGTAGCGATTGTATCCATTATTTGGCAGCTGGATAGTGAATGTAAAAAAAAACATTTATAACTACTTTTTCAAGCTTTCACGTCTGTACGCCGCTTCGAAATGATTGACTACGCAATTATAAATAAATACAAACGTTTACTTACAGGAACATCATTCAGAATTTGCGTGTAAAGTTCATAAAACCCAGTCTCTCCGATATAGTGCAGATTTCGTCCCGTGCTGAGGCAGGCTGTGCACAAATCATCCATTTTTACCTACAACTATATTCTTAGGGCATACTTATGTACTTTTCTTTGAAAGTTTAAATGGTTTTTAACTACATTTCATCGAGAAATGAAATGAAACTACATTTCACTCTGAATTGTGAAAACGAGCGGACGGAGCGTTGCTCCACAGATTGAATAGTCTTCCTCAATTTTGTTTTGTCTTTTCTTTATTTGGAGCAGGCAAACGTATTAGAGAATGTACAGCCTAATACTATAGTAGTCGTGTTTTGTTTGGTTTTTCCTATGTGAATGTGTCACGGAATGGGCGGAGGATACCTGCGTAATATACATACAATACATACTACTTCCATTCCATGGTTTGTAGAGGCCGTGGCTCTGCCAAGATGACGCAAAAAATATATTATAACTACGATGGCCTAAAAGGCTAGTTTCCAAAGCCGTGATACCTATTAATTAAAAAAGTTGAGCGATCGATCCGTTTTTTGATTTGTTTGTGTGACCTTTTTGTTTCGAAATAACTTGTTTTGGACGTGTTTTGGTAGGTAGCTAGCTTGCTACTGGTTAAATACTCTTTTTTGGTGCTTGCTACGATATCTTCGTTCGTTGCGGATGATTGCAGAACTTGCGGACAAAGAGTCTCGGTTGTCATCAAAATACAAACCTAATCATGTCCTGTGGAACTTCCTTCAGTGCTGTGAACATCAAGGAAGAGCCGCACTGGCAGGAGCATGGCGACGGCAGCGCGGGCCGAGCACACGAGTTGCAAATAAAACCGGAGCCCGAGTCCGGCTGCAGCGACGACGAGGTCAAGCAGGAGCTCGCGGACCGGCAGGGAGCAAGAGTGAAGTCTGAGGATCCGCGCTCACTGTACGAGGGGCATGTGAAGAAGGAGGAAATACTCATCGGACCAGAAGAAGTGCAACCGCTACCAGGTGGTCTTTATAAATTAAAAATAAAATAAAAATAGTGTTTATTCACTTCAGGTTGACCGAGGACATAGGCCTCCTCCAGTTGTCGCCATTTGAATCCAACCAATCAAAAGATGGGAAGATGACCTGCCTGGTGGATGGTGGTCCATAGAACTATTATAATAAATTAAAGGCTATAAATTACATAGAATTATCCTCTCAAATGTGGGCCCTCCGGCCCTAAGGATCCCTTGTGTGTTATGTATATGGTATTGTTGTGAGAAGCTGAGCCTAAAAGGCTGTCGAGGGAGACTATTAATTCCACTGTGGTCGAGGCCTGAAGACTCCAGCTTTGAGAGAATGAAAAAAGCAAACAGAATAAATAATAGTTAGATAATTGTCTTTGTCAGCACTTTTAAATTACGTATTCATTCTCTGTTCCAGATATTACTAAAGAACAAATAAAGACATTACATTGGACCCAGGAGTGCTATGGCAGCGGCAAACCAGTCTCACATGACGATTGTAAGGAGATCAAGAATATAACAAACAAGCAGGTCTCCGTTAACAATTGCGATAAGGAGTGTAATTTATTGATTCCGAAACTAATTCACACTGGCAAAAATATATGCACATGCGATGTGTGTAAAAAGAAGTTTTCGAGTAAGGGTGCGCTCAATAAGCATCAAGTCGTCCACAGCGGGCAGAAAACATTTCCTTGCAAAGTTTGTAGCAAAAAATTCTCACAAAAGGGTAACCTGCAAATCCACCAAGCCGTCCACAGTACCGAGAAGCGATTCACATGCCACATTTGTAACAAGAAGTACACACAAATGTCGTCACTGTCGAAACATCTATGTGTTCACAGCGGAGGCACGCCGTTCACATGTGACATTTGTGAAAATAAGTTCCCGAAGAAACGGTTACTGGTACGGCACTTGCAAACTCATAGTGAAGAGAAACCAGGGTACGCGTGTATCGTTTGTAACAAGACGTTTTCAGTGAGAAGTACACTAAATAAACATTTGCATATTCATAGAGAGGAAAAATTGTTTGCATGCATGCAATGTACGAGGAAGTTCACATATAAAAGTGATCTGACACGCCATCTTCGTATTCATAATGGGGAGAAACCATTTACATGTGACATTTGCAGAAAGAAATTCATTGACAGAACAATACTGTCTTGGCACATACGTGTTCACAATGGAGAGAAGCCTTTTAAATGCGACGTTTGTGGTAAAAAATTCACTGGCAAATCTACACTAACGCGTCACTTACGCATCCACAGTGTACAGAAACAGTTCACATGTGACATTTGCGATAAGAAGTTCATACATTTAACGCAACTGTCACGTCACCTGCCCGTTCACAACAGAGAAAAACGGTTCCCATGTGACATCTGTAGTAAGAAGTTCACGCATAGATGGAAACTGACGCGTCACCAGCTTCTTCACAGTGACGTGAAACGATTCGCATGTGACGTTTGCGATAAGCAGTTCACAGTGGGGTCGAAGCTAGCGAGCCATCAGCTCGTTCACAGCGGAGAAAGGCGATACGAATGCTCCATTTGTAACAAGAAGTTCTCACAGAAGTGTAATTTAACAAACCACCTGTTTATTCATAGCGGTGAGAAACGGTTCACGTGCCAATTTTGTGAAAAGAAGTTCACGCAACGGCCGAATCTAACAACTCACATGCGTCGTGTGCACAGTGCGAAGGTTCCCTGAAGGTGATCTGACACGTCCAGCTCTTCTGGGAACATACCAACCATAACATATTTACGTTACATGTGACATTGTGATAACACAGCCGTTTTACAATATAACATATTTACGTTACATGTGACATTGTGATAACAATGAGCCGTTTTACAATATAACATATTTACGTTACATGTGACATTGTGATAACACTGAGCCGTTTTACAATATAACATGTTTACGTTACATGTGACATTGTGATAACAATGAGCCGTTTTACAATATAACATATTTACGTTACATGTGACATTTGTGATAGCAATAAGCCGTTTTCCAGGCTAGCTTCAGTAAAAATCACATAGATGGCGCTGTCTAGAGACCTACTGTTTGGACACCAATAAACGAAGACCGAAGCCGAATTTGGACTCCTTTGGCCACATTTCTGATTTGGTGATTTAATATATCACACAAATGTCGAATTAGATATATTATTCTCAGGATAATGAATTTTAAACGGAATCATGAAATAAGCTTCTCAAAAAACGGAACGGAATCATGAAATAAGCTTCTCAAAAAGGAGTTTTTGTCTGTATATTAGATTATGCGACTAATGTTAATGTTACCGTCTTGGCTTGATATTTCGCTGCTCTCACTACCTATCCAGGTCACTGGACGTCGTGCAGAGAGGTGTATTCTTACGATTAAAAAAAAAAAAGAAACCTGATTACTTTTCTTATCTTTACTATCCCAACCGTTATATCTCCGAAACTACTGGGGCATAAATTCTGATTTTTGGGCACTATTGGCACAAATTGAGCACTAATTATTGGCGTACAGTAGAACCCGAAATTACCTGGTGGCTCCGCTGGGGTCACGGACACTCCCCTAAGAATTTTTTGTCGGCTGTATGTTCTAGTTGCAGATTGTTTGCACATCGCTGACCGTAGTGTTTTTAATCTATGTGTGCTACAGATGTCCAAAAAGTTTGATTCGGTTGATCGAATCAATGAACTATTTCTTGAAATTAAATCAGCGTCTCTATTGAACCCCCGCACAGCTCCCCTTTGACACCTAAAATTAGTCATTGCGCAGAAATCAGCGTACTTCACACGACCGCCAAGAATATTTGGTTACTCTATACATATGTGTCCAGGGAAATTGCGAGTAAAGTGTAATGACCTCAATTACTAACGCAATCGAATTTTATTATGATCCGTACGGTGTACGGGTACCATGAGTACAACAACGTCGATACTCGCTAGTGAACTACGTTAAAACTATATCTCTGTGTTTTTCCTAGTTAGTCGAAAAGAAACAGCACTATTACGTAGTCGTCTCGTTAGCGAGTATTGACGCTGTCAACTCACTGAAGATACGCTGAAAGCTCTTCAAAACCTTTGCCTTTCCTTGTAATGTCAATCGGCTATCAACAGCTTAACACTTCGTACGTCTTGCGTGTATTTTTTTCAATATTTTTCTGTGTATCTTTTTGGTCGGTGTGTACTATTTATATAATTTGTGCAATTGATCGATACTAGTATCCACAAACTATATAGGGATACTACGTCTAGTATCTTCTTATTAGTCTGTGATCGATACATACATCCCGCAGTGTATTTTTAGTACCTACGTAAAATTAGCGGAATTATTTAAACACAATACAAAAGGCCATAAATAAAAATAGATTCTGAACAATGGCATGTGGAATATCGTTCAGTGCTGTGAACATCAAGGAAGAGCCGCACTGCGAGGAGCATGGCGCCGGCAGCGCGGGGCGAGCACACGAGTTGCAAATAAAACTGGAGCCCGAGTCCGGCTGCAGCGACGACGAGGTCAAGCAGGAGCCCGCGGACCGGCAGGAGTCAGAGGATCTGCGCTCGCTGTACGAGGGGCATGACGTGAAGGGAGAGATGGTCATCGGACCTGAAGTAATGCAGCAGCCCACACTACCAGGTATTATTTACCTATTTCGTAACAGTGTTGTTAGGTTGTGATGAGCAAACAGAAGCTTGCTAGGTGGCTGTAGACCACCGCACGAGCCGATCAAGCGAAGCGAGCGTGTCGCTGCATACAGCCGTCAAATTGTACCAAATTTTCCCAAGTAGACTTCATCCTTTCAACACTGACCGAGTGTTTTTTAAAACTTTTTATTCATAAATTATTGTATTGTAGGTACCTATGCCAGCTTGGGGGCACGAGCGTCCAACAAAGAGGTACTGGCTCCATCATGCCAGCCACAGGTTAAGTGGGGCTCAAATCCTGTATTGGAATTGACAACATTAGGTTAACGGAAGGACTTTAGATTGGCATAGCATGTGATGTTCTTATGTACCTACAGCTTTTTCCTCTCTTGACGCATATCATAGAATTGGACAACCAAATGTTGTCCTATCTTTGTATCTTTACTTAAATGTCAAGAAACGTAACCTCAGTGTGTGACTGCAACTTTGAATTATATTTCCTTTGTTTCAGAAAATACCAAAGAACAACTAAAACCATTACAACAGAAACAGAAGTGCAGTCGCAACGGCAAATCATTTCCATGTGATACTTGTGACAAGAAGTTTAGTTCCAAGTACACTTTGTTAAGTCACCAACGTATTCACACCGGGAAGAATGTATTGACATGTGATGTATGTGAAAAGAAGTTCACCGCTAGTTCGAAGCTGAGAACACACCAACTTAGTCACTGCGGAGATAAGCCATTTACTTGCGAGATTTGTAAAAAGCAGTTCACAAAAAGTTCGAATCTAAAAACACACGAACGTATTCACAGTGCAGATAAACCGTATACTTGCGATATTTGTCAAAAGAAGTTCGCTCATAGCTCCACACTAAGAAAACACAATTTTATTCACAGCGGAGAGAAACCATTCACTTGCGACAACTGTGGAAAAAAGTTCAGCGAGAGTTGGAGATTAAAAAGACACCAACGTTATCACAGCGGTGACAAACCGTATACTTGCGAAATTTGTAAAAAGACGTTCACTGATAGTTCCACACTAAGAAAACACCATTATATTCACAGCGGAGGCAATCCATTCACTTGCGATATCTGTGGAAAAAAGTTCAGCGAGAGTTGGAGATTAAAAAGACACCAACGTTATCACAGCGGTGACAAACCACTTACTTGCGATATTTGTAAAAAGCAGTTCAAAGAAAAGTTGGCACTAACACGCCACCTACGCGTGCACAGTGAAGAAAAACGATTCGAATGCTCCACTTGTAACAAGAAGTTTTTACAGAAAGGTTATTTAACAAACCACATGTATGTTCATAGCGGAGAGAAACGGTTCACTTGCCAATTTTGTGATAAGAAGTTCAGGCAAAGGCCGAATCTAACAACTCACGTGCGTCGTGTGCACACTGCGAAGGTTCCCTGAAGGTGACATCCAGCTCCTCTAGGAACATACCAACCATATACCATACCAGCTCTTTCCCGCGGCTTCGCCCGGCTTGAAAAGTTTTTCCCGTGTCCGTTACGAAACAGCGCCCTCTATGTAGGCGTTTGTTACTTAGGGGGTATTAGCGGACGCCCCGCGACTTTGTCCGCGTTAAAAAGTAGCCTATATATTATTCCAGGATATAAGCTATCACTGTACCAAGTTTCATCAAAATCTGTGAAAGAGTAACAAACATTCTCACATCCTTACAAACTTTCATCTATAAAATATTAGTAGTATGATATGATGATTGTTACATGTGTACGCTAGGTGAACGGACACGTGACATTTGAGCCGTTTTCCAGGCTAGCTTCCATAAAAATCAGATAGATGGCGCTGTCTAGAGACGTACTATTTGGACACCGATATCCTGGATGTGAAGATGGATGGTTGTTACTCTTTCACGCAAAAACTACTGAACAGATTTTGATGAAACTTGGTACAGTGATAGCTTATATTCGGGAATAACATATAGGCTACTTTTTAACGCGGACAAAGTCGCGGGGCGTTCGCTAATACCCCCTAAGAAATCGATTATGTATTGTATAAATATTGTTAAGACGCAGCGTAGGCCTCCCACAAGGTGGACCGACGATCTGGTGAAGGTCGCGGGACCCAGCTGGATGAGGTTAGCGCGGGACCGGGCGTCGTGGATATCCTTGGGGGAGGCCTTTGTCCAGCAGTGGACGTCTACAGGCTGATATGATATCTTTGGCCAAATTTCTGTGATAGAGGGAGAAAGGATAGGTAATATACGCACCCATTGTTTTTTCTCAATGACTTGACTATGCTGTTGGCCTCGAGAGAGATTGTATGATTTTATGTAGGTAGGTATTCAAGTATTTTATTGCATGCCACAATAATTATATTAATTATTTAATATATTTGTAATAAAACACATGTTAACCATAAGTTCCTTTTATTATCGACTTCCTTTAATAGCGAAAAGTACAACTGAGACAAACGACAATTAAAATGTGTAGAGAATTTACAAACATGGTAACCTGTGCGTTTGCTACGAGGTTAAAAAAAATTTTTTTTGAAGTCTATCGAAAGATTTATCAATCAATATATTTTTGATTGATTGAGAAACATAGCTACAAATGCAAGCTTTTCATTACAGTACCTATATCATTCAAAACCTTCCTTCATTCTTCATGTACTTCCGGCGAAAAGCAATGTCTTCAGAAGTAAAGGAAAACATCCGAAATCCGTAAATTTGTAGTTACATCATTACATCACATAAAAACGTAATTTTTCTATGACCAACAAACTTAATTTTGCGTATGAACAAATCATCCTTAAAAGTTAGTGTCATTGTGATATAACTACTTTTACGACTAGCCGATGCCCTTCATTCATCATATTATAGCTTCAGGACTCAAGACACCTTTCCGGTAACCCGGTGCACACGTTGGTGATATGATATTTTAACGATGGTTTATGAGAAAACTTTTTATCACAAACGTCACAAGCAAACGGCTTTGCTTTACTGTGAACAAGTAGGTGCCGTGTCAGAGAACATTTCTGTGTAAACTTCTTATTACAAATATCACAGGTGAACGGCTTATCTCCATTGTGAATACGTAGGTGACTTCTTAGGTTAGAACTGTCTGTGAACTTCTTATTACAAATGTCACAATGGAATGGTTTTTCTCCACTGTGAACACGTAGATGCCATACAAGGCGAGACCTATTAGGAAACTTCTTATTACAAATATCGCAGGTGAAAGGCTTGTCTGTGTTGTGAACAAGTAGGTGACGTCTTAGTATCTGCATCTGTTGGTGACATGATGAACCGTACGTGAAATTAAATTTCTTGTCACAAGTGTCATATGGGACCTCCGTGTGGGTAATGATATCGGTCTTCCTGCGAATGTCACATGACAGTAATCGGCAACTATGATTGCAATGGTGTACTGTGGGTTCCGGTGCTTTAGTATCGTCTGAAACAGAAACATTTTACATTTTAAAATATGAATTATGCAATAAATAAATAATGAATTATGAAAGCAAGTCGACTGCTGATGTGGTAGCATCAGCTATAAGCTGCCTTTCCATTTAAATAAAATAAACAAATTTACGAGTAAGCCAACTACTTGGTGGCTTACTCGTAAATTTTAGGATTTTTTTTATTTGCGATAATAATATAATTTTTTTCTTAATATAAATAACCTAGAGTCGGTGTCTTTGGCTTTGCCAGATGTACTTATTTCAATTTTTGCAGTTCTGTCGCTCGCTCCAAGGTTCACCAGTAACCTAACAAACCTAACCTTCAGGGTGCTCCGACTGCTGTCACACATTATCACCTATAAATAAATTTCCTCAGCACCCCCTTTTCTCCACTCCAACCGAGAGCCCGTATGGTACTTTGTTCTAAAATCGAACAAGTAATAATTACCTTTTTTTGGTCCAATGACTTCCGACTGCTGCAGTACTTCTGGTCCGATGACCATCTCTCGCTTCACGTCATGCCCCTCGTACAGTGAGAGCGGATCCTCTGACTTCACTCTTGCTTCCTGCCGGTCCGCGGGCTCCTGCTTGAGCTCGTCGTCGCTGCAGCCGGACTCGGGCTCCGGTTTTATTTGCAACTCGTGTGCTCGGCCCGCGCTGCCGGCGCCATGCTCCTGCCAGTGCGGCTCTTCCTTGATAATCACAGCACTGAAAGATGTTCCGCAGGACATGATTATATGAATGGTTTACTATTTGATGTCTTCAAGTAACTCGCGAGTGCGTATTACTGTGTTTATTAATATAAATTACAATACGCATATGCATGCCTAGACCACGTAAATCACAAACAGTATACACGTCCAATGTAAATAAATAAATAAATCATTCTGTCAATCGATCGAGTGTTGATTGATATTGTTTTTCCAGTACGGTAGTAAAGGTTTGTAAGAACATTCAGCCGCGTCGTTCGTCTGTAGATGTACCAACGCAGTACTTCCATGAGGTATTGCCAAAAGAAACAGCTGTTACCGTATGTCTCAAAGGATCGCGTGATCAGTTCGTCGTCGATCGTGATCGTTCCAAATTATTACTTGTTAAATCGAACATTAAACCAGTTAAGTGCGGTGTTAGCTGCAGTGTGGATCACCGAATGGCACTAGTTGTGCCCGGAGGCCGTGTGTTCTATCATAACTGTACGATTTGGCCTTTCTATATGGACTTGTTTCCAACTGGCCGTAAAACTATATTAAAAAAAAAAGCACAGCTGTTGTTTGTTTGTTTTGTTGTCTGCCTTCTTGTGGTCTTGTTTGTTTGTCCTATGCACAAACTATATAGGGATACTACGTATGGTCCTATGTTTGTCCTGAAGTGTATGTTTGTACCTACCTACCTTTACTAGGCACTGAGCATTTAGTGACACAATACAATGAATATGCAGAAAGATCCTGAAACTAAAGTGGACGCGTTGTCGTCTTCATACCTCAATGTGATGCTGCTGAAACAAGAGCTGGCGGAACAAGAGGCGGCGCTGGAACTGGTGGAGATGCACGACGATTATGACGTGAAGGAGGAGATAGTGATAGGACCTGGCGAGGAGGAACCAATATACAAAGGTACCTATTTATCTATACTAATATAAGCTGAAGAGAACCAAGGTCACCGACATAGGTCTAAGAATTGCGAAGCTGAAGTGGCAGTGGGCTGGGCACATCGCTCGTAGAACTGACGGCCGTTGGGGCAGAAAGGTTCTCGAGTGGACCACGTATCGGAAGACGCAGCGTAGGCCTCCCACAAGGTGGACCGACGATCTGGGGAAGGTCGCGGGACCCGGCTGGATGAGGTTAGCGCGAGACCGGGCGACGAGGAGATGTCTGGGGGAGGCCTTTGTCCAGCAGTGGACGTCTACAGGCTGATATGATGATGTCATACAAATAATATGTAATTTAAAATTCTGTACACTGTAGATTTATTTCAGTTTACAGGCAGTACTGAACCGCCAACAATCTCGCCGGGGCCGTCTTCCCCCAAGCAACGGAAGCTTCAGCTGGAGCCGTCTTCCAGTCCTACGAACACCACAAATCTGTAAGTGTGTTTCTTTCATAACGATACACGTTCAATATAGACTGGTTGCTATTGAAAATGCTAAACATTCCTCCGGCTCAAAAATAGAACTAAAATTAATTACAGGAGTTACTGGGGCTCTCCAAGTCCGGCCACCCCACAGCAGCCAACAATGCCTGTCCGTAGTGCTCCAATGGTGTCACTGAACTATGGTGAGCCACCAATCAGCTTTCTCCATTTGTATATATATATGTTGACTCGCCCTGCCTACTGCGCCAGATGATCGTGGCTTCGATTCCCACCCGGGACCAACATTTGTGTGATGAGCATAACTGTTGGTTTTCGGATTCTGGGTGTTTGTTTGTATTCAAGTATTTATGTATGTTTATCAGTTGTTGAGTACCCATGTACAAGCTTCGGCTTAGTTTGGGACTAAACAGCCCTGTGGAAATTTGTCCAAGATAACTATTAAGGTGTATCCCAGACACACGCGGCCTGCGGTGGCGGTCTGTTGTGTTCCCTATGCAATGTATGTGAGACTTCAGACACGCGCGGTCTGCGTTTGCATATTGAGGCTGCGGCCTGCGGTAGGCCGCCACCGCAGGCCGGGTGAGTCTGGGATACGCCTTGAGGCCAGCACGGATCTTGAGCTGTTGACATCTCCACAGGTAGCGAAGACGACAGCGGCGACGAAGACGCCACTTCGAGGTCACATATAAAGCGGGTGGACCGCGTCCATCTCCATTTCAGTGGACATGCGGAGGACCCTCCCCCACCGTCCAACAACACAGAACTCCTTGATTTCAGATGGTTCAGCCTCCCACACCCTCCGATTCCAGTGGAAAAGAGGAGGTACCTCTTCTTAGAAATTAATAACGGTCCCACAGCTGCTGCGCCGACGCCGTACGACGCGTTCGTCGCCATCTGGGACCAGCGCATCATGGAGCACATCGCCCAGGAGACGAACAGGTACGCCCGCCGGGAGCTGAACACCCTGGCGGGGACGGAACCGCAAGGGGTGGACTGGTCGGACACTACCGTGGATGAACTCTACGTCTTCTTCGCGCTGATGCTGGCCACCGGGGTCTGCGTCAAGCCAGACACCACAGAGTACTGGGCGAAGAACTGCAGCGTCATATCGACGCCCAGCTTCAAGAACTACATGAGCCTCGATCGCTTCCAAATCCTGGTCAAATACTTGCACTTCACCGACAACGATGTGGACGTATCTGGTCTGTCGCGGGCGGACGCGAGGCTGCGCAAGGTGGCCCCGGTAGTGGAGCACCTCAACGAGAGGTTCCAGGCGCTGTACGCGCCCGGGCGGGACGTGGTCGTGGACGCGGCGCTCGCGCAGTGGAAGGGGTGGTCCGACATCGGCCGGCGCGAGGGCATCAAGGTGTACGAGCTGTACGAGGCCAAGACGGGGTACTTGTGGCGGTTCCACTTGCACTCTGGAGAAACTCCTGTTGCGGAGTCTTCTCTGGTTTCTCGCGTATCAGTGAGCGGAGTCGTCCCGAGACGCGTCTTGAGTCTGCTGGAGGGTCTCCAATACAAGGGCCACACCGTCTGGATGGACAGGTCCTTCAGCAGCCCCGCGCTCGCGACAGCGTTGAGGACTCTGGGGTTCGACTGCGTGGGCATTCTGCAGACGACGGACCAGCTGATACCTCCGGCGCTGACTGCCTCGAAACCAGAGATGGTTGTCGGGAAAATGTACGGCGTAACCAGTGGGGACGTCGACGTGCTGATGTGGAGGGGACCTGGAGACCTCGGGCTCGTGGCCATGGTGTCCACGTACCACGGCGGCGCCTTCATCTGCAACCACGACGGCGGCAAGCCCATGCCGAGGGTCATGCGGGACTACAACGCCTGCCTTCGAGGGCTCCACAAGAAGGATCAAATTTTAGCGAAGCATCCCGTCGAGAGGAAACAAACCAGGACCTGGTACAAGATACTCTTTGAGCGGCTTCTCAACGTCAGCGCGTTGAACGCGTTCATACTCCACGGGTACTCCTCGCTGCCCGGCAGGCACCGGAGGTTTGTGAAGGACCTCATAAAAGAGGTTCTGGCGAAACACGCGAAGGAGTCGACCGTGCTGCCGGCGACGGGCAAGCTGGTGTTCACGAAGGAAGTGAGCGAGCATTTCCCTCGGGCCCACGCGCTGGTGGAGGGCCAGCCCTCAAGCTGGAGCCAGCGGCAGTGCGCGCGTTGCGGCAAGGATACCAGAACGTACTGTCCGGGCTGCGAGGTCTCGCTCTGCGCTTTCACGTGTCACGTGCCGTATCACTCTATCTCACAGCTGAGCGAGTAACATGCTCCAGTTCTTATCTGATCATCATATCAGCCCTTTAGCGTCCACAGCTGGACATAGGCCTTCTCCAATGAACGCCACCACACCCGGCCCCATTGGTACATCGAACTTCGGACCTTTTCGTCTCAGCATTTTTGGATTGGCCAATTGACATTATCTTTATGAATTTTAGCTCATGTATTCATATATCACTGTAGTTTCATCAAAATTTCTCGTAGTTTTTGCGTGACATCCTGCAGCGGTCCCTACACGATATGCGGCATGACATGCGTTACGTTTACGTGAATTATCATGCTGCATGATGGACCCACATGCGTGCTATCAATCACATAGTACAGTCAATCAACGGCCAACACGTAGTTTGCATGTCATGCACGTCAATAGCTAGACGGTCATGCATGAGTGACAGCACGTAATGCATGTCATGCAGCATGATCGTGTAGGGACCACTTTACAAACTTTCACCTTTTACATTATGTAGAATTTTAAGTGTATAAGACTGATTTGATGTGTAATCATTTTGCTAGAATTCTATGCCTTTGTTTAATTTTTTAACCATTGCATAAATTAAGGAGATATGTAGTAATAATAAATCTAAGCAAAATGAACTGCTAAAAAAGTAAATAAAAGATTTTACAAATTTTAATAAGAATATTTATTCCAATACTAGTTTTTTTCCCCATGTACATACATTGTGAAACAGCGCCCTCTATGTAGGCGTTTTGTTACTTACGGGATATTAGCGGACGCCCCGCGACTTTGTCCGCGTTAAAAAGTATCCTATATCTTATTCCAGGATATAAGCTATCACTGCACCGAGTTTCATCAAAATCTGTTCTGTAGTTTTTGCGTGAAAGAGTAACAGACATCCTCACATCCTTACAAACTTTCGCCTTTATAATATTAGTAGGATTGTAGGACGAAATGTCGCCCTGGTTTGATGTCCTTTCATCATATACTTGGTAATAGGTGTCTCCGGTGCATGAAAGATAGTGGACGAGGTATGAAATTGGGTGACTCAACGATCAGCTGTCTACTCTATGCCGATGACGCCGTTTTAATAGCAGCAGCTACAGACTAGTAGATTTTCATACAATCGAGGTCACTTTGAAGCCATGGCTCTCCGTGAAGGATTGACCGGGGCATGATCTGATGACGGGAATCGAGAGAGTAGATGGAGGACTTTTAGATCGCTATAGATATCCAACTGATCAGATGAGCCGTTTGGAAGCAGCATCGTCATGATGAAAAAAAAACGTAAAATGTATAAAAATCTTGGAGTTAAAGAATCATGACGATGCTGCTTCCAACGGCTCATCTGATCAGTTGGATATCTATAGCGATCTAAAAGTCCTCCATCTACTCTTTCGATGCCCGTCATCAGATCACGCCCCGGTCAATCCTTCACGGAGACCCACGGCTTCAAAGTGACCTCGATTGTATGAAAATCTTGCCCTGTTTCTAATTATCCGTCCACCTATGTAAATACCCATATTCTGTTCGGGTGTACCGACACTTATCTAACTGAACGGACTATACCTATTAGCCAAGATTGACGTCATGAATGTACAGTCGACCGCGCGTCAGTGGATAAACTTTGACCTTGAGCTGGCCTAGCCTATCAGGGAGTTTCAATACTACGAGAGACCAGCTTATACTGGTTTGTTTCCAGTGACGTGCGGTCGACCGTACTTATAGTTTCAATTTATTTTTATTGTACCTACATTTTCTTAAGCACTAAATCTAGTCTCCATGTATCTGGAACAAACAAAAACAGTTATTAATAATAATCCAACGAACCATGCGCTGGCGCCTACTTTCAGCAAGGAATTAAGGCGTGTAAATAGTAGATCAACAGCCTATGAACATGTCCCCACTGCTGGGGCTCAGGCCTACCCTCTCGGTGTTCGGGCTATAGTCCACCACGCTAGCCCAGCGCGGGTTGGTGGACATCACACGCGCCTAAGAATCTCTTCTTCGGCGTATGCAGGTTTCCTCACGATGTTTTCCTTCACCGTTTGAGAGCAGTCAGTAAATGTACCTAAGTTTCGAGGAAAAACTGGTACATGGTCCAACCGGGGATCAAACTTCGGACCTTTCGATATGATAGGCCGCGTCTTATCCTCGACGCTGCTGAAGCTCTTGGTCAGGTTTGATTTGCATTTACTCACGGCTTCAGCGATGTCCACCCAGTCGAGGGCTTTGACAATGTTATCGTTCAAGGATGGTTTCTTATCCCAGTTCCAGTTCGTCAACTCCTTGAAGCCTCCAGCAACCTGCGGAGTGGATAATTATTTTAAATGGAAAGGCCGCTTAAAAAAAAGAGTACTCTATAAAAAGAGTTTTTTTTTAAATATAGTACATTACTGCCGCGGCCCGCAACAGAGGCATTGATGGATGAACGTGTGCATAAAACCGAGGCACACATACGTGAGTCCATCAATGCCTGGTTGTGGCCAAGACTTGATTTTAAAAGATGTGTTGCGGAAGTTTGTTGCGCCGTTTCTTCTTCCCAGCTCTATATAACACCTTGGAGGCGGTGGTAGATAATAAATTGACGTTGTATAAATGTACCCAGTGTACTTACATGCAATAACATAGTTTTGAATTTTGAATTTTGACTTGTATAGTACTTTTCTCAAACAAATGCGCGGAAACTCAAACTATTACATATGTACACCATTTTATTTCATACATATACATTCCAAAATCAATGACGAACAACAATACATTTCCACGCGCCAAAGAGTTCATTTGTTTTTTTACACTAAACTGCTTGCAATTTGCAAGGCAATTCAAAATTTAAAAAAAACTGTTGTTATTTTACCTCCGTGGTTGCCATGGTCACATGACATGATATGAATTAATATGGTCATTATTTGACCGCTAGGCACTACATATATCGATTTTCATTCAAATTATTTGCCCGCCTGCTCTCATTTATTTGACCAGTACGGCAATGACGATTGAACTCGAAGAAGGTTGTCAAAATAATGTTCACATTTCCAAGCATGTTTGAGAAAAATAGGTTTTTTTTTCTTTCTTAAAGCTGATGCATTTTTTCAAATCGACTTGCTTATTTACATGGTAGAGTTCTTAAACATGTTTATTGATGCAGCACCATTATGGTCTGGCCTGTTGGTAGTGACCCTGCCTACGGCGCCAGAGGTCGTGGGTTCGATTCCCACCCGGGACCAACATTTGTGTGATGAGCATGTCTGTTGGTTTTCGGATTCTGGGTGTTTGTATGTATTGAAGTATTTATTTAAAAGTATTTAAGTATGTTTATCAGTTGTCGAGTACCCATTTACAAGCTTTGGCTTAGTTTGAGATTAAACAACCGTGTGTAAATTTGTCCAAACATTATTATTATTATTCTGGCAAATAGTTCCAACAACCCATGGTTTTTTAAAAAATCTGAGAGGGCTCTAGTGTGCATTGGAATTACGCCCTCCGAGTGATTAAATATTGAAGATCTCAACTAGATGGGAAGGGATATGTCCAGCAGTGGGCGTTGAAAGGCTATATGATGATGACAATGTTTACAGATCTGAATCCCCAGGTTTTATGTCAACCAGAAGTCTAAGACGGGTGTTTTACATTTTTTATAATCCTCTGTGGTTATACGGTCAATCTGGCATAAGTTGGAATGGAACCATCAGTCTGGTAAGTAAGACTGATGCCAGACTGACCATCTAACTCACTGACCGTTAGACTGTAACCCTAAAACTGACGGATTTTAACCTGGTGCGTCAGTCCATCGGTTTCCTATCAGTCCAGTTTGACGGACCAAACTGAATAGAAAATTATTTGGCACTCACAAAACAACACAATAGTTTTATACATAATACATTCAACCCGGAGAGAGTCAGGGACTGATCGTGTAACACCCCTCTAAGATTTCTCAGTTGCATTTCATTAGAAAGTGAGCAAAGTGTAAGCACCTGGAACCTCCTGTCAGCATTTTCAGCCAGCGGCCTCTTGGCTTCTGTCACAACTATAGCTCTGTAACCATCGGGCAGGTTCAGCTGGGTGCCGTCGAGCGAGCGTCCACGGAACGTTGCTGATAGCGCTGGATTTATACATGCTAAGGTCATCAACTTATACGTCCAGCAGTGCACGGAGCAGGTTAAGTTCTGGTTTAACTGGTTAGATTATCTCCTTTTTTATTTATATATAGTTATGCGGCCAATTGGATTCCTAGGCCAAATCGTACTTTAAAATCACGAATACATAAAACCGCAGCACGGCCTCTGGGCACAACTAGTGCCATTCGGTGATCCACAATGCAGCTCACACCGCACTCAACTGATAGTAGGTTTAATGTCGATTTATCAAGGGACCGGAACGATCCAGTAGAGTCGTTACACGCTTTTATTTATCTATCCCGCACAATAAACACTTTAATAGGCACTTGTTGCATTTAAAACTAACAAAGTTATAAACGAAATGATAGCCATCTCTGCCAAGTCCAAAATCCCGTCAATAAGGTGGATTACCTCCATCGTTCTCCGCAACGTAGGGTTCGAAGTATTTGTTTACATTGGCTGCCCCATCACTATCTATGCTGCACGGCATGTAGTGTGCCCTCTGCTCGAAGATTTGCTTGTTGCCGGTGTTTTTCAAGTTATTTTCCACCTGTATCGACATAATTTACAGCTTTTTCTACAACACAGACTACTGAGAAGATAGTATTTTTACAAGAAAAACAAAATTCGGAAATAGGTAATTTTTTGTTTGTTTATTTCGTTCGTCCAATAATGGACAGGCAAAAGTCCATACAGCCAAGTCATATTTTGTTTGTTTTCTTCAAAAACCGGCGGTTACAGCACGGCCTTGTCCTTATTCTATAAAACCGCAGCACGGCCTCCACGAAAGCACAACCAGTACCATTCGGTGATCCACACTGCAGTTCACGTCCGCAAAAAACTGATAGTAGGTTTATGGAAGATTTAACAAGGGACATTTTTGAACGTTTACACGCTTTTATTTAATTATCCCGTACAGAGCCTTAGAGCTAGCTAGAGCCTTCAATCCTATTAAATATAAGAGCCTGGCTCTATTTGTATCAAATAATCACATTAAAATTGAAAATTCGCCTTTTACATGTACACATCTCACTATCCTTATCCTTCAAAATCCGAAACCTAAAATTTTACTATGAAGAAACGTTTCATAACCTTGTCTTTGGCTAGATAACATTTGGGTTATAGCCACAAAAAAAAAGCAGTTAAGTCATATTTTTGTGACAGTAAACACCCACAGTCTAGAACAGACCCCCATTCACCTTTGCACCTAATAATCCAAAAAACTATTTTCAAATGTCACACTACACTTTTTTATTTTGTTGTAGTAGTCCGGCGTGCAGTTATTTCTTTCTCCTACGGGTTATAAGATAGTTTTAACTAAGCTAAGACTTTAAGAATGGCTTATAATTGTCTAGTGACCAAGCCAAAATCTGCTTTAAAAAGACCAAGTCCATTGTGATTGATTGATTGATTAGGTTGCGCTCATGGAACTAATTAGTTCCATGGTATCTATGTTACTCTATGGTTCCATGGTTGCGCTTTGGCGCGATCGCCGCAGACTGACTATACTCTGTGGTCAGTGTGCGGCGATCGCGCCTAAGTATCGCACGCGCGTAGTTTTGTCGTCGTAAAAAACAAAATGTTTACGTTAAAACCAACTAACAACCGATTCATATAAGTATTTTCTATTAAAGAAAGGAGCTAAGACAGACGCGGTAAGTAGTTTTGTCTAATCTAGCCTCTATTTAATCAGTATAACATTGTTTGATTACACACATTAATTTCAACACATCTCTAAAAATATCTTTCTTCGTTCTGTAAATAGGTGTTGTCTAGGATTATTTCAATTGAGATTACTTACGGAGGTACTTTTAAGGCATTTTAGAGTCGCAATTTATAATTTTGATTCCCACAGACATCTTTGTACAAGGTAGTAGGTATAGACGAATGATTTAGGTACCTAGGTTTCAAGCTCGCGAATGTGCAGTCTGCCAAGAGGCAGACGCTGTGCGAATGTGGCCCGCTGATGCGTAAAAGAAGCGTCCATCTGGGCAGCACTGTAAAAAACGCCTACCCTATCTACTTAACAGCTTGCCCGGGGATATTAAAGACGAGTCAAACAAGAAAAAATTTAAAAAAAAGTTAAAATTATACTTATTAGAGAGCATGTGTCCATAGAAAGTAACAGAAAACAGATCATTTTTATTGTACCTAACTAAATTTAATCGATGATGAGACTGTACGATCCCCCAGTCAAACCGACAAGTCGGTTTTGGGGGACAAATATATACTGTTATGCTTATGTATTTGATTAATAAATAAATAGTAATATATAAAAAACAACATACTTCAACTCGATGAAGTAAAACCATGGTAAAACTAATCTGCCAAAAGCAATGCTATGCACTAAACTATAGTAATGGAGGCGATCACAATAGACCAGCAATGTTCGCAGTGATACAAGGTTAGACAAGCCTTGAAAGGGCCCCACCACAAATAATAAATAGGTACCTACCTATGTTTTATGATGTTACAATTATGTTTGTAACAAAAAATTTAAACCGTGTGGGTCAGAGTTGCCGCGAAGCGACTTGCGTCCTTTTGAAACTAATAAAACGATATTGACAAAAATGGGTGCTTCGCAGTTTGTCCGGTTCGCAGTTCGTCTGTATTCTACAATTCTTCCGGATTGAGAATACAAAGAGCCAATGCACAGCTGAACCCCCACAGAAATTTTCTAAGCAACAGGGTTGCATCCAAATGGAATAATCTGCCAGAATCAGTTGTATCTGCCACTTCCGTAAACATGTTCAAGAACAGACTAGACAACTTTCTCAAATCTAAAAAGACGCAATAAATTAATATAAATTATGAAAGCAAGTCGACTGCTGATATGGAAGCATCATAAATAAATTCTTTTTAAAATTAGCACTTCCGTAATTTTTTTTATAAGTTCGTCCGGATTTTGATGATATTAATATGTATTTCATGTAGGTCTGTCTACGACACATATGGGCAACCCCCGGCCCGCGGGCCGGACTCGGCCCGATCCGACTTTTGATCCGGCCCGCGAAGTATTTTCAAATCGCGCGTTAAAAATGATACTAAATTCGGGAGTTCACGCCAACTCGCAATAAACTTAACTTAAAAGAAACTTAAAAGTTGGCCTTAGGGGTCCAGCCATCCTAGGTGCCCCCAGCCGTAATAGTTTCTTTTAACTTATCATAATTTTTGCAGGCCGCTGTCATTATTTTGAGTTGGTATCTAACATCCCGAATTGTCAAGTGCCTAGGGGCCCTGGGTGTCGAAGTCTGGGCCTGAACCTATGGCCCGTGACTTCATTAGTATCTTAAGGTTTGGCCCGCAACTGCCCAAAGGTTGCCCATCCCTGGTCTACGATGTAGGTGTAAAAATCAGCGAAATTTAATAAGTACAGAAATACTACTAACCCTTAAAAATGATCTTTGGATGAATTGAGTACGAGTAGTATACATGAAATTGTATTATCTAGAATTCAATACACGCAAATATATACTTTGTCGCATAGCGATATGGTCTATAGTCATCTTACACGCTTTGTTACTTCTGACTAGCATAGCATAATTGCACGTTTTTATTCGAATCTCACAATTTAAAATAAATTTGTATGAAGTAATACTTCTATACTTATTAAAGTTCGCTGGTAAATGTCCAGACGTGCTAATTTCTATTATCAATTCGTCTGCCAGACAAATTGCGAATTGGAAAAAAATACAGAGATCATACGCCAGACGAACTGAGAATAAAAATTCGCAATTTGTCTTCCGGACTAATTACGAACCGGAGAAGGCGGGAAGCACCCGAAAAAATCTCAGTTCGAAAGCGACGTAAGCCTCGAAGTAATGTTTGCTATTTTGAGCGTTCCTACCAAGTGACACGGTTCAATTCGGCTTGGGAATAAATCATACATCTCATGCGTCAACAAAAGCTGCTTTCGTTTTTATAGCTTCAAATAATCAACAGCCTAATAACATGTCCCCACTGCTGGGGCTCAGGCCTACCCTCTCAACGAGGGTGTTCGGGCTATAGTCCACCACGCTAGCCCAGCGCGGGTTGGTGGACTTCACTTGCGCCTAAGAATCTCTTCTTCGGCGTATGCAGGTTTCCTAACGATGTTTTCCATCACCGTTCGAGAGCAGTCAGTACAATGTATACTTAAGTTTTGAGAAAAAACCGGGGATCGGACTTTTGTAGCTTCGCTCAGCTCTATCAGTCTATTATTCGATTAAACCCATCTTCAATACTTCGTGCCAGCTCTGTATATTTATTAGTATTTCATCATCATCATATCAGCCTATAGACGTCCACTGCTGGACAAAGGCCTCCCCCAGGGATCCCCACGACGACTGGTCCTGAGCTAACCTCACCCAGCCGGGTCCCGCGACCTTCACCAGATCGTCGGTCCACCTTGTGGGAGGCCTACGCTGCGTCTTTCGATACGTGGTCGCCATGTGAAAACCTTTTTGCCCCAACGGCCGTCAGTTCTATACGAGCGATGTGCACCGCCCACTGCCACTTCAGCTTCGCAATTCTTTGAGCTATGTCGATGACCTTGGTTTTCTTTCGGATCTCCTCATTTCTGATTCGATCTCGCAGGAAAACTCCGAGCGTGAAAAGTATTTATAACTATTCAAACTATCTTTTTTTTCAGATGACGTCATTTATCCGAATGACCCTGAGCGGCGACAGCTTGGGCGAACGCCACCGCCACCTGAACTCTCTTGTGGACGAAGCTCACAAACAGGAAGTACCTTTCGGCGCCATCCAGACGCTTCCGGATCTCTCCCCCATCGACAGACTCTTCAAAATCGATTTGGCTTCCAAATACAGACATGTAGAATACATCGTTCACAACCTCAAAGACGAGGACATGCTTTACGTTAGCAGAGCACTGAAGAGTACCTGGCTTCTGGATACAGAGTACCACAGCATCATGAATCCTCATCATCTAGAAACAAAACTGTATCCAGAGATGACCGCGACTGCTGTGTATAAGATGAAACGCTGGATATCTCTGAATCTACGCGATCCTCAAAGATCCCAGCAGTTCTTTGAGTATTACATCGCCAAAAGCTTCAATGATGCTGTCAAATTCCTTTGGCGATGCTCCAATGACTTCATACTGAGTAGAGCAACAGATATACTGGATGAACTGACACCGCATCAATTGAAATTGCTCAGCGAAAAATGCCCTGAAGTAGCCAAAGTATATTTCGATAGTTTACAAAGCAACGAACGTGTTGTAACTATGTATCTAAAGAAAGAAACAGAATATTACAACAATTTGAAATGCCTCCTCAAAATAAACGCTGATATCTTTCTGGACATAACAGAGAAATATTTTAACCAATATGAGTTTAGACATTTTAGTTCAGAGGCGACAAAATACGTGATGAGTAATTATAGAAAGAGATTCGATGACAAACCTGAGTTGTACACGGCTTGGTTGCTGGATATGAATACTTTAGCTAAATGCCTTCACCCGGACGAGGCTAAAGATCTCGTGCTGAGGCTAGCCAGAGCAAAATATCTGAGCAATTGGTTCAGCTACAAAACCGTCGAGCCGTTGATCAAAAGATTGAACATAGACGAGAGGACGGCATTGAAAAAGCAAGTGTTCGTAGATAAATCGTTTGGCGACGTTGTAGAGGAATGGCCTTACAAAACTCCTTCGATACCCGAAGAAAAGAGTACTGCTACCAATATATTTGAAGATCAAAATCACGATCCCTGCGAATACGAAGAACAAGAAATGTGCTTCAGGAGTTTTCCGCGGAATAAGAAAATGAAGTGCAAGAAACGCAAAATGATGGGCGACTATTGCGTTATGGAAACACAGTCCGCGCTCGACCAACTGTTCGACCGGTACAGGTTCACCAGCTTCGAGAAGACTTTGGCGGAATTGCGGAGGAAAATTATGGTGGAAACCTTACAGAACCGACAAAACATGATGCTGGTCCTGATAAGCAAGAGTGGGGGCCGCCCGGAGAGTGTGGAGGAGCTGCTGACATTGCTAACGGACCGCCATGACAACGAGCCAGTACATCTGCGAGCTACGATAGTCCGCAGCCTGGTGAAACGATGCAGCGCTTGGCGTCTCCCGCAGACACCCTGGAACCTGATGCTACGTTTTGGACGCGACTTGGGGCTCGACGGTGCGCCTCCAGCTGTCCCTTGCCTTGAAGGTCTTCATGCGGCAGTCCTACGAAGCGTTATAAACGATTATGAGTGCGACCCTGCTGTTTGGAAAGCCTTTCTGAAAGAGTTTTCGACGTTGAAAGAGTATTCGCTGACACCCTCAGAGCGGAGGGCAGTATCAATTAAACTGCCAGCGCTTTTACTGGCTGATGCAGAACTGGATCCTGGTTCCTGTCGATTCAACCAACTGTTGGACACGCTTGACGCGTATGACATCCGTGCCGACAGATGTCCGGGTGTGTTGTCCGCGGTTGTAAAAGCCGCGCAAAGTCCCGATGCTGAACCGTTGTTGCAAAGACTTTTTAACTCTCGAATCGCTCGCAAGGAGCTTTTCAAAGAGAACTTATCTATCATCCAAACTGGCCCATCCTATTTCAACGCTCTGAAACACGATATCAACATTCTGAGTGCAGATAAGTTTGAAGCGCTGCTAGATTCGGACCATGTGCGCCTTGAACGGTTCCTCCGCGCGCTGTTTTTGTATTTTGGCGAGGAACAAGGGCTAGCAGATACTTATCTGGACGTGTTGGAGAAAAAAGCAGCGGAAACACCCAATAGCAAACTCGCTCGACCTCTTGCGTTACTAGCTGGGATGAAACTTATACCTCTAATACAAAAGTTAGACGAATCACCGAAACACAGTCCATCTCAGCGTCTTGGCAGTGCTTTAAGAGCCAATGCACATCTGTCAAGACCAGCTATCGATTTAGACACTATCGGCTGGCAATTGATTGGAGCGAAGGCTGTTGCCAATCGAGTGCTCAACTACAGTGCTGTGAACATAGATCCTGCTATAGACAAGTTGCTGACTTGGAAACGCACCGAAAGACTAGCATTAGTATTATCTATGCGAGTAAGTAAAGAGTACAGCGTAGCAGCTACTGTTGCTGCGAAAAGACCGCGATTAGCTCTCAAAGCATATTGTCAGTGTTTCTACACTTGCCAACTTTGGACCAACTTTCTGCGAAAGTCGTACGGCGGCATAAGGGTGCAATACAATGATGCATTTCGCATCCTTATGAGACTGCCACGCTACTGTAGTGCATCAGGCATGTTCGCTGACCGACGAGTGCCCGACTTTTTTGCTATTGTCAGGGCTCGTATCGCTTCCTTCTGGGATAGGATACGCAGCTCTGACAATGGCATTCTCGGTGTCGTTTGCAGTGGATCCCCAGGGCCCATTGTCAAGTACTGGCTATCTGTGCACCAGGGCCAGAACAGGAAATGAGTGTCTAAATTGTATTTTATGACTTGTGTGTGAATGTGTAAATTTTTAATTGTATTTTATTTTTATTTTTACTTTTATTCGTATTAGTTTTTAAATTATTGTATATGGGTTTTTTTATGCCTGAAATAAAACATTTATTATTATTATTATTATTATTAAAGCAGCACTGTGGCATCTCAGACGCAAGAACGCGTTAGATGCACGCCTCTGGGATATCATAATACCACTGATAGCTAAGCTAGACGTATCTGGGAGGCCCAACGAAAGACTGCGCGAAAGGATAGGCGATGTCAGCGTAGTGCCGTTGCACAGAAAGGCGGAATACTGTACGATGTTGTTCGACGTTTTGAAAAAGATCTCCACGAACGCAGCGATGCCTGCTCTCTGCAACTTGGAGATCATTCTGCCGGATGTCGATGGCAGATTCACAGGGATGGTGATCAAAGACTTTCTAGACAACGATTTGTATGCGGGCAACGTATCAAAACCTGAATACGAGTTCAATAAGCGGGCAAGTTTGTATGTGAGGATCATAGCGAAATATCTGCTTCTAAGCAAGACTGAGGCGACGCAGAAATTTCGCTTCGAGAATGTGGGGAGACAGTTCTTTGGCTGTTTGGAGACGATTTGGAAATCCGTTGAAGACAAATCCAACGTCACTGACCTTTTAGATAACTTTGTACTCGCTCTGAGATACACAAAGGTGTTCCTAAACCCTGACTACGTGTCTTGCATACCGATATTCGAGAAAGTGATACTCTGGATGCAGAAATTCCTGCCCGTGGAGTTGTATTTCAGCAAATACGTACTATTACACTTGACCATGTTGTATTTCAAGTCGATTAAACAGGGCATGAAGAACAATGTTGAAATCTTCAAGGATTTGAAGAGTAACTTGAACGAAGCAGTTGAGATCGTTGGCATCACGTTCGGGAAGTACATATCTCATGAAACCAAGGAGCTGAAAGCCAAATATTTCGATTCGATAGTGGATTTGTATAAAACTGAACTGGTTGCATATTTGAATACGTTTCCTCCGTATGATGATACTAAGGCACTATTAATTGCTTGTATTCTCAAAGGGATTCTTAGAAGTGAATCTTCAACGCATCTGCTTGCTCAACAAGTCTACAGCGAGGACCAGTTCCTCATCACTGATTATGTTGGTGATCAGATCAAAGATCTGTTGAGGCAAAGTCAAAGCCAAGAAGTGAAGTTCTTTTTTCATGCCGAATAAAATTGTCTACAACTTAATTGATCGATTTTAGCAAGAAGTTTCAAATCTCTTTTGTGTGTGGAGATCGCATCTTGCATATTTAGTATCGGAACCTATGGTGCCATTTACAGGGGGGGTGCGGACAAAGGAAGCGGAGTAGCGGGAGGAGGTTGCTAATACAAGTTTATATGGAGTTTGAAAATGAGAATGTGTGAGTGAGTCACAGTATTGTCATACATTTGACACGATTTTGACACACGTAGGATGCTTTTATTACTCATCCATATGGGAGTGGATAAATTTTTTGATTCATGGATTTTAGCACTTTTTTGAGGCACTGTGACATGAACACAGCTTATGTTACTAGAAACAAAAACAAACTTGTACCACCACAGTTAAGGCTTAGTAAGGTCAGTAAATCGTTCACGGGGCAATGTATACGCTTCTACAACAAACTACCAGAAGAAATCTTAAATATGAATGACAGAAAATTTAAGACCCACATTAAACAACAACTTTGTAAGAAAGCTTATTATAGGACAGTCGATTATCTAAATGACAAAGATGCCTGGTGTTAATGTTACTTCAGCCTCGCACAATCTTTACAAAATAATGTTATGTACAAACTTGATTTTAAAAGATGTGTTGCGGAAGTTTGTTGCGCCGCTTCTTCCCAGCTCTATATAACACCTTGGAGGCGGTGGTAGATAAAAAATTGACGTTGTATAAATGTACCCAGTGTACTTACATGCAATAAAATACTTTTGAATTTTGAATAGCCTCACCATCCAGCGAGGTAATGCCGCCATCATTCTGGGCACGCTCCCAGGGGTGGGGAGCCTCGAGGGTATTTTTATTATTTGTAGTTTAGTTTTTTAATAAGTTATTTTTAGACACTAAGGGCCTCTTACACCGCTTGCTGATAAAGTCCCAGATACCCTATCTGCAGGTTATCTGACAGATAGCCTATTTTTTGGGTTTCACAGGTTGCCTATATCTTATATATTTTATATAGTCTATCACACAGATTTATCTGATAGATTAGTTTATCACTAAGATTACTATCTGTAACAATATCAGGAAGTGGTGAAAGAAACCCCTAATATAATTAGGTGCACTATCGCTCGTATATGTTTCGGCACTTGTTTGAGGCACTATAGAAAATGAATTTTTAAAGAAATGAAGTAAGATTTAAGATTTTTTTAATTAGTACTTAAGAATTTTTTCACTGTCTATGATTAGCCACATTGCCGATTTGGCCTATAAGGACTTGTTTCCAATTGGCCGTAAAACTACATTAAAAAAAATGCCGTACAGCTTGTTTTATCTGAATTTGGGCCAATTTGTAAAACACTTGAAATTTTTACAATAAAATAATTTATTAAAAAAAAGATCTCTCTCAATTCTCAACTTATATCACTTTGCTGGGGATGCTGTTGGCCTATGCTGTTGAGGGTGAGCTGCCAGGCCGGGGCTTCAGGGGGCACATCTTGAGGCCCCGGGGCCGAGGGGACGGTCACCGCTGAAGCAGCTACACGACCCCGGCCCGTCTGGAAAAAAAAAGTACATTACTTAAAATTGGTATAACATCAAATCAACAGCCTATTAACATGTCCCCACTGCTGGGGCTCAGGCCTACCCTCTCAACGAGGGTGTTCGGGCTATAGTCGACCACGCTAGCCCAGTCCGGGTTGATGAACTTCACATGCGCCTAAGAATTTCTTCTTCGGCGTATGCAGGTTTCCTCACGATGTTTTCCTTCACCGTTTGAGAGCAGTCAGTACATGTACTTAAGTTTCGAGAAAAAACCCATTGGTACATGGCCCGGCCGGGGATCGAACTCGGACCTTTCGATATGATAGGCCGCGTCTTATCCTCGAGGCCACTGACGCTGAAATGAAATTAAATCAACAGCCTATTACCACGTCCCCACTGTTGGAGCTCAGTCCTCGTCTCTAGTTTTTTTTTATATATAATTTATTTATAGAAAGAATGTACAGTAATACAATACAAAGAAAATAACAGATATAAAAGATGGTTTATAAAAGAAACAGTAAAATGGTTTGGACTCCTGACCTATAGGCTAGGTGAAGACCTATACACCAGGGTTAAACATGGTGGAGTGACCTCCAAATCAACAGCCTGTTACGTTGTCCCCACTGTTGGGGCTCAGTCCTCCTCTCTAGTTTCTTTTTTTCAATAATTTATTTAAAGAAAGAAAGTACAATTGATACAAAATACATTAGCAGATACAAAAGATTGTACAAGAGAAACGAACGTAACAGTAAAACGAACGTAAGTGACCCCTAGGCTAGATAAAGGCCTGTATACCAGGGTTAAACATGGTGGAGTGACCTCCAAATCAACAGCCTGTTACCTTGTCTTACGTTGTCCCCACTGTTGGGGCTCAGTCCTCCTCTCTAGTTTCTTTTTTTCAATAATTTATTTAAAGAAAGAAAGTACAATTGATACAAAATACATTAGCAGATACAAAAGATTGTACAAGAGAAACGAACGTAACAGTAAAACGAACGTAAGTGACCCCTAGGCTAGATAAAGGCCTGTATACCAGGGTTAAACATGGTGGAGTGACCTCCAAATCAACAGCCTATTACCTTGTCTTACGTTGTCCCCACTGTTGGGGCTCAGTCCTCCTCTCTAGTTTCTTTTTTTCAATAATTTATTTAAAGAAAGAAAGTACAATTGATACAAAATACATTAGCAGATACAAAAGATTGTACAAGAGAAACGAACGTAACAGTAAAACGAACGTAAGTGACCCCTAGGCTAGATAAAGGCCTGTATACCAGGGTTAAACATGGTGGAGTGACCTTCAAATCAACAGCCTGTTACCTTGTCCCCACTGTTGGGGCTCAGTCCTCCTCTCTCAGATAAACATATGGTGGAGTGACCTCCAAATCAACAGCCTATTAACACGGGCTCAGGCCATGGTGGACTCACCTTCCCCTTGAGGTGCACGAGCTTGTTGTGGTTGTAGAGGGCCGCCTCGTAGCCGAAGGTGGCGGGGCAGAGCCCGCAGCGGAAGGGCCGCTCGCCCGTGTGCGAGCGCATGTGACCCTCCAGGGTCTTCTTCGTCTGTACAACCAACCACCAGCAACACGTCACTCAATAAACAAACTATTCACGGCTTTTGTCACCGCTTGCTGATAAAGTCCCAGATACCCTATCGGCAAGTTATCTGATAGATAACCTATTTTTTTGGTTAACAGGTATCTGATTGCCCTATACTATTTTAAAATGTCCCCATTGACTCCTGAAATAGATACCCTATCTGCAGGTTATCTGACAGATAACCTATTGTTCTGTTTCACGGGTATCTGATTGCCTTTTATTAAATAAAAAATGTCCCCATTGATTCCTGAAATACAGGTTGACTGGTTTGGGAGTCAGGGCTTCAATATATCAAGTCTCTATCTAATTAAGTGAATAAAGTTTATGTTTATCTGTCAGATAAACTAACAACAAGATCAAGTGGCTGTTTTTTTATTCGGTCAGATATTTTATAAAGGACTTGAGGTGTGAAACACGAAAATATCCGACAGAATTGGCTGATTGATTAGTTTATCTGTCAGATTACTATCTGTAACAATATCAGCAACCGGTGAAAGAGGACCTCAATCTCATTGACGGGACACACTTCAGATTAAATGATGATGAAAACTCTTTGCTGACAAAAAAAAACTAGTACGCTAATGATAAGGCACGTGTGTTTTATAAGCTGATTTATGTACCTAAAAGCGGTGCAAAAAGAGCCACTTTACTGTGATGAAAATAATGAGACCAACACAGGATCAATGAATCCAAAATGTCAAAAAAATACAATCAAATCAAATTCCAAATATTGAATTAAATTGTTACATTGAGTATTTCCATAAACTATGGCCTAGAAGCCCTGTGTTTCCAGGGCCGTAAAATCCATGTTAAAAAAGAGCTCATTAACTACGACTGGCCTAGAAGCACAATGTTTCCAAGGCCGTAAACTCCAATATAAACAGGAAGCGCTCACCGTGTAGGCCTTCCCGCACGCGTCGCACACGTGGTTCCGCACGAGCCGCACGTTGCGGTGCACCATCCGCACGTGCGTGCGCAGCACCGGCCGCGACGAGCACGCCTGCACACGCATAACACAATTAAACTTGTTGGAACAACAATAGAAACGTATTAAGTATACAGTCTGTGGCCTGTGCCTCGCTTTTACCTGTCGCTCAATCAATCAATAGGCTTTTGGGGGGGAAAGCAAAATTTTTCCTAAAAAATGTATATTGTAGGTTTTGGTGTATATCTGTGATAGTTTTATATCAACAAGTGCCTATTAAAGTGTATATTGTGCGGGATAGTTGAATAAAAGCGTGTAAACGACTCTACCGGATCGTTCCAAATTGTCCCTTGTTAAATCTTCATTGAACCTACTATCAGTTTAATGCGGACATGAACTGCAGTGTGGATCACCGAATGACACTAGTTGTGCCCTGGAGGCCGTGCTGCAGCTTAATGTATTCGTGATTTTAAACTACGATTTGGCCTATCAGGACTTGTTTCCAACTGGCCGTAAAACTATTAAAAAAAAAAGAGTACTTACGAAGCTGCAGTGCGGCGCGGTGCACCGTATGGGCGTCGCCTTGAGGTGCACGGCCGTGTGGTGCTCCGCGAGCCGCGCCGCCTTCGCGAAGCGCTTCTCGCACAGCGCGCACGCGTATCTGAACGAAAAACATTTTAAAAAAACAACACCCGATATTCATTTTTTTTTAAAGTAGGTTTTGGCTTGGCAACGAGACCTTTAAGCCATATCTTATTTTGAATTTAAAGTATTATTTCTTCTATTTATTTAATCCGGCGGTTACAGCACGGCCTCCACAAAAACAGAGCACGACTAGAGTTAGTCGGCGATTGTCACTAAGGTTCATAATCTCACTAAATCGATAGTAACTATAAAGAAGATTTACAATGGACAATTTTGGCACGAGCTGAAAGAGTGCTAATATTATAAAGGCGAAAGTTTGTAAGGATGTGAGGATGTCTGTTACTCTTTCACGCAAAAACTACCGAACAGATTTTGATGAAACTTGGTACAGTCATAGCTTATATCATAGAATAACATATAGGCTACTTTTTAACGCGGACAAAGTCGCGGGGCGTCCGCTAATACCCCCTAAGTAACAAAACGCCTACATAGAGGGCGCTGTTTCACAATGTACATGGGAAATGCTTTACTACGCGGGCGAAGCCGCGGGAAAAAGCCAGTAGATTATAATTATGACACAGGCAGTCAGACCACACTTACTTGAGCATGGCCGGGTCGATGTGCTTCAGATTATACTTCATGTGTTGATAATAGGACATCCGGTTCTTGAAATTCATATCGCACTGCGGAGAAACAAAAATACTATAAAAATACTTGTTTTTCTCTGTATTATTTTGTAAATGTATTTCTATGCGTGTGCAATAAAGTGTTAAATAAATAAAAATAAGACAGGGGATAAGACGCGGCTTATGATATCGAAAGGTCCGAGGTTCGATCCCCGGCTGGGACATGTACCAATGAGTTTTTTCTCGAAACTTAAGTACATTTACTGACTGCTCTTAAACGGTGAAGGAAAACATGGCGAGGAAACCTGCATACGCCGAAGAAGAAATTCTTAGGCGCGTGTGAAGTCCACCAACCCGCGCTGGGCTAGCGTGGTGGACTATAGCCCGAACGCCCTCGTATGAGGGTAGGCCTGAGCCCCAGCAGTGGGGACATGTTAATAGGCTGTTGATGATGAAATAAAAATACCATAGAGTTAAGATCTCTTTGGTGCGTGCTCGCGGCCCCTTAAAGAGGCGTAAAGAATCATCCTATGGGTGTCAAAATCGTGTCAAATGTATGACAATACTGTGACTCACTCACACATTCTCATTTCCAAACTCCATATAAATTTGTATTAGCAACCTCCTCCCGCCACTCCGCTTCCTTTGTCCGCACCCCCCCTGTAAGCGGCACCATTGGTTCCCATTCTAAATATGCAAGATGTAGTCTCCACACGGAGCGCGCGCGCCACCAAAGAGATTCGAAACATCTTGATAAAAATACTTATAAATAAAATGCTTATTTTCCTCTGTATTTTGTAAATGTTTGTCTGTGCGAGTGCAATAAAGTGTTAAATAAATAAATAATAAATAAAAATACTAAATGAAAATTCGACATATTCCCCGAGGTAGAAATAGGGGAATTAATTATGAGCCTTTCACAGCCGAGGTGCGTCACCGCCACGGCTTTCTTGAAGAGGAACCGCTTCTGGCACGAGTACTCCTTCACACCCTATCTTCTGAGGAGGCCAGGAATCCCAGGCGACTCTTGGACCCTATGGGATCTGTTGTGCCAAACCCATGTCCGCCAAACGGTTTGGTGGACTTCACATACGCCTTAGAATAGTAAATACCAGTCTTCGGCGTATGCAGGTTTCCTCGCGATGTTTTCCTTCACCGAAAAACCTGTGTTACTATAATAGACCGTACTTAAGTTTCGAAAAACTCTATGGTACGGGCCAGGATCGAAGCCACGACCTCATGAACGTGGGGTCAGGGCACGAGCAACTAGGCTACCACGGCTCTCTCGCTCTAGCTAGTGGGCACTGTACGGACCTGGTAGCAGTACAGCTGCTCGGAGCCGAGGTGCGTCACCAGATGCACCTCCATGGCCTTCTTGAAGAGGAACCGCTTCTGGCACTGCGGGCACGAGTACTCCTTCTCGCCCTTGTGGATACTGCAACCAACCAACGTACATAAATCATCATCAACAGCCTATTAACATGTCCCCACTGCTGGGGCTCAGGCCTACCCTCTCGACGAGGGCGTTCGGGCTATAGTCCACCACGCCAGCCCGGTGCGGGTTGGTGGACTTCACACGCGCCTAAGAATTTCTTCTTCGGCGTATGCAGGTTTCCTCGCGATGTTTTCCTTCACCGTTTGAGAGCAGTCAGTAAATGTACTTAAGTTTCGAGCCCATCGGTACATGGCCCGGCCGGGGATCGAACTCGGACCTCTCGTCATGATAGGCAGCTTCACGACGCCACTGACGCTCTGGTTTTAAACTATCCGGTTCGAAGGACCACTTTGTACGGTCTGTCTTCAGTCCCGTCAAGTCAGAAAACCAAAGTCGCAGTCAAGTCTTTCAGTCAGGAGGCTGGTAGCCACAACACTGTGATTAGCCTAAAAGGACTTCGTTTCCAAGGCCGTAAACCTATTTAAAAAAGAGCAACTCACAATAGATGCGTCCGCAGCGAGGTGCGGTCGCGGAAGGTCTTCCCGCAGAGCTCGCACTTCTGCCGCTCCGCGTGGTTCTTGATATGATTCCGCAGCTTGCCCAGCGTGCTGGACAAAGTGGCGATCACATATCATTAGACACTCATAATCATCATCATATCAGCCTGTAGACGTCCACAAAAGCCTCTTCCAAGGATCTCCACGACGACCGGTCCTGCGCTAACCTCATCCAGCCGGGTCCCGCGACCTTCACCAGATCGTCGGTCCACTTTGTGGGAGGCCTACGCTGCGTCTTCCGATACGTGGTCGCCACTCGAGAACTCATTAGATACTAATAGTGTTAAAAATTAGACCATCTGAGGCACATTGCTAAGCGCGGGAATAACTGATCATACTAATGATGATATTGATAATGATGTTTGAACAAATCTACACACGGCTGTTTAGTCCCAAACTAAGCCGAAGCTTGTAAATGGGTGCTCAACAACTGATAAACATACATACATACTTAAATACATACAAACACCAAGAATCCGAAAACCATCAGATATGCTTATCACACAAATGTTGGCCCCGGGTGGGGATCGAACCCACGACCTCTGGCGCAGTAGGCAGGGTCACTACCATCTACGCCAACAGGCCAGTCAACACTAGATATATAAATAAAACATTTAACTGAAACATATACATGACAGACAAGATAAACATACAAAAAAGTCGTAAATCAAATATTTTTTTCTAATTATTCAAAACTAAATCAATTGCTTTGTCATTTCAATCTCAAACAACTACTTCAGGGTCGTCGGTTCGGACTTACTAAGGGTCGATCAACAACCAACGCAGGAGACATGCTTGTAAAGCACATCTTTGATCTCTCCAAGGCATTTGATTGCGTTGATCACGAAACCTTGTTACTTAAATTGAAACATTATGACGTTATAAACAAAACAAAACATTATAGCATTTGAATTACATGTCTTATTTAGAAAATAGAGTACAAAAACTTCATATAAAGTAGAGCAATATCAACTGGTTCATTTGTAAAAATGGGGTTGCCCCAGGGATCAGTTCTGAAGAACTTATTTTTCTTGTATATATAAATGACTTGCCCTTTCTAATACAAAACATATCCAATATAGTATTATTTACTGACGGTTCCTGGTGGCCACAGACTGTGCAGGTGTGCGTGGGCGCGGCGGCGCCGTGCGCGCGCGCGTGGTGGTCCGCGGCCACCGCCGCGCGGGACCACGTCTCGCCGCACGCGCAGCAGCGCCACCTGCACCGCGGCCTAGCCTTTATTACACATAAACCCACGGTAGTAATATAGCACATTCAGTACTACATAAATATTTAAGCTTATCTCAGAAACGAAATAAATATTTTTCATTTTCATAGGACGTTTTACTTAGAAGTTAGAAGATTTCATTTATTATTTTAAAATAAGCTAAACTGCATTCAAAGATATTGGTATTCTTAATAAAAACTACGACTCGCCTAGAAGGACGTTGTTTCCAAGGCCGTAAAATTAATTAAAAAAAAAGCAATGTACACAGAGGTATTCGCTTCAAATATAAGGAGTGAGTATGACCTGACGCGGTGTCTGCGGCGGTGCGCGCCCAGCGCGTGCGCGTCGCGGCACCGCACGCGGCACACGCCGCACTGCGCCGCGCCCGCCGACTGACAACATTACACACATCCTGTATATTTATTTGCTTCTGCACTTATAGCCCCCGTAGATCTTTTCGGCGGTTATGTGAAGTTGGCTGATTACTGCACAATAAGTAATTGTAGGTGTCAGCGCGGGGGTTCACTGGAGACGCTCGTTTAATTTCAAGAAATAGTTCAATCAATCGAATAAAATTTTTCAAGTTTTTGGACATCTCTATGTAGCACACTATCTCGCTTACGCACACATAGACTGTAAATACTGTCAGCGATGTGCAAACAATCTGTGACTATGTTCATTCAACCGCCAAAAAAATTTACGGGGACTATACATTCACATCCTAGATTTAGATTTTGTATAAATGTACCCAGTGTACTCACATGCAATAAAATAATTTTGACTTCGACTTCTGACTCAGGACATAAACATCTTTTTCCGTTAATTTATAAACCGAGTGGTGTAATGCGAAAAATTCCCGAGTCAAATTTCCGGGGCAGTTTTGTTTTTGGTTTGTCATAAACAGGGGCGTCAGTGGCCTCGGGGATAAGACGCGACCTATCAAATCGAACGGTCTGAGGTTCGATCCCCGGCCGGGCCATGTACCGATGGGTTTTTTCTCGAAACTTAAGTACATTTACTGACTGCTCTCAAACGGTGAAGGAAAACATCGCGAGGAAACCTGCATACGCCGAAGAAGACATTCTTAGTCGCATGTGAAGTCCACCAACCCGCACTGGGCTAGCGTGGTGGACTATAGCCCGAACGCCCTCGTAGAGAGGGTAGGCCTGAGCCCCAGCAGTGGGGAGATTAATAGGCTGTTGATGATGTTGATAAACAGGCTGCAACACTCACCGGCTCGTGCTTCTGCATGTGGTTGAGCAGCTTGACGCGGTGGTTGAAGCCGAGCACGCAGTCCGCGCAGCGGTGCTGGTGCCGCGTGAACGACGCGCTGGCGCGGGCGCGCGCGCGCTCAGCCTCCACCTGGCGACCAAGCAAGTAACTACAGGTGAGGAAACAAGTCATAAGTATAGAAAGAGAACCAAAGCCTTTGACATAGCTCAAAGGGTTAGCACGTTGAAGTGGCAGTGGGCTGGTTACATATGTCGGAGAACCGACAACCGCTGGGGTAGACGAGTTCTCGAGTGGAGACCACGACCCCTGGGTAGATGGAGCGACGACCTGCGTAAGGCGGCTGGCAGTGACTGGATGCGGAGAACCGAGGATCGGGTTCAGTGGCGCGCCTTGAGGGAGGTTATGTCCAGGAGTGGACTGGTGCAGGCTGATGATGATGATGAAGTATAGAAAGAGAGTGGCGTCGGGGATAACACGCGGCCTATCATATCGAAAGGTCCGAGGTTCGATCCCCGGTTGGGCCATGTACCAATGGGTTTTTTCTCGAGAACTTTCTTGGGAGAACCGAGGATCGGGCTCAGTGGCGCGCCTTGGGGGAGGCCTATGTCCAGCAGTGGACTGGTGCAGGCTGATGATGATGATGAAGTATAGAAAGAGAGTGGCGTCGGGGATAACACGCGGCCTATCATATCGAAATGTCCGAGGTTTTCTGACTAGACGGGACTGAAAACAGAAGACAGACAAAGTGGTCCTTCGAACCGGATAGTTTTAAACCAGAGCGTCGTGGGGAACAAGCTGTCTATCATGTCGGCTGGGCCATGTACCAATGGGTTTTTCTCGAAACTTAAGTACATTTACTGACTGCTCTCAAACGGTGAAGGAAAACATCGTGAGGAAACCTGCATACGCCGAAGAAGAAATTCTTAGGCGCTTGTGAAGTCCACCAACCCGCACTGGGCTAGCGTGGTGGACTATAAGCCGAACGCCCTCGTTGAGAGGGTAGGCCTGAGCCCCAGCAGTGGGAACATGTTGATAGGCTGGATTTGATGTCTGGCTACAGCTAAGTTGTTCTTCGAAGCTGGCGGCTCCAGCACGGCCGGCACCGGGTGCTCGCTCGGCGGACCCACCTCCTCCCAGCTGAGCAGCACCATCTCGACGCGGCCGCCGGCCACGTTGAGCTGCGCCAGCTTGCGGCGCACGCGCGCGTTGTCCACCACGCCCGCCGCCTTCTCGCGGCGCGCCGCCGGCCGCTTGCGACCGTCCACCTCGCCGTCTGGACCAACAAGTGCAAATATACAGTCACCGCGGAGTTTAATGGCGGCTGTGTGAAGTTGGCTGATTATAGCGCAATGACTAATTAAAGGTGTCAAAGCTGTGCGGGGGGTCACTAGAGACGCGCTCGTTCAATTTCCAGAAATGGTGCATTGATTCGATCAAACGAATCAAACTTTGTTTTTGGACATCTTTATGCATCACACTTATCTCTCTTACGCACACATAGACTGTAAGCAATGTGCAAACAATTTGTAACTATATTCATTCAGCCGACAAGAAATTCCGTGCGGGCTATACTACTCATCATCATCATATCAGCCTGTAGACGTCCACTGCTGGACTGCTGGCCTTCCCGACGCCCGGTCCCGCGCTAACCTCACCCAGCCGGGTCCTGCGACCTTCACCAGATCGTCGGTCCACCCTGTGGGAGGCCTACGCTGCGTCGCCTGCAATAGAGTCAAGTAACTGACAACTCTCACCAACATTCTCCTTCTTTTTCCTCCTCCCCCTAGCTTTATACTCTTTATCTTGCGCCCCCCTCTGCTTCTTCAGTGTGAGCGGTTCGTCGTCAGAGTCGTTGAACTCTTCGGCGTTCTTTTTCCGCTTGGTGTTTTTGCTTTTGGGCTTGGTTTTGCTTGGTATTGGAACTTGGAATGCATCTGCATCAGACTTCAAGACTTCCTGGAAACCGTTAATAAAATAAATATATCTATAGGGAGCAAAAGAGAGAGAGAAGTGGAAATCCAGGGAAGAGGCCTTTGTCCAAGGACAAGCTGAAGATAATCCTACTAATATTATAAAGGCGAAAGTTTGTAAGGATGTGAGGATGTCTGTTACTCTTTCACGCAAAAACTACCGAACAGATTTTGATGAAACTTGGTACAGTGATAGCTTAAATCATAGAATAACATATAGGCTACTTTTTAACGCGGACAAAGTCGCGGGGCGTCCGCTAATACCCCCTAAGCAACAAAACGCCTACATAGAGGGCGCTGCTTCACAATGTACACGGGAAAAACTTTTCTACGCGGGCGAAGCCGCGGGAAAAAGCTAGTATTATCTATAGGGAGGTAGCGGGACGGGTGAGGGAAGTAAGGCGGGAGGGAGGGAGGAGCGTAGGCGTATCGTCGCTAGTATGAGAATCATCTTATCAGCCCGTAGACGTCCACTGCTGGACAAAGGCCTCCCCCAGACATCTCCCCGACGCCCGGTCCTGCGCTAACCTCATCCAGCCGGGATGGGAGGACCTTGTGGGAGGCCTGCGCTGCGTCTTCCGATACGTGGTCGCCACTCGAGAACCTTTCTGCCCCAACGGCCGTCAGTTCTACGAGCGATGTGCCCAGCCCACTGCCACTTCAGCTTCGAATGATGAGAGTACAAATAGCCAATGCTCTGCTGGACCCTCAAAGATATTTTCTAAGCAACAAAATCTGCCAGAATCTGTTGTATCTGCCACTTCATTCAACATGTCTCAGAACAGACCAGACAACTTTTAAAACGAAATAACGACATGCCAGCTGATATGAAAGCATAGGTTCGATCCTGGCCCGTACGAATGAGTTTTTCGAAACTTAAGTAAGGTTTTTTATAATACCAAAGGTTTTTCGGTGAAGGAAAACATCGTGAGGAAACCTGCATACGACAAAGACTGGTATTTACTATTGTAAGGCGTATGTGAAGTCCACCAAACCGTTTGTCGGACAGGGGTTTGGCGCAACAGATCCCATAGGGTCCAAGTGTCGCCAGGTATTCCTGGGCCCCTAACAAGATAAGATAAGAATGCATCGGCTATAAGCTGCCTTCCCATTTCAAATAAAATAAATAAAGTTTATATTATAGTGAAAAAATATATTCCTACCTTCAGATCTGTATCATCACCAACAGTATCATCACCAATATGTTCACCAGCGCTCTCGTCAACGTAGAAACCTTCGAGATCACCAAACTCATCGATGCCTCCTTCTATCTTTATGAACACCGGCTGAGCATCAAACAGTTTCGATGTGTCCTTGCCTCGAGCAGCATTTACAAATGTTCGATTGCATTCAGGAGTGTTCTTATCACTGGGTTTCATCATTTCATCATCGTCTTTAAACGATGCTAAAACTGTCTCACTTCGGGTCATGTTAAAAGTGTCTTCGGCATTGGGAATGACACAACGTTTGTCAGTTTCATCCTTCATTACTTCATTGTTTAACTGCGTTGTTTCTTGTGCATGTCCATTTGTGGTTTTCGTTAACTTTGAGAGTGAAATTAGGCTTCTGGTTTGGTGTAGCTGAAAAATACAAAGGAAATGGAAAAGAATAAAATAAAAATTGCCTTTATTTTCATCATCATCAACAGCCTATTAATCTCCCCACTGCTGGGGCTCAGGCCTACCCTACCAACAAGGGCGTGCGGGCTATAGTCCACCACGCTAGCCCAGTGCGGGTTGGTGGACTTCACATGCGCCTAAGAATTTCTTCTTCGGCGTATGCAGATTTCCTCGCGATGTTCTCCTTCACTGTTTGAGAGCAGTCAGTACATGTACTTAAGTTTCGAGAAAAACCCATTGGTACATGGCCCAGCCGGGGATCGAACCTCGGACCTTTCGATATGATAGGCCGCGTCTTATCCCCGAGGCCACTGACGCTCTCCTCCACACTCTCCACAGCCTTTATTTTGCTGTATCTTATTTGCTAAAAGAAATGTTTCTAATTTATTACTTAAATTACATACTAGCGGCCCATTTCCGGGCATAGGCCTCCCCCAAAAACTCCCATTCCTTTTTTCCTCCCGTTTTCCTGGTCCATATGGCACCCGCTTCCTTTCTGAGATTGTAGATCGTAGGAGTAACTATAATTCACAATTAATAACTCAGCTGGCCTGTTGGCGTAGTTGGTAGTGACCCTGTTTAATACGCCAGAGGTCGCGACTTAAATGCAAAAATAAAAGAACGAATTAATTCTGAACAGATTATTATTGTTTAACTTTTTTATTTTATTATTAGTTGACTTGGATAGAGAGCTTTGTGGCCCGGGCCGCCTTCAACTACCTCTTGCCACTCTCCTGTGGAGTGATCCATTCCTTGTTTGATTCTTTTCTGCTTTCTGCATCCTGTTCGTTCCAATCCATTAGTAGGCTTGTACTATATACACTAGAATAGTGGAGCTATTCGAAACCGGGTACCATACATACAGCTACGTAATCCAAAAATAAAAAATAAAATACCTTTTCCCCATTTCCCCCCAGTTGGTGGTTTGGATTGAATGTCACTTAAAGTTTATACTCACCATGTACCTTACAAGACAGTCGTGTGCGTGGCGGACCTGTTTCTTGAACCGCATCATCCTGTACAGCACCGATGTGCACTCCCAGCACAGGGACAGTGGGTGGTTGATGTGATCCTGTCAGCAAAATTAGTGCAGCGGTCAAATTAGATTACATTATAGTTGGAGGGTAGGCCTGAGCCCCAGCAGTGGGGACATGTTAATAGGCTGTTGATGACAATGATGATGGTTGGAGTGGACAAAAAGGGCCGCTGAGGAAAAACTTTTGAAAATATTCCAGAAATCACTCAAAATTACAAAGGCCAGGGCAGCGTCCGACTCAAAAAAAGTGAAATTTTTTTATCGTGCCACCTTTTGTCCACTCTAACCCCTATAGCACAAGTAAAGGAAGAAATCCAAAAACCATAAATTTGTACACAACAAAGTACGGTTGGAGTGGACAAAAGGGGGCGCCAAGGAAAAATTTTTTGAAAATATTCAGAAATCACTTCCACCGACTTCCACGGGTCCCACCTACGCCAGGGCAGCGTCGGATTCCAAAAAAGTGACTTTTTTTCTAAGTTTTTTTCATTGCGCCCCCTTTTGTCCACACTGGCCCAAAGTACCAACAAATCGCTAAACTTATAAAAGTTTTATTAACGGTTTTCTAATTATTTCTCTAATTAAGTTTGAAGGGAACCCTCAGGGCGTGAGTCCTACTCGCACTTGTCTGGTTTTTTTTTAATTTTATTTTAAAAGTGATCCATTTCCTAAACTAAAAATTCTCGTTTGCTCTCTATACATAGGCACGGTCGACCGCACGTCAGTGGAAACAAAGCTAGTATAAACTGGTCTTTAATAGTATTGAAACTCCCTAATAGGCTAGGCCAGCTCAAGGTCAGTGTTTCCACAATCCAGAGACGGGAAGAAAATGCCAAAGTTATAATTACCAAGGGATCGAGTATTTCGTCAAAACATTTTCTGATTTCCTCGTTGAAAACTGTGCTTAATTTCCTGTCCACGCTCAAACAGCCTTCACAGATAGACCCGGGGGCGATCGGATTTAGTACCAAATCCATTCCGTACGGTATTTATACTGAAAAATCGTGAAAATTTGAAACTTGTGGTGAATGCAAGCAAACTCACTCAACTGTGTAATTTACTAAATAATACAACTATGAATTCTCGACGATTACTTTCGCTTCCGCAAAAGAAAAAAAAAATGAGGACTCCATTCGCCAGACAAGAGACACAGAGAGATGAACAAAATCGAGTTTAGAGTGACAATGCATGGCATGGTAATGCTAAACGTCAAACTGACACTGACAGATACTAAAATTGATGTTGATTGATTGATTGACAGTTCTTCGAGGGATGTTCGTTTTATCCACAATTTATAAAGCAAGCGTGACATGCGTTAGCATACTATATAGTTTGTGAGCGTGACCCGCTGCCTCGGAATGTTTCCTTTCCCATCCAAAGCCGTAAAAACCTCATTAAAAAATTTTGGAGTTGCTTGCATTATCGATTGTTGGAAAAATTGAAAATAAATAGGTTTACCTACCTAATTTGTATACAAACCGCGCTCGCGAGTTATCAATTAAGAAATTTTATCCAATCATGTCGTTCCCTATTGTGTATATAAAGGAAGAGCCTCACTGGCAGGAGCATGACGCCGGCAGCGCGGGGCGAGCACACGAGTTACAAATAAAACCGGAGCCCGAGTCCGACTGCAGCGACCACGAGCTCCAGCAGGAGCCCGCGGACCGGCAGGAAGCAAGAGTGAAGTCAGAGGATCCGCGCTCACTGTACGAGGGGCATGACGTGATAGAGATCGTCGTCGAACCAGAAGTACTGCAGCAATCCAGAAACTTCGCACCACAAACATGCAAAGGTGAAACCCATTCCCATTCTGAAGACCATAATGTACTCTGTGCTGAAGACTGAAGGAAGCTACACCAAGCTACACAAACATATTTTGACAGCAGTAATATACATATATATTTTTTTGTCCTCTATTGAAAGCGCGGGCAAGGGAAGCTTCGTCCATACAGCCCTGTCTTATTTAAAGTATTATTTCTTATATTTATTTAAACCGGCGGTCACAGCACGGCCTCCACAAAAACAGAGCACGACTAGAGTTAGTCAGCGATTTTCAATAAAACCGCAGCACGGCCTCCACGAGGACACAACTAGTGCCAGTCGGTGATCCACACTGCAGTTCACATCCTCACTAACCTGATAGGTTTAATGAAGATTCAACAAGGGTCAAATTGGAACGAACTGGACAAGCAGTTATGTTTTTATTTCAGTTTCCCACAATTGTGTTTGAAATTGTTTATTTAAATAAACACTATAATAGGCACTTGTTGCTTGAGCTAGAACACTTTCACAGATACACCTTTCCTAATGTTTAAATGTAATGTTAATGTTTGAAACCTTTTTTTTTCAGAAGAGACTGTGACAGAGGTGTCCACAATACCTCAGCGTTGCACTCACAGCGGTCAATCATTGTCATGTGACAATTGCAAAAAGACGGATAACATTACACAGACCCAGGGCCCATTCGTATGTAATACTTGTAACAAGATGTTAAGTAACAAGTTTTCTTTATTACGGCACCAGCGGGGTCACACCGGCGGGAATGAATTATTCACATGCAATATATGTGATAAGCAGTTTACTTGGAAGTCTACACTGAAAACTCACCTCCAAGTGCACAGCGGAGAGAAATCATTCGCGTGTCACATTTGTAAGAAGAAGTTTACACTAAGGAATACACTAATAACTCACATGAGTGTGCACAGTGAAGAGAAACCATTCTCTTGTCACATTTGTGATAAGAAGTTTACGCTGAAGACATCTCTATCACGTCACCTCCGTCTGCACAGTGGTCAAAAACCATACACGTGTGACGTTTGTAACAAGAACTTTACGGAGAAGTCTTCACTTATAACTCACAAGCGGATTCACAGCGGTGAGAAACCATTCGCATGTGACATTTGTAACAAGAAGTTTACGGAGAGGTCTACGCTAACATGTCACCTGCGTTTGCACAGCGGAAAGAAACCGTACGCTTGCAACATTTGTAATAGGAAATTCACACAGAGGTCGACACTAAAATCTCACCAACGTGTCCACAGATGATAAAATATCATCAATGTAGGTACTCGAGGAAATAGATTTATGCAATGCAACATTCGATTCACTAAGAACAAGGATCCCTAGAACCCCATTCAACGTATAGCATGAAATAGCAATAGTATTATACCCCAATAATTTGAGAAGACGCTTCATTATACGGCGGGGTCAAACTGAACAAACACTATTTAATTTAGTCGGGCTGTGGTTTGTTGGTATGCAGTTGGTACATACCAACTGCCCCCCAACATAAAATTCACATACGTAGATAGAGATTTTATACCTGTCTTGCTTACTCTTACCACTTTTGTAATAAGTGTGTCCCTCTCTGATTGTTATTGTTATTTAACGCGCTCTCTATAGTTTCTCCCTGTACGCTATCAAAGCAGAAAAATGACAAATACTTGACATTTCTAATAATAAGTTTATAAAGGTTTCCGTGTAGATTTTTATTTATTTATTTATTAATCAAATACATAAGCATAACAGTATATATTTGTCCCCCAAAACCGTCTTGTCGGTTTGACTGGGGGATTGACTGGGGGATCGTACAGTCTCATCATCGATTAAATTTAGTTAGGTAGATATATAGGTTAGATACCAGGATCAGGATCGCAAGACAGAAGAAAACTAGCGGTTTTTTTTTTAATATCTTCGATTTTGAACGTATCTTGCACGCCAGTGACGTCACACTCAAAAGCCGCATTCTCCATTTAATGAGGTGTCGAAATCTATACTAATAATAAATATTAGTATAGATTTCGACTATATAGAGGTAAAAACTGGTGGATAATTTGCAAGCCTCTCTTATATATCTTGCAAAGAACCAAATGATAGCGGGGTGTAAAATACACCTAACGCCATCTATTGACAAACTTTAAAACTAAGAAACTGGCATGATTATATAGAACGGGTAAAAACAAATATTTATATTAATTTATAACGCGGATGAAGTCGCGGAGCATCGGCTAGTAGTTAATAAATCAATTATTCAAAAAAGAGCTTGGGAACGGTTTATTTATTTATTTAAAAATGCAAGTGTCAACTTTAAATAGGATATTTGAATTTGTTTCTATAGTACTTCAGTTAGCTTCTTTTGGACCAGTGTGACGTCGTCGTTATTTTTTCTCTTGTAAAAGTGCGGGTGTCCGCGGGGGTGCGCGGGTGACGAAGCCGAAGCGCTAGGTATACAGTGACGTCATTTATCCGACTTCCAGCAAGTGCTCAAGGCGAGGCAGTGATATCAAAAATTAAGATGTCCTAGAACTTAATAAATACGTATCGTATCTAGGTAAAATAAAAAGTATTGTCTACATAGTAATTAGGTCTGTATGTGTCATCATCATCAGCTCGTACTACTCTGCAACTATAATGAGTCACTCCGCGTCTCCCGCTTCCCCCTACGTCGCCCCGCCGTGATAGGTACAGAGTGCAAAAACGATTGAGAAAGTATTGAGCGAAAGTATAGGAATAAATTATTATTTATTTATATTTTCATAAAAAAATAAAACATTGTGTAAGAAGCAGTTAGATACATAAACAAATCTTCATCTTTATCATCATTTGTTAATGGCACGACGTCACTTATGCCCGACCTCTCACATTTATGCGAACGGTACTGTCGCGCTAGGACGAGAGCGGGCGGGCGAGGTGGGGAAGCGGGAGGCGGAGGGAGGCCAAGGCCAAGTGACTCGTTTCAGTTGTCGGGTAGTACTAGTCCGCTGCTTGACATAGGCCTCCCCCAAGGTGCATAAATTTTATATTTCTATCTGTGTACCTTCGGGTCTATTGCCTGAAATAAAGATTTATTATATATTCTTATCTTTTTACAACCCCATTTTTAAGACCAAAGAGTCTGTTATGACCAAGCGGAAATTTGGCCGCGCACTTTTTGACGTCAAATGAATTCATTTGTTTTTTTAGGAGTTTGTGGCTTGGTTGCAATCAAATGAATTCAATATAGCTATACGCAGAGAATAAAATAGGGTCAATTCTCAAGAGAGCAAAACGAGTCGCCAGTCTAGGCGACGTCCACTCGGCGCGCGCTGACCATGTTCATAGACCGGTAGGACCTACTCTAGCGCTGACGCGATTCTGAATGGAAATTCCCGTTCGTAGATTATAATACTTTGTATAAAATGTAGCACTTATTGTGCTTTCGTGGAAGCCGTGCTGCGGTTTTATTGAAAATCGCCGATTTTTATAGTCGTGCCCTGTTTTTTGGATGCCGTGCTGTAACCGCCGGTTTTTGACGAAAAACAAACAAAATATGACTCGGCTGTATGGTCTATGACTTTTGCCTGTCCGTCATTGGACGAGTTGGTTATTTTTTGTGTCCGTCTCTATGTTAACATTTCCACAAAATAATCCACCAAGGAATTTATTATTCAACTCTATCATTATTACCTACCTATTGTATTCTCTTTGAGCGATATCTGTAAAGCTGAGGTGAGTGAGTAATGGCGGGCCACTGGCACCTGGCACGCGCGCGCTCCTCGCGGTGCGTGTGTCGTTCAACCCACGCGGCATTGTTGGCACCACTTTGATATTCACCGGTTTGTTCAACACCACCATGCCCCGGGAAGCGTTGCTCCATGACGCGACCGTCAAGGACGAGCCGCACTGCGAGGCACTAGACCACGACGCCGCGCCTCGAGCTGAGGATTCACAAATAAAACCGGACCCTGAGTCCGAGGGCAGCGACGATCAACTCGAGCAGGAGCCAGAGAGAGCAGCTCTAGAGGACCTGTACTTGATATACGCGGGCCATGAAGTGAAGGGGGAGATGGTGATTGGGCCCGAGGTGCTGCAGCGGTCCGGCCCATCAGCGCCGCACACACACAAAGGTACTCACATGTTTTTGGAAGCAGATGTTTTCTTTTACTCTAAATAGTACCTATTTTATGTACCTACTAAGAAATATGTGCCCACAAGGGTCCATAATGATCTACTTTTAAGTTACCACCTAATATTACATTGTGGAATGCAATAAAATGATTATGTTACTTCTGTGAATACATTAGTTAGGCACACAGTAGGTACAAGTATCACAGGGGTTTATGAGCGGTGACCTTCAATGCGCAGAATTCATGTTTTGGGTCTCTTTGGCGGGGGGACTGAGGCGCGACGCGGGGAGGTAGCCCCCCTCGCGGCGCCATAGCGTTTTATTGGTTCGTTCTGTCGCTTCCCGCTCCCGCGCCCCGCTCGCACGTCTCACGCCGAGAATCCCTGAAGTACAGTTGCGCACACATACTGTTTGACTATTAACTGTTGCTTTGTTTGTTTTTGTTGTTTATTTTGTTGATTTATTTGTTATTAGTAAGTCGTGTATTGTTGGTAAAATACAGAAACAAATAAAAAACGGAAACCATAAAAACGAGCTTAAGTAGGCCTTTAGTACTCATTGTAAAAGTCTTGGTATTAAGATTTTTGTGCCCGACTACACCTGCGCAAACACCCCCACCACTTTTGCCGAGCGCTCATTAATCGTTGCGACACCTATATATTAAACAATGTTTTCCTGCCACTTCTGTAGACCTACCATGAGTAGACAACATCATTATCTGCTAGCAACTATATATAATAATAATAATAATGTTTGGACAATTTTACACACGGCTGTTTAGTCCCAACTAAGCCGAAGCTTGTACATGGGTACTCGACAACTGATAAACATACTTAAATACATACTTTTAAATAAATACATAAAAACACCCAGAATCCGAAAACCAACAGTTATGCTCATCACACAAATGTTGGTCCCGGGTGGGAATCGAACCCACGACCTTTGGCGCAGTAGGCAGTGTTATTACCACTACGCCAACAGGCCAGTCATGTAGAAACTATGTACATCTTGTTACTTTAAGCTTAATTACATATTCAAAAATTACTAAAACAAACTAAACTGCAACTGACTGGACTGGCCTGTTGGCGTAGTGGTAGTAACACTGCCTACTGCGCCAAAGGTCGTGGGTTCGATTCCCACCCGGGACCAACGTTTGTGTGATGAGCATAACTGTTGGTTTTCGGATTCTGGGTGTTTGTATGTATTTATTTAAAAGTATTTAAGTATGTTTATTAAAAGCTTTAATAGCCAAATAGGCGAACAGCAGCTAAATGAAAACAAAATTATAGGTAAACACAGCCATGGAAAAAGGAATAACAATGGTGAACGACTGGTTAATTTTACTTTGGAACACAACCTTTCAATTATGAACACATTTTTCAAAAAGAAACCAAATACCAGATGGACCTGGAGGTCCCCGGACTGGAAGACACTCAAAGAATTGGACTTCATCCTCACTAATAAACCAAAAATATTCCAGGATGTTACCGCCATAAAATCACTTAACTTTAACTCCGACCATCGTATGCTGAGGGCAAAGCTGATCTCAAAAGAAAACAATAAAACTAGAAAACATATACAACACAAAGAGAACAGACTAGTAACTCCTGTCCCCGAGAGTACCTTAAAGAATCTAGAATACTCCCTAACAAATAAGCTAAAGGAGTTAAGTTCGGAATGCATTCAAAAACGATATGATTGTATAGAACGAGAGCTGAAGGAACTTAAAATAAAACTGCAACCAAAATGCAAAGGAAAAGACCATATAGGTGAAAAAGCAAGAAGTCTACTAGAATCTAGAAAAGAAATGATCAATAACAAAAACTCAAATAAAAAGGAAATAGCTAAAATAAGCAAAGATATCAATGAAAGTATAAGAAAACATAGGAGGAAACAAAGACAAGACACAATTATGAACCACATTGAAATTACTGGAGGAATAAAAAGAGCACAGAAAGAACTTAGAGAACAGAATGCATGGATACCGAACATGAAAGACAAAACTGGAATGATCAACACTAAAAGGAAAGGGATTATGAGAGTAGCTACAGAATTTTACCGAGAACTATACAATGATCCTGATGAAAGCCTAGATGTGTGTCTTGAAAGTATTGATGAAGAAAATGTGCCGCCGATTCTACAAATCGAGGTGAGGCAAGCAATAAAATCCCAGAAAAGTAACAAAGCCCCAGGCGATGATAACATCTCTAATGAACTCCTGAAGGGATCTGAGAACGCTATAATCCATCCTATAACACATCTCTTCAACGATATTCTGAATACCGAAAAAATCCCGACACAGTGGACAAAATCTACTATTAAACTACTTCACAAAAAAGGCGATAGGAACCAAATAGGAAATTATAGACCCATAAGCCTGATGCCAAATATGTACAAAGTGTTTTCAAAAATACTTCTAAGCAGACTCACAAAAACTCTAGACGAAGCACAGCCGAAGGAACAAGCAGGGTTTAGAAGAAACTATTCCACTATAGACCACATCCATGTTATAAAACAGTTAATAGAAAAATGCAATGAATATAACCAAGTATACTATATTTGTTTCATAGATTACAACAAAGCATTTGACTCCATTAAACACAACATTGTATGGGCTGCTCTCAAGGAACAAGGAATAGAAAATAAATATATAAGAATAATACGAGAAATATACAAAAACAGTTTAGCAAAAATCAGAATGGAAAGAGATGGTGAAGAATTCAAAATAAAGAGAGGAGTGAGGCAAGGGGATCCCCTTTCCCCAAAACTGTTCTCTGCAGTGCTTGAATCAATATTCCAAAAACTACCGTGGGACGAATATGGAATTACAATAAATGGGAAAAATCTGAACCATCTCAGGTTTGCAGACGACCTCATTATAATCTCAGACAACCCCAAAAAATTGGAGAAGATGGTCCAAGAACTGGAACAGGAGAGCATGAAAGTGGGACTTTCAATGAACATCGGGAAAACAAAGTGTATGACTAATAGAGAAAAAATAAAGATTGAGGTAAATAAAAAAGAAATAGAATATGTGGAAGAATATACGTATCTAGGTCAAATTATATCCCCAAACGGGCAGATGGCAAAGGAAATAGATCAAAGAATAGCAAGTGCATGGAAACGATATTGGTCTCTCAAAGAGGTAATGAAAAGTAATAATTTCCCACAAACATTAAAAAGTAAAGTATTCAATACCTGCATTCTCCCCTGCATCACATATGGAAGTCAAACATGGGCTCTTACAAAAAAGAATTTACAAAAACTCAAGGTCTGTCAACATAACATGGAAAGAAGCATGTTAGGAATAAAAAAGGTAGACAAAATAAAATTAACAACTATAAGAAAAACAACAAAAGTAAAGGATATGACGACTTGTATTAAAAAGCTTAAATGGAGGTGGACAGGGCACATGATGAGATCAAATATTGAGAAATGGACCAGAGATATAACGGAATGGTATCCAAGACAAGGAAAAAGGAACAGAGGAAGGCAAATAATGAGGTGGGAGGACGAAATAAAAAGAACCGCTGGCCCAATATGGAGAAGAGAAGCAAAAGATAGAGAGAAGTGGAAATCCTGGGAAGAGGCCTATGTCCAAGGGGCAAGCTGAAGGAAAATAAAATAATTAAAAATAATGTTTTGTAATATTTTATACAGCATTAAAGGCTTATCTTATCTTATCTTAAGTATGTTTATCAGTTGTCGAGTACCCATGTACAAGCATCGGCTTCATCATCATCATCATATCAGCCTGTAGACGTCCACTGCTGGACAAAGGCCTCCCCCAAGGATCTCCCCGACGCCCGGTCCTGCGCCAACCTCATCCAACCGGGTCCCGCGACCTTCACCAGATCGTCGGTCCACCTTGTGGGAGGGAGGCCTGCCTACACTGCGTCTTCCGATACGTGGTCGCCACTCGAGAACCTTTCTGCCCCAACGGCCGTCAGTTCTACGAGCGATGTGCCCAGCCCACTGCCACTTCAGCTTCGCAATTCTTTGAGCATCGGCTTAGTTGGGACTAAACAGCCGTGTGTAAAATTGTCCAAACATTATTATTATTATTAACTGAGCTGTTTTCTTTCTAAATCAGTGTTGCTTCCTTTTCCAGGCATGACTAGAGCACCAATCGAAACATTACATCGGAATTGCAAACATGGCGGTGACACATCTTCATGTGACGGCTGTAAGAAGACCAGGTCCAAGACCAAGTTATTACATCATCAACACACTCACACTCAGAATAAATTATTCACATGTGATGTATGTAAAGAGGAGTTCACAAGTAAGGGTGACCTCAAGACTCACCTACTTCTTCATCGTGGGGAGAAACCATTCCCATGTGACAAGTGTAAGAAGAAGTTCACACTGAGGTCACAACTAACAATACATCTGCGTATTCACAGTGGGGAGAGACCATTCTCATGCGACGTTTGTAATAAAACATTTACTAGAAAGTCAACTTTGATATGTCACTTTCGTATTCACAGTGGAGAAGTACCATTCTCATGTGACATTTGTGATAAAAAATTCACACAGAGGTCAAATTTGATAAGTCACCTTCGTATACACAGTGGAGAGAGACCATTCTCATGCAACATTTGTGAAAAGAAATTTACATACAACTTGACACTAACAAAGCACCTATTTATTCACAGTGGAGAGACACCATTCTCATGCGACATTTGTAAAAAGAAATTTAGACACAGCTCGACACTAACAAAACACCTACTTGTTCACAGTGGAGCGAGACCATTCTCATGTGACATTTGTAAAAAGAAATTTACACAAAGGTCGACACTAACAAAACATCTGCGTATACACAGTGGAGAGAAACCATTCTCATGCGACATTTGTAAAAAAACATTTGCACAAAAGACAACTTTGATACGTCACTTTTGTATTCACAGCGGAGAAGTACCATTCTCATGTGACATTTGTGATAGGAAATTTATACAGAGATCGGCTCTAACAAGTCACCTTCATATACACAGTGGAGAGAGACCATTCTCATGCGACATTTGTAAGAAGAAATTTACAGACAGTTCGTCATTAACAAAACACCTTCGTATTCACAGTGGAGAGAGACCATTCTCCTGCGACATTTGTAAAAAAACATTTACACAAAAGTCAAATTTGATATGTCACTTTCGTATTCACAGCGGAGAAGTACCATTCTCATGTGACATTTGTAATAAGAAATTTAGACAGAGATCGGCACTAACAAGTCACCTTCATATGCACAGTGGAGAGAGACCATTCTCATGCGACATTTGTGAAAAGAAATTTACAGAGAGATGGAAATTAACACAACACCTTCAAATGCACAGTGAAGAGAGACCATTCTCATGCGACATTTGTAAAAAGAAATTTAGACGGAGCACGGGACTTAAACAACACCTACTTATTCACAGTGAAAAACAATTCTCATGCGACAATTGTAAAAAGAAATTTAAACGGAGCTCGGCACTAACAAGACACCTACTTATTCACAGTGGAGAGCAACCGTTCTCATGCGACATTTGTAAAAAGAAATTTAGATGGCGCACAGTACTTAAACAACACCTGCTTACTCACTGTGGAGAAATACCATTGTCATGCGACATTTGTAAAAAGAAATTTAGACGGAGGACGACACTAAAGCACCACCTACTTATTCACAGTGGAGAGAGTCGATTCTCATGCGACATTTGTGAAAAAAAATTTACAGAGAGATGGAAATTAACACAACACCTTCGAATGCACAGTGAAGAGAGACCGTTCTCATGCGACATTTGTAAAAAAACATTTAAATGGAGCTCGGCACTAAATAAACACCTTCGTATTCACAGTGGAGAGAGACCATTCTCATGCGACATTTGTAAAAAGAAATTTAGACGCAGCTCGGCATTGACAATACACCTTCGTACGCACAGTGAAGAGGGACCATTCTCATGCTACATTTGTAAAAGGGAGTTTTCACGGAAGTGTAGTATAAGTCGCCACCTGAAGACTTGTTCGAAACGACAGGTGTGATACTGCAGCTGTTGGTGATGCCCTGAGCCAGCAGATAGGGCAGGGGTTCGTAATGAAACCAAGTACCTGATGATAAAGGACACGAGGCTTTATTTAACCAGCACTACGCCTGTAGTTTCAGTGAGGAAGTCACTGGCCATCCCACAGACCATCCGGAGGAATGAGACTTCGCTAGATCCAGGACGTGGCGTGTGGCAGCGCAGCCTCAGCTGACCGTAGGAGTTCGTTTATTAGATTCGTACTTGAAGGCCTTAGCAGCAGGTCCTGATAGTGGGCTGGATCCGTGGATAGACAGGTCCGTAAGCCTGGAGTGAGGTAGGTCCATAGGTGTGGTAGGTGCGGTCCATCCCTGGAACAAGTTTCTGTCTTAGACCTAGTAGTGACTTCGCAGGTTTTTTGTAAACTCAAATTGTATATTTTACAAACTGTTTAATTTAGTTTGCAAAAAATTTTTTGCTTGGTGTGTAAATGTAGTTATTAATTTAATTATTAATTAAATGTATTTATGATATAAATTGTTTCACTAGTACATTTATTTTAATTTTGAATAGATTTATTATTTTTTGATTGTAATAGGGCGGCCCTGTGCAACGTTACAATACCTAAATAAATATTTTCTGGTCAATTTAAACTGAGACCATAGAATATATAACCTATTATTACCTATTTTCTAGTGGACCCACTAATTTGTCCCACTGGTGGGACCACGAGGGAGACTTACTTCTCGTTTATTATTTATTTATTTTATTAATCATATTCATTATATATGATATTATATATGCATACGCTGAAGAAGAAATTCTTAGGCGCATGTGAAGTCCACCAACCCGCACTGGGCTAGCGTGGTGGACTATAGCCCGCACGCTGTCGTTGAGAGGGTAGGCCTGAGCCCCAGCAGTGGGGAGATTAATAGGCTGTTGATGATGATGATGATTCATTATAAGTATACAGTTGTCCCCCAAAACCGACTTGTCGGTTTGACTGGGGGATCGTACAGTCTCAACGAATACAATTTCTTAATTACAAAAAAATCGTAGACCCACTGGTACTGTAAAAAGTATCAAATAGACTAAATTGGACCAACCAAACTGTATAACCTCCTAAACAAAACTAAATAGTACTAAATTGGACCAATCTGTATCACCTGGACTAATGCCCTTGTACAGTCGACCGCACGTCAGTGGAAACACTTTGACCTTGAGCTGGCCTATTAGGGAGTTTCAATACTAGGAGAGACCAGTTTATACGGGTTTTGTTTCCACTGACGTGCGTCGACCGTACATACCAGTGGGTCAGTAAAAAACCAGTTGATTAATTAAGTAACTGTTTTTTTACTGACCTACTGGTATGTCAGTTTGGTTGGTCCAATTTAGACATTTTTGTAGTTAGCCACTTTAAGGATAATATAGCCCAGTTTAGGTATACAATTTTGATAAGTTTACAGTTTCGTCCACTTTAGTCCAGTTTTGTCATATTTATTTAGCCCATTTATACAGTTTGGTCCACTTTAGTCTAGTTGTCGTATTTAGCCCATCCATTAGTTCATTCAAACAGTTTGGTTCAGTTTAGTCCAATTGGTACAATTTGGTCCACTGTAGCCCAGTTTATACAGTTTGGTCCATTTTGATAGTTTTTACAGTACCAGTGGGTCTACGAGAAATAAGTCTCCCTCGTGGTCCCACCAGTGGGTCAAATTAGTGGACCCACGAGAAAACAGCGCCAAAACGCTTTGTCCAATTGTAAATTGAAGTCTCTAAAGTTTGTGTCTATCGCTTATTGAGCTTAATATATAGCACTCTAGCGTGCTTGCTTGCCCTGTTTTAGTGGAAGCCATGCTCTGTAACACACTACAGATGCTGTTCGGGCATTGTATATTTTCTAATATGAGGGTAATCTGAAATATTCCGCGACGGAGCGCAGGCCACCGCCGCGCGCTCAGACATCGGTAGACGCCATTGCGGAAATTAACGGCGGACACGGTTTTTGCTTCAAACATCAAGTTTTTTTGACTTTTCTATTTTGTGTATGTGTATATGGTGTGTGTACGGCTGGCCAGCATAAATAAACTAATTAACAAGTGTTACGTACTGAACCCACGATCACACGCGGCGGATGACCCCTGCTGCAAACTCAAGGTGAGTGGATTCCTTTATATTGGGGAATTGCAATGCCTGACGTTGGTACCCGCTGAAGAACCAGGACCGAGCTCGTTTACCTGACTATCGAAGATTCCCAAACAGATGCTCTGTATGTAATCGCCGGTATTTTTTAAGCTAACAAAATTAAAAATAAGACTTGGCTGTATGATCTATGACTTTTGCCTGTCCATAATTGGACAAATTAAAAAAAACTTTTTGGAGGGATTTTGTCAGAGATGGTTGTAGTTTTTGTTTACTTTTCCAAAAAAAATGTATATTGTAGCATTTGGTGTATATCTGTGACAGTTTTTTAAGCAACAAGCGCCTATAAAAGTGTATATGCGGGATAGTTATATAAAAGCGTGTAACGACTCTACCGGATCGTTCCATAATGTCCCTTGTTATTCTTCATTAAACCTACTATCGGTTTAATGCGGACATGAACCTGCAGTGAGGATCACTGAATGGCACTAGTTGTGCCCTCGTGGAGGCCGTGCTGCGGTTTTATTGAAAATCGCCGACTAACTCTAGTCGTGCTCTGTTTTTATGGAGGCCGTGCTGTAACCGCCGGTTTAAATAAATATAAGAAATAATACTTGAAAAAAGACAGGGCTGTATGGACGAAGCTTCCATTGCCCGTTCTCAATAGAGGACAAATCAACAACAACAAAATAATACTGATTGTTTTGTTTGTTTGTTTTTGTCGGGAAAATTGAAAGAATATTTAATTTATACACAAATTGGAAGTAGGTTTTATCTCCTCTCTGTAGAAGACATCAAACATTTTCTAATCATGTCGTTCCGTGCTGAGACCGTCAAGGCAGAGCCGCACTGCGAGGGGCATGGCGCCGGCAGCGCGGGGCGAGCACACGACTTGCAAATAAAACCGGAGTCCGAGTCCGGCTGCAGCGACCACGAGCTCCAGCAGGAACCCGCGGACCGGCAGGAAGCAAGAGTGAAGTCAGAGGATCCGCGCTCACTGTACGAGGGGCATGACGTGAAGCTAGAGATGGTCATCGGACCAGAAGTGCTGCAGCCAAGAGACACCGCAGCACAAACACGCAAAGGTGAAGCCCTAATTCTGAAGATGAACATTGAACATCATACTTTTTTTATCCGATTTTACGGCCTATTGGAAACAGACCTGTATGTATAGGCCAGTCGTATAAATAGTCAGAATTTATAACACCGGTTTTATCGACTACAGCCAGTCGGTGATCCACACTACAGTTCACTTCTTCACTAAACTGATAGTATATTCAGGTAATGAAGATTCAAATGTCACCGAATATATAATACTACCACAATTATACACCAAAACCCAGAATATATTTTTTTAGGGGAACTAAATAAAACAATCATCTTTGAGAAGATCCCGCAAAGAAGTCCTGACAGCACTATTAATAATTTAGTTTTTATTTACCTTTATTGTTTGCCAGGGATAAAAAATAGTGCTGGCAATTTTAAATTGTTTGCCTTCAGAATCGCGCCCATTGACTTGTTGAATTTTAAGGATAGACTTACCAAGTTATCTGTGATCTGAAGGGTGGCTCTGCCATCGTTCCATGCCCGTCGTTCTATATATTTTGTGGTAACGGCCGAATGACATTCTGCGTAGTTCCTGATTCTGCCACTTCACAGATAACTTGGTAGGTCTATAGTGGCAAACTGGCAGACAGAGAAAGCCTATCTGGTGGTTAGTGACCACTATCACCCTTTCGGCGACCAGGCTGTCATACCGCCTCCTCTAACCGTGACATTGGCAGAATCAACTCAAGTTGTAGTGACCCACAGTTCAGTCTACGCTTTGACTTAAATTTTAATATTTTATTTTATATGGTTTTTTTTCAGAGGATAATATAGCAGTGAAGCGTACAATACCTCAGCGTTGCTCTCACAGCGGTCAGTCATTGTCGTGTGACAATTGCAAGAAGACAGATAACATAACACACAGCCAGGACTCGTTCCCATGTGGTACTTGCAACAAGAAGTGTAGTTCCAAGTTGTCTTTTTCACCTTACCAACGTGTTCACACCAGCAATGGATTATGGCCATGCGATGTTTGTAATAAGACGTTTGCACAGAGGTATCAACTAACACGTCACCGACACATGCACAGTGATGAGAATCGATTTGCATGTGACATGTGTAACAAGAAGTTTACACACAAATCGAATCTGACACGCCACCAACGTGTGCACAGTGGTGAGAAACGATTCACATGTGACATTTGTAATAAGAATTTTGCGCTAAGGAATACACTGATAACTCACATGAGTGTGCACAGAGAAGAGAAATCATTCTCTTGTCACATTTGTGATAAGAAGTTTACGCTGAATAATTCTCGATCGCGCCATCTCCGTGTGCACAGTGGTTGGAAACCGTACTCATGTGACGTTTGTAAGAAGACATTTACACAGAAATCTTCACTTACAACTCACATGCGGATACACAGTGGTGAGAAACTATTCGCATGTGACATCTGTAACAGGAAGTTTACGGAGAGGTCTACGCTAACATGTCACCAGCGAGTGCACAGCGGAGAGAGACCATATGCTTGCAACATGTGTAATAGTACATTTACACAGAGGTCGACACTAAAATCTCATCAACAACGTTACCACAGATGAATATCACCATTCGATTCACTCAAGTCCATGTAATACCATACCAGGATATCATGAAAAAAAAACTAGCTTTTTTCATGTCTTTGATTTTGAACGGCCTGGAAGAGAATAGTTTTTGATATGGTTAATTTTACTCGCCTTTTTAATTAATAGTGACAGTTTTTCTTAATCTGTGGATCTGTGAACTAGGTGAAATTATTATGGCTTAAAGGCCTTGCAACCAAGCCACAAACTCTTTTAAAAAAAAAGGTGAAATTATTGAAAAAGCCCACATTCATTCACCCTCGTTCGTTCGATCCATCAGTTCGTTCAGTAAGTACATTCACTCACAAATGTCACTGTCAAATACAATTCAATACAGAGTGGAAGAAAAGGTCACGGCCATGCCACACGGAGGGAAAGTACATTATACATTGATTATAGGATATATTAGTGAAAGAAGACATCGATTTATTTTTAATAATAAGTAGAACTGCATTCACAGATTTTTTTTAATCGCCTCCCTCAACCGGGAATCGAACCCGCCAAATGTGAAAAAACCCATGTATTTTATGATAACGGTCGAAAGGGTCAATCATAAGGATTATTTTCTCCTAAATAACATAGCATCTTAAATGAAAGGAAGATCATGAAATTTAACATTTTATTTAATAAAGAACAGACTGAAGACAAGAGAAGATGAACCGGTTGCTTCTAGAGTTGCGACTGTATCCAGGCGGCGACGGCGCTGACCCTCGTGTAGCCGCTCGGCAGGCCGACCTGGCAACCCAGACCCGACATGAACGTGGTAACACCGATCTGAAAACATCAATTCAAAGATTTAAAATCTTTTTGGCGGTTGAGTGAACATAGTCACAGATTGTGTGCACATCGTTGACAGTGTTTACAGTCTGTGTGCGTAAGCGGGATAGTGTGATACATAGAGATGTCCAAAAACTTGAAAATTTTGACTCGGTTGATCGAATCAATGAACTATTTCTTGAAATTGAACGAGCGTCTCCAGCGACCCCCGCACACTAAAATTTGTCACTGCGCAGTAATCAGCCAACTTCACACAACCGCCGCGGGAGTATTCTTGCGATGGTGTGAGCTCACCAGCACGTTCCCGATGGCCAGGGGCCCCCCCGAGTCGCCGCCGCAGGTGCTGGCGCCGCCCACGCCGCTCGTGCACACCGTGGCCGGAGTCACCACGCTGGTGCCGTACGTCTGCGCGCAGACGGCGTTCTCGATCACGCGCACCGTCACGAAGCTGAGGACCTGCTGCGTGGTGATGGACGACCCTGGGGGCGATACCAGCACATACCTAAACCACCTAACGACACATACTTAACTAGTGGTTCTGTGAGAACAGTACACCTCGCCAGCCCGCATAAACCAAACCTAAAAGAAACGAACAAAAGTCAACTTTGCAGTTGGAGATTATGTACTAAAGTGACAAAAATTAGCACTTTAAAGCTTAATATTTCGCAAACGGATCCCTGAATCGAAAAATGTTTTTCACACACCCGCGATATTTTTGAAAGACCAATCCAACGATACCCCACACTATGGGATTCACAAGAAAAAAAAAGTTCACTTCCACTTTGCGAGTATGGTAGGTACTCTAAAAAATATATTTTTCAAAATTTTATTCTACTAATTTTGTCGGCTTAATTGAAATATACCCATGCCAAATTTTCGTCAAAATCGGTTGAAAAATGCGACCTGTAGAGAATTACAGACAGATAGAAGGACAGACGGACAATAGCATTTTTGGCCAACCTCGAAACTTAGACGCTTCGCTCGCTCGGTCAACTAATTTTTTTTTGTAAACCTGATAATTGTATGCCTATTTGTCTTCTGTATGTGTGTCGAAGCCACAAATAAATGATTTATCTATCGATCTATAGTATCTATCACCTATAGTCCACTGCTGGACCTTTAGTTGTTTTAAAACAGTGTTTATAGTCTATGTGTAGCTAAATAGAGATGTCGAAAAACTTTCATTCGGTTGATCGAATCAACGAACTATTTCTTGAAATGGAATGAGCTTCATGGCGCAGAAATCAGCTAACTTCACACAGCCGCCATTAACTACGAGGAGTAGTATCTTACAGTCTGTGGTCTTCCCGTAGCCGACGGCCTGCGCGTCCTCCCCAGCGAAGCTGCTGTTCAGCTGGGAGCCGGCTGGCAGGCTGATAGGCTGGATGTAGTCTGAAACACATGGTCAAATTTGAAATAGGGTCATTCATACGATTTTGTTCTTTAGGACATTGTGATATGGTTCATTTGATAATGACGTCAAAAAGCGAGCCGGATTTTAGACGGTGCTGGCGGTCCCTGCACCGACTCCACGTAACGGGAGTTTTGTGCGATTCCCCCCCGGGCCGTCAGTCCAGCCATCCCAACTCCTTGAAGTAGTGGAGTAGGGCTTGATGTAATGGAGTAGGGCTTGAAGTAATGGAGTAGGGCTTGATGTAATGGAGTAGGGCTTGAAGTAATGGAGTAGGGCTTGATGTAATGGAGTAGGGCTTGAAGTAATGGAGTAGGGCTTGAAGTAATGGAGTAGGGCTTGAAGTAATGGAGTAGGGCTTGAAGTAATGGAGTAGGGCTTGGAAGTAATGGAGTAGGGCTTGAAGTAATGGAGTAGGGCTTGAAGTAATGGAGTAGGGCTTGAAGTAATGGAGTAGGGCTTGAAGTAATGGAGTAGGGCTTGAAGTAATGGAGTAAGGCTTGAAGTAATGGAGTAGGGCTTGAAGTAATGGAGTAGGACTTGAAGTAATGGAGTAGGGCTTGAAGTAATGGAGTAGGGCTTGAAGTAATGGAGTAGGGCTTGATGTAATGGAGTAGGGCTTGAAGTAATGGAGTAAAGCTGTAACTAACTGGTGTAGTCGACGCGCGGGACGGTGAGCACGGCCACGTCGTAGGTAAACAGCGCGGGGTTGTACTGCGCGTGCAGCGCCACGCCCGACGCTATGAGCCTCGTCCCCGAGCCGAACAGCCGCACGGAGCCCAGCACCACCTCCATCTGGTACGCCTGTTGCGAACGACAATACATTCTTGAATCGTAGCTGGACAAAGAAACATAACTTCGTTTGTCGGTGGTTGCAAGACAAACCACGGCCGGATCGTGGTAGCCTAGTTGGTTGTGCACTCGCCTCACGTTCATGAGGTCGTGGATTCCATCCTGGCCCGTACCATAGAGTTTTTCGAAACTTAAGTACGGTTTATTATAATACCACAGGTTTTTAGGTGAAGAAAAACATCGCGAGGAAACCTGCATACGCCGAAGACTGGTATTTACGATTCTAAGGCGTATGTGAAGTCCACCAAACCGTTTGGCGGACAGGGGTTTGGCACAACAGATCCCATAGGGTCCAAGTGTCGCCAGGTGTTCCTGGCACCCGAAGAAGATAAGATAACCACGGCCGGAAATGTATTTTTGTCAATTAATTTTTTAGCATCCCTTTCCCGACGTCGTTTTTTTTTCAAAAGTGGTTCTCACCGGTTGGGTGCCGTCGTCCCAGCAGTGGGCGGCGGTGACCAGCTTCGTGTTGGAGACCAGCGAGGAGCCGCAGACCGACGTCTCCCCGGAGTACAGGCTCACCAGGAGCCCTGCCTGCCATGTGCCAACCAACCAGTGTGTACATCGGTGGACGGATAATTAGAAACTGGGCAAGATTTTCATACAATCGAGGTCACTTTGAAGTCATGGTGCTCCGTGAAGGATTGATCGGGGCGTGATCTGATGACGGTCGTCGAGAGAGTACATGGAGGACTTTCAGATCGCTATAGATATCCAACTAAACAGAGCTTTTCATACATTTTGATGCATTTTCTTCATGACGATGCCGCTCATCTGATCAGTTGGATATCTATAGCGATCTAAAAGTCCTCCATCTACTCTTTCGATGCCCGTCATCAGATCACGCCACGATCAATCCTACACGGAGGACCATGGCTTCAAAGTGACCTCGATTGTATGAAAATCTTGCCCTGTTTCTAATTATCCGTCCACCTATGTATCTTTATCTACTAATATTTTAAAGGTGAAAGTTTGTGAGGATCTTTGTTACTCTTTCACGCTGTACCGGCTGAACGGATTTTGATGAAACTCGGCACAGTGATAGCTTATATCCTGGAATAACGTATAGGCTACTTTTAACCGCTGTAAAAAATTTTTGTCCATTCTCACGAACCGAAATCAACTGACTTCGTGGACCAAAATAACTTTAGACCGTAAGAACTCACAAAGTGGGGGTGCTGTCCTAGCGCTGCGGTGGATCCCCCCACAATCCTCCCCCTGCTCTCCGCCTCCCAAATCCTCCTGGCTAAAGGTATCCCCACACTGTTGTGGTAGTTCAACCCAGATTGCGCGACAGCCAAGCCGATCGCGACAAAGCTTAATAAAAGCCGATACATCGTGAATGTAATACCCCTCCTTCGCCGTAGTCGGGTGAATGTAATGCGTATAGTTTTATTAAGTACGTATTTATATGAAGTGATTATCTTTGGAGTGATTCGATGATTGCTGCGTGTAAAGTGCTTGTTTATAGCCCGGAAATGAAATTGTTCAAAGAAGTAGGTATATAGCATTATTATCAAGCTTTTAAGGGTTCTGTATAGCCCATGAAACCTTTTTAAGTCCATCCATCCCCAGGCAGAACCGGGGTATATGCATAGCTATTGTAATCTATTGGTGAAGGTCCTTGGGGGAGGCCAGCAGTCCAGCAGTGGACGTCTACAGGCTGATATGATGATGATGTATGTAGGTATCATCATATCAGCCTGTAGACGTCCACTGCTGGACGCCGGCCTCCCCCTGATCTCCACGACGCCCGGTCCCGCGCTAACCTCATCCAGCCGGGTCCCGCGACCTTCACCAGATCGTCGGTCCACCTCGTGGGAGGCCTACGCTGCGTCTTCCGATACGTGGTCGCCACTCGAGAACCTTTCTGCCCCAACGGCCGTCAGTTCTACGAGCGATGTGCCCAGCCCACTGACACTTCAGCTTCGCAATTCTTTGAGCTATGTCGGTGACCTTGGTTCTCCTGCGGATCTCCTCATTTCTGATTCGATCTCGCAGGGAAACTCTAATATGTTGATAATTACGTGATAAAATAAACCTACACTTCAGTGAAGTATGTATACCTAACTAGTTAGGTACAGTCGGCCGCGCGTCAGTGAAAACACTGACCTTGAGCTTAGCCTATTAGGGAGATTTAATACTACGAGAGACCAGTTATACTGGTTTTGTTTCCACTGACGCGCGGTCGACCGTACACACTTCAATTTCACTAGACAAGCCTTCTGTATTAAGAAAACAAACGCTGTTTGCGTTAGAGCCTCGTGCGCCGTTTGAGAGCAGTCAGTAAATGTACTTAAGTTTTGAGAAAAAACCCATCGGTACATGGCCCGGCCGGGGATCGAACCTCGGACCTTTCGATATGATAGGCCGCGTCTTATCACGAGTACTAAAAGCATCCTATGGGTGTCAAAATCGTGTCAAAATAATCACAAAATTATGACTCACTCACACATTCTCATTTTCATACTCCATATAAATTTGTATTAGCAACCTCCTCCCGCTAGTCCGCTTCCTTTGTCCGCACCCCCCCTGTAAGTGACACCATTGGTTCCCATACTAAATATGCAAGATGCAGTCTCCACGGGGAGCGCGCGCGCCACCAGAGATTTGAAACTTGTTCTCGACAGACGAAAGGTTAAGGGCCTCTTTCACCGCTTGCTGATATTGTTACAGATAGTAATCTGACAGATAAACTAATCTATCAGGCAAATCTGTCTGATAGATTATACTTAATATATAATAATAGATAGCGCGCGCGACCAAAGAGATTTGAAACTTGTTGCTTATCCCCGACGCGACTGACGAAAAAATACAATCGTATTAATTAATAACAACAGTCTTTATTTCTTTTATACATCCATAAAATAAAACATAATAAAAATAATTACAATATAGCTACTTAGGGCTTCTTTCACCACTTCCTGATATTGTTACAGATAGTTATCTTAGTGATAAACTAATCTATCAGATAAATCTGTGTGATAGACTATGTAAATTAAATAAGATATAGGCAATCAGATAACTGTGAAACCAAAAAAATAGACTATCTGTCAGATAACCTGCAGATAGGGTATCTGGGACTTTATCAGCAAGTGGTGAAAGAAGCCCTTAGTCTTTTACTCCGTAGACTTACATAATGTCAATTGATTGTAAATTTTAAATACCTAATTAAATACATGTAATAGATATTAAACGCCATCAATAAATACTTATTATAAAGTACTAGCTTACCCCCGCGGCTCCGCCCGCGTAGAAAAGCATTTCCCGTGTACATTGTGAAACAGCGCCCTCTATGCAGGCGTTTTGTCACTTAGGCGGTATTAGCGGACGCCCCGCGACTTTGTCCGCGTTAAAAAGTAGCCTATGTGCTATTCCAGGATATAAGCTATCTCTGTACCGAGTTTCATCAAAATCTGTTCGGTAGTTTTTGCGTGAAAGAGTAACAGACATCCTCACATCGTTACAAACTTTCGCCTTTATAATATTAGTGGGAAGGTTAAACAATATCACAGATTCTCGCTAACATAAAACACAAACGATAAGTCTTGACTGCGGTGGTACAAGTTTGTTTCATATTTCATCATAGGCTGTGTTTGTCACAGTGCCTCAGAGCCTGTGACCAGCTCAAGGCATATGATACGCCACGTGGCAGGTGAAGGGGCAAAGGCTGACCTGGCACCTGGGGCAGTACGCGACGGTGAACTCCTCGCACTGCGCGCAGCGGCCCCGTGGCCTGATCTTCGTGCCCTCGATATACCCGTACGTCGCGGGGAAATGCTCGCGCACTTCTTTCGAGAATATCAGTCTGCCGGTAGGCGCAGCGCGTCTCGGCGCGTGCCTGGCGAGGAGTTCATTGATGAGGCACTTCCTGAACTCCCTGTGCTCAAGTCGCGTTGTTTCCTCCGACAGCGCGCAGCGTCTGTGCAGGACGAACGCGTTGAAGACGCTGGCGTTCAGCAAACGCTTGAAGAACGTCTTGTACCAGACCTTCGCGCGTTTCTTGTCGAAGATAGAGTACGACGCCAGCATATCATCCTTTTTGTCGAGTCCCTCCATGCACGCGTTGTAGTCGTGCAGGACACTCGGCGTGCTTCTGCCGTGTTCGGTGCGGACTGCGCCGCCGTGGTACGTGGAGACCATGCCCACGCGGCGGTGGCCACTCCACATCAGCACGTCGACGTCCCCGCTGGTTGCGCCGTGTATTTGTCCGGCAACCGTCTCCGGCTTCGAGGCAGCCAGCTCCGGCGGCATCGTCTGCAGCGTGCCCACGCAGTTGAACCCCAGAGTCCTCAGTGCTCTCGCGAGCGCGGGGCTGCTGAAGGACCTGTCCATCCAGACGGTGTGGCCCTTGTATTGGAGACCTTCGAGCAGGCTTAACACGCGTCTCGGGACGACTCCGCTCACTGATACGCGAGAAACCAGAGAAGACTCCGCAACAGGAGTTTCTCCGGAGTGCAAGTGGAACCGCCACAAGTACCCCGTCTTGGCCTCGTACAGCTCGTACACCTTGATGCCCTCGCGCCGGCCGATGTCGGACCACCCCTTCCACTGCGCGAGCGCCGCGTCCACGACCACGTCCCGCCCGGGCGCGTACAGCGCCTGGAACCTCTCGTTGAGGTGCTCCACTACCGGGGCCACCTTGCGCAGCCTCGCGTCCGCCCGCGACAGACGAGACACGTCCACATCGTTGTCGGTGAAGTGCAAGTATTTGGTCAACAACTGGAAGCGACCGTGGCTCATGTAAAACGAAACGTTCGGCGTGGATGTTGCGCTGCAGTCCTTCGCCCAGTACTCTGCGATGTCGGACTTGGCGCAGACGCCGGTCGCCAACAACAAGGCAAAGAATATATAGATCTCATCGGCTTTCGTGTTCGTAAAGTAGTGACAGTTCTTTTTCGACCCTTGCGTCCTCGCCAGGGTGTCCAGCTCCCGGCGGGCGTACCTGTTCGTCTCCTGGGCGATGTGCTCCATGATGCGCTGGTCCCAGATGGCGGCGAACGTGTCGTACGGGGTCGGCGTCGCAGCTGTGGGACCACAGTTAGTTGCGGCGAAGACTTCCCTCCTCTGTTCCGCTGGAATCGGAGGATGTGGGAGGCAGGTCCATTTGAAATCTGCGTCGGGAGTCGGCGGCGCGGGGGAGAGCTGGTCTCCGGGTGGCTGGTCCTCATACTCACTGGAGCGCAGATAGACGCGGTCCACGCGCGCGATGCGCGTCGCAAACCGGGTCCAATCGTCATCGTCGCTGTCATCGCTTCCTGCAACATTCATAATAAATCTAGCTGTTTCCGCGGCAGCTTTCTGACTTTCTTCTTTTTACTCGGCTCCTAAGAGTCGTGGCGTGATGTTAAATAGCCTATAGCCTTCCGCAACGATTGGGCTATCAAATGCAAAAAGAATTTTTCAAATCCGACGGGTAGTTCCAGAGACAAGCGCGTTCAGACAAACAAAAAAACAAACTCCTCAGTTTTATTGTATTAGTAAGTATAGATTTTATCTATGGGAATGACTAAACCTCCTAACCCTTTATGCTGGTTGACGTTTTATAATGAGGAAGGGGAAGGAGGAAGGGGAATGAGGAAAGGGGAGGAGGAAGAGGAAGGGGAAGGAGGAAGGGGAGTGAGGAAGGGGAAGGAGGAAAGGGGAGGAGGAAGAGGAATGAGGAAAGGGGAGGGGGAAGGGGGAGGAGGAAGGGTAATGAGGAAAGGGGAGGAGGAAGAGGAAGGAGGAAGGGGAAGGAGGAAGTTTTTTATTGTTCCAACCAACCAGTATAAGACATTAGGGGTTTCTTAATTCTTATTCTTCGACGGAGGTGGCGGCGGTCCCTGCAAGTTGGAAGGTTAATCGTGGAACTGAAAAGCACCAGGGTGGAATGGGGTCATGTGTAAATAAACCCAAGCGCCCGGGAAACTTCTGTCAGTGCGTGAGCGAGATATGCTTGACACGCCGCACAGTGGGCTGAAAATGAAGCTCCATAGACTTAGCGCCGCTCAAAAATCAAGTACCTAATTTTGAAAAAAGAAACATGCCATCGTGCTCCTCTACTAAATAGCAATATTTAATGTCATGTAACATTTCTTTAGTAAAACTATTATTTAGTAAGTTATTTGAGATTTCTTTTTTTTTTGTATGGAGCTGAACAGTTTTTTGGATTTTACTCAATAAACTTAAACTTTGTTATGACATTACTGTATGTGTCATAAAATGCATCATATATCCTATATTTTATGACACATACAGTAATGTCATAACAAAGTTTAAGTTTATTGAGTAAAATCCAAAAAACTGTTCAGCTCCATACAAAAAAAAAAGAAATCTCAAATAACTTACTAAATAATAGCTTTATCAAAAAATGTTACATGACATTAAATATTGCTATTTAGTAGAGGAACACGATGGCATGTTTCTTTTTTCAAAATTAGGTACTTGATTTTTGAGCGGCGCTAAGTCTATGGAGCTTCATTTTCAGCCTACTGTGCGCCGCAGGCTATGCGGACGACATGGTGCTTCTCGGCCCCTCGGTGTTGTGTTATTTCGAGAGTGAGTGAGGGGGGTGAATGAATCGGGAGTGAGGTAGAGCAATAGAAAGGAACGAACGATGGATAGGCGGGATATTTTAATATACTTAATTATACTATACATTCATTTTATTAATGTTATTTTATTGTGTACTATTTGTTATGTCGAAATGACAGATTTTAAGGGACATATTTTGGTCTGACACAATTTTGTATACTTTATTTTTATGTTTCAGGTTTTTTTTATTTTTTATTTTTAGTCCTCAAAAGAAGTGAACGCTGAGTGAACGTCTAAAAATTCAATTTATGATTAATATTTATTTTATGTTATAGTTATGTTTTATTTTTAATGTTTATGTCCTCAAGCGAGGCAGGGGGTCCCAGGAGGTTGAGTATATAAATTTGAAGTATCAAAATTCTTTATTTGTGATTTTAGGCATAAACCACAAATAAAGAATTTTGATTGATTTAGAAGACACAAGTCTTACCATAGTTTTTTGTAATTACATGGTCAGTTTTCTTTGACCTGGTCCTGGTCCTCTGATACCTGAAAAAAATTTCATTTACATCAGGAGGTAAGAAAGATATTCTTAGACGGAGGTGACGGTTTCTGCACTGACTCCACGGTGTGGAAGTTTTGTGCCTTTTCCCCCCGGGCTGTCAGTCCAGCCATCCCATCCCGCCTTAACATGTCCCCACTGCTGGGGCTCAGGCCTACCCTCTCAACGAGGGCGTTCGAGCTATAGTCCACCACGCTAGCCCAGTGCGGGTTGGTGGACTTCACATGCGCCTAAGAATTTCTTTTTAGGCGTATGCAGGTTTCCTCACGACGTTTTCCTTCACCGTTTCAGACCAGTCAGTACATGTACCAGTCATCCCAACTCCTTGAAATAGTGGAGTAGGGTTGCGATTGTCTCATCATCATCATATCAGCCTGTAGACGTCCACTGCTGGACAAAGGCCTCCCCCAGGGATCTCCACGACGACCGGTCCAGCGCTGACCTCATCCAGCTGGGTTATTTTATTAGTTAGATTATTATTATTATTAGTTTAGTCCTGTCAGACAGAGGGCAGAGAAGAGCGTCAGTGGCGTCGGGGATAAGACGCGGCCTATCTTATCGAAAGGTCCGGAGGTCGATCCCCGGCTGGGCCATGTACCAATGAGTTTTTCTCGGAACTAAAGCACATTTTCTGACTGCTCTCAAACGGTGAAGGAAAGCATCCGAAGAAGAAATTCTTAGGCGCATGTGAAGTCCACCAACCCGCACTGGGCTAGCGTGGTGGACTATAGCCCGAACACCCTCGTTGAGAGGGTAGGCCTGAGCCCCAGCAGTGGGGACATGTTAAGGCTGTTGATGATGATGATGAGACAGAGGGAATTTTAATTGAATTGCAATAGAAACCTGGTGCATTTTCTTGTCTGGCAAGACTAAACTAAATTGACAGTTCTAAAATACATGCCATCTCTTTCTTATTTCTACAGATAAAAAAGAGCACATTAGACTTCAGTTAAGGCGTGTGCACCTCCGGATCGACACGACTTAGGACATTCCGTATAAAAACAAAGTTACCTTTTGGAGCTACCCGAGGACCCAGGATCTGAAGAACGAAGACGAGGCCGTGGTTTACTCTTTGGTTTATTATTCGGCAGCGTGTGCGATACTTCGTCGGCCTTTTTCACCACAAAATATAATCTGAAACAGTAAGAACTGACATGACCACACGTTCAACAACTGAAGCAATGTACAAAAATGCAAATATTATTAATCTGTTTAATATAATTATTAATATACTAGCTTATGCCTCGCGACTTCGTCCGCATTAAAAAGTATCGTATATGTCACTGTTGCCCGCGTAGGTATCAAATATCTAACTAAATTTGATATGTACATTTTCGTTTCCCATACAAGCTTTAACATCCCTTTTCCCCCCTTTAGGGATGGAATTTAAATAATCTAAATACACCAGATTTTAAATCGGACCACATGCTTTCAAACAAACACCACCCGGTTCAAATCGGACCAGTAGTTTGAGCGTGATGCGAGGGTACAAACAGACCAGAAATTTTATGAAGTGTTTTGGGTTCAGTTTCCAATTGTTTTTTTAATCCCTTCAATGTACAGAAATACTCCCGTTACAGTTTTATATTAGTACTAGCTTTTTCCCGCGGCTTCGCCCGCGCAGAAAAGTTTTTCTCGTGTTCATTGTGAAACAGCGCCCTCTATGTAGACGTTTTGTTACTTAGGGGGTATTAGCGGACGCCCCGCGACTTTATTTGTATTAAAAAGTATCCTATATGTTATTCCAGGACATAAGCTATCGCTGTACCAAGTTTCATCAAAATCTGTTCGGTAGTTTTTGCGTGAAAAAGTAACAGACATCCTCACATCCTTACAGACTTTCGCCTTTATAATATTAGAAGGTTATGATAGAAGATATTTACGGCGCGATCTGCGGCGGGAGGCGTGGCGCGATCCGCGCGAGCTTCACAGGCGTCGGCGCCGCTGGATCATTCCTATGACAAAACAATACATACAATTAAAGCTAAATTGTGTCTCTAAGATAGAAAAATGGACTAGGGATATAGTAGAATGGTACCCAAGAGATGGAAAAAGGAGAGGAAGACAATACTGTAGATGGGAAGATGACATAGAGAGGGTTGCAGGACGAACATGGATGCAAAAAGCAAGGAACGGACTGGAAAACTCTGGAAGAGGCTTATGTCGCAACACAAGCAGAGATATAGAATTAGAGGAAAATTAGAATTAAAAACATTATGTAATGTAAATTCTGCATAAATAGCTATAATAAATGTCTCTAACAAAATTCACATTCAAATGTCAATACATTATATAAGACTAGCTTTTTCCCGCGGCTTCGCCCGCGTAGAATCGTTGTTCCGTGTACATTGTAAAACAGCGCCCTCTATGTAGGCGTTTTGTTACTTAGGGGGTATTAGCGGACGCCCCGCGACATCGTCCGCGTTAAAAAGTAGCCTATGTTATTCCAGTATGTATGCTATCACTGTGCCAAGTTTCATCAAAATCTGTTCGGTAGTTTTTGCGTGAAAGAGTAACAGACATCCTCACATCCTTACAAACTTTCGCCTTTATAATATTAGTGGGACTATATCAATGATATTACTGTTGTGTTGCTGCGCTCGCTGGCTGCGGGCTGCGGGCGCGGCGCGGGCGGCCTGGTCGGCGCGGCGGGATGAGGGTCACAGGCCCGACGCGTGGGACTAGCGGCGTGCGGGGGCCGGGCGCGACGCGCGGGACTAGCGCGGTCGGTAGCGGCGGCGCATTGAGCCGACCAGGCGTCACGGGCGGGCCAGGCTTCAAAGGCGGGCCAGGCTTCATATGCGTGCCAGGCGCGATGCGCGTAATTGACACATGTGAATCGAGTGTCGTACGCGAGCCCAGCGCCTTATGCGAACCCACCACCGTACACGAGACAAGCGGCGTATGCGAGTCAGGATCAGGCGAGACACGCGTAACCGGCGCGATTTGCGGAACCAAATTGATTAGTAGCGGCGGCGCAATGGACAGGCCGGGCGCGGTGCGCGTGCCCGGCGCGGTTCGCGGGGCCAGCGTGATTGGTACCGGCGGCGCATTGAGCCGGCCAGGCGTCAAAGGCGGGCCAGGCTTCATATGCGGCCCAGGCCCGACATGTGAGCCAAGTGTCGTACGCGAGCTCAGCGCCTTATGCGAACCAATCGTCGTACACGAAACAAGCGCCGTATGCGAGTCCGGATCAGGCGTAATCCGCGTATCCGGCGCGATTCGCGGGGCCAGCTTGATCAGTAGCTGCGGCGCGATTGGCCGGGCAGGCGCGATTCGCGGGGGCAGCGTGGTTCGTAGCGGCGGCGCGATGGGCCGGGCAGGCGCTATGCGCGCAAGCTTCCTCGCCGGCGGGCCGCCGGGCTCCGCATCACTGTAGGAAAACCACACATTAATAACAATAATAAGCCTTTTATTACAGACTATACCTGGCCACACAGGAGTGACTACTAAATTTTGTACTTACCTGTGTACATTTGAAGGATGGGCGGTCCAAATAATACGTTTCCCTAAAGATTCAGGCCCGCCTGTAGAAAAGAAAAATAAGCAATATCAAACAGTTTTGTAACGACATCAGAGGGTAGAGGGTACTGTGAGGCCGCTTGCCATCAGATGGGCTCCTAACAGGAATAGACAGCTTTGTACATTTTGAACATGTTGCTCCAAAATATATATAATGTCACTAGATCTTTGTTAACATCATTGGTTTATAATAAACCTGGCATTCTTGTAAACCGACGAAAGAATGTGAAGGGACAACAAATTCTACACACTTCCAAGAGTTGGGATGGCTGGACCGACACCGACTCGCACCGTCTCGGCGAAAACCCGAGTCAGTGCAGGGAATTAAGCATGTTTAATAGGTATCTTGGGTACCCAAGAGATGGAAAAAGAAAAAGAGAAAACAATACTGTAAATGGGAAGATGACATGAAAAGGGTTGCAGGAGGAAAATGGATGCAAAAAGCAAGGACCAGAACTGACTAGAAAGCTCTGGAAGAGGCTTATGTCGCAAGACAAGCGGAGGATGATTAGAATTAAGAACATTGTGTAATGTAAGCCTAATGGCATCTTAGTACGTACTCATTAGTTAGAGTGTGAGAAAAAATCTATCAGTTTCAATCATTTATTCATAATTTAACATTATATCATCATCAATTATTCATCATGTCGAGAGTACTTACTGACTGCTTTTAAATGGAGAAGGAAAACCTGAGAAAACCAGTACATCATGAGTATACCTCATTTTCAAGCGGGCAGTTTGGTGGCCGCCTGACATTAGTGACTCAGCCAATGAAACTGGACAATTTTAACAAAAAAAATGTTGGAGTTCTTATACATAGCTGTAACGTCGGGACTTGGATAGTTTGTATTGCACATCACTAATGTTAGGTACCAAGCCACCAAACTGCCCGCGGGATAACGGAGTATGATCATGAGAGACTGATAACTAGAGTAACAATGATAGTGAAATAGGGAAACTTGAGGTCTCTCTGGGACTGACACAAAAGATCCCATTTTGATCCCAAGTGTCACTAGGCGCACTGGTCTAAAAGAAGAAACCGACCGATCAATGCACAACCCAAACCGCTGGGCATAGAAACTTGAAATTTTTCTACAAAGGTTCCTCATATAGCTCTGACGGTCACTAAGAAAGGATTAATCGCGCAGAAATCAGCAGGTAAGATTAAATAACCTTAAAATGACAATACCTTTGTGAACGCGCTGTGCATACAGAACAGTCCGCTGCGGTACCTCAGACGGTATCTCCACATGACCTTCGTAAAAGGAGTGTAGCTCCTTAACTCCTGCCCCAAAATCATCATCAGGGTCTTCTTTGATTTCTAGGGTGCATTCTGTCACCTTTTCCAAGTCCATGGTACTAATGTCAGCAGATTCCATCTTGACTGGTATTTCTCCACACAAGAAAGATTGATCTTGAACCAAACACAGTGTACTTATATAAATTAGTACATACAAATCTATAGGGTTGAAAATTTGTATTTTTTTCAAATTTACAATTATTTTTTAAATTCCCAGCCCTTATCACCCTCAAGGGTCCACTCCAACCTTCCAGGCCAAGCGAAGCGAAACCATATCCAAGATAAACTGCCTTTGAACTGTTCCCAACAATATAAACGGTCAGTACACATTACACAAATGTTTTACGTACGCGGAGGCGGAAGTTTCGTAAGATTAATTTTTGTAATAAATTAAGGCTACAGGAACAAATTTTAATGAACAAACCCTACGATTTCATTCGAATATTTTCAAAAAAACAAGGAAAACGCCAAACTTACGCAAACCAACCAACAAAACTATGACATGACACCATACGATTTGGCCTTTATAGACTTGTTTCCAATTGGCCGTAAAGCTATTTAAAAATAACATGACACTGACAGCACGGAGAACGATATTGACACTTGTTTTTTATATGGGTTTTACGACCCTGGAAACAAAAGACTTTTATCTAATCATAGCTTTAAAATAATCACAAAAAACCGGGCGGTTGCAGCACGGCCTCCACCAAAACAGGGCATGACTAGAGTTAGTCGGCGATTTTCCCTAAGGTTCACATCCACACTAAATCTTTAGAAAGCGAGTGAAGGAGCATTACCTCTCTCTTGATCCATAAGCATATATATTATACATATGTGTGTATATATTTATGTATCCATTATGTATGTAAGTATGTACGATAATATTTGTATGTATTATACTTTTGTTATAATATAGTTTATTTAGTATATTAGTACACACTGTCTGCCCTATCACACATCTCTCCTGTCACTGGTAGGCTGGCAGAAATCTCATAAAGAGATAAGCCTCACCATTTGTACATGTTCTTTGTTTTGTTTTGTATCTTGTTAATGTTTTGTGTGTACAATAAATTGTTAAATAAAATAAATAAATCGATAGTAACTTTAATGGGAGATTTACAATTTTATTTAAGCCGAGAGACCACAAGCAGTTGTAAATCTCCATTATCTGCTTGCTATCACTTTAGTGAGGGTGTTATTTGATTGTTACGGGTCCAGGTTAAACCCCTCGGTCTTATAAACGTGAGGGGAGCACAATACTAATTCTTCTGTGACAATACCAACTAGCATCACAGAAGAATTAATAGTCTCTATTATACTAAGTAGGTATAATAATATCACAAAGTATTTATCAGTTTCCAATTCAAAGTCAAAGTCAAAACTATTTTATTGCATGTAAGTACACTGGGTACATTTATACAACGTCAATTTTTTATCTACCACCGCCTCCAAGGTGTTATATAGAGCTGGGAAGACGAAGCGGCGCAACAAAAATCAAGTTTGTACATAACATTATTTTGTAAAGATTGTGCGAGGCTGAAGTAACATTAACACCAGGCATCTTTGTCATTTAGATAATCGACTGTTCTATAATAAGCTTTCTTACAAAGTTGTTGTTTAATGTGGGTCTTAAATGTTCTGTCATTCATATTTAACATTTCTTCTGGTAGTTTGTTGTAGAAGCGTATACATTGCCCCGTGAATGATTTACTGACCTTACTAAGCCTTAACTGTGGTGGTACAAGTTTGTTTTTGTTTCTTGTAACATAAGCTGTGTTCATGTCACAGTGCCTCAAAAAGAGAGATATATTTTTGCGGACATACAAAATATTCTCAAAAATGTATTGACTGGCAACGGTTAATATATTATTATTAGGACCTTACTAAGCCATAACTGTGGTGGTACAAGTTTTATAATTAATATTACAGCCTCATATTTATATTATAGCCTCACCATTTGTACATGTTCTTTCTGTTTTCTTTTGTATCTTGTTAATGTTTTGTGTGTACAATAAATTGTTAAATAAATAAATAAATAATTATTATTATTTATTATTATTAATTTATTTATTTCAGATAATACAATCCATAATTTGTTAGTAAATACTTAAGATAATGTTAGTAACTATTGGAATAAAGTATTAAAATTCTCCCTATCACTTAACATTAAATATTGCGGTTCTGGACCCCACATGTTTGTGGTTCCAGAACCTGACTACTGGGCAGTCTACCCGCTCCACTATGGTGTTAAGGAGGCTGCTGGGACTGTCCCGCGTGCGACGCATCAAGGAGGCTATTCTTTTCCGCACTATGGCAGGAAAACTGTCGATGCGCGCCTCCGCAAACATACCCGATGCGCTGCAAAAGCGGGGCAATCCCAGCAACATCCTTAACCCATTGTTGTATTGGACGCGCAGGGCGTCGATCGATTTACGAGAACAGCTGACCCACAGGCTGCACGTGTAAAAGGTCTGGCAGTACGCCTTAAAAAGGGTTATTTTGACATCCCTTGTACACCGTGCAAACCTGCGAGCCAGCATGTTGCTCCTCACCGCCAACGCCCTGCGCTCCCGCTCAACATCCAGCTCGTCAGAGAGGTCCTCGTCGACCCAGTGCCCCAGATATTTAAATTTGGTGACTCTACTCAGCACAGTTCCTCCAAGTTGAATTGGGGGGACAGATTTCGGTTTTTTGTTACCCGCCTTAAAGATGAGTAGTTCACTTTTGTTGGAGTTATACCTGAGGCCATGGGCCGACGCGTACCTCTCACATATCCTCAGTAAGGTCTCGAGTGCCCTGATCGATGGGCTCAGCAGGACCATGTCATCAGCGTAGCTAATGTTATTAACAAATCTGCCATCCATTGAGCACCCAACGCCTGCCCTGCTGAGCTCATCGATCAGACCATTTACGTACAGATTGAAGAGCCGAGGGGAGGTCAAGCCACCCTGTCTCACTCCGCACTCCAGCCTGTACGGGTCTGAGTATGAGCCTGCCCATCTTACAGTGTTGGTTTGGTTGTGATACCAAAACCTAATTAACTCCACACATTCTTTGGGTGTGTTGGTATCCCTCAGAAGCTTATCCCATAGGATATTGTACGAAACAAGATCAAATGCCTTCGACAAGTCCAGAAAACAGGCATATACTGGTGTTTTACGCGTAACATAATACTGGACAGTATGCTTGAGTCGCAGTATCGCTGTTTCAGTAGACAGTCCAGGCCTAAACCCGAACTGGGCTTCATTCAGCTCTACATGCTTAGCAAGCTGGTGATCAAGCAAACCATCCAGTACCTTTGCTATTGCGGTGGCCAGTGAGATTGGTCGATAGTTGTTCTTGTCGGAGGCATCCCCTGTCTTATTCTTGGCTATTGGTACAACTATGGTTTTCATAAGCTCCTGAGGTAAGTATTTATGGCTTATACAGAGATTATATAACATGGCCAGCACTCTGGGAAGATGTACACCAGCGTACCGCAAGTGCTCGATACTGAGACCGTCGTGTCCTGGTGATTTACCACGAGTCATGTTCTTTATTACCAGTGCTATATCTTTGGCAGTAAAACGGATCAATTCACCATCCACCACCGTCCCAGCATCAAGCAGTCGCGGCACGGGCCCCAAGGGAGATTCAACTTTAAAGTGGTCTCTGAACATTTCTGCAATTTTAGTGGGCTCACAGTGACCCTCTACACTCGCCGGCACACACGACCCAGTCTCCAGTTTCTTGGTGTGTTTCCAGAAGCCCCTAAAGTCCTTTGCTGTGTGATGGGTAGCGAGAATGTCCATTTTTATTTGACTCTCATTGTCCTGACACCATTTTAGCTTGGACTTGAAGTGCTTTCTGGTTTCACACATTTTGTTATATATGTCACCAACACAGGGCTTACCGAATAACATCCACACCTGGAAACTGCGTCGCGCCTCCTCATGGGCCTCCCTAACATATTTATTCCATCCTACTACATGTTTTCTCCTGCCATGCCGCCTCATACTATAGCTAGATTCAGCAGACTCTTTTAATACTTTCACAATATTGGTATACATTGTGTCAATAACTTTTCTGTGTTTCACATTAGAACATAACTTGTCAGCACACTGCCTAAACTCCGATGGGAAATCAATCTCCCTCAACCCCTTCCCACACTCTTCATTATATTTATTAATTTGATTAGTGTCCCTCTTACCCCATCTTACTTTATTACATACATTTTCAGTAAACATTATTTTTGTGTTTAAATTACCAAGTTTACAGTGTACTTCCAATGGGAAGTGATCCGACCAAAGAACATCATAGTGTACCTTAATATCAGAAACACATTGCGAAGCTGCCTCTGTCACCAAACAGTGATCAAGCCACCTTTTACAGTTGTGACTTTCACTGACATAGGTGTGTGTATCGGACAACGATCCGAGCCAGACTATGTCGGCACAGAGCCAGCTCCGTTCATCACAAAAACTCGACAGTTCTTTAAAAAATAATTCACTGGGGTGTGAATTAAAATCGCCTAGAATAAATGCTGACTCAACATCACTACTTTCGATCACTGCATTTATTTCACTGAGCACTTCCGTAAATTCCGGTAAATTTACCGCACTATCCGTCGGCATGTACACTGAGAAAATCAGTGAATATCTATCAGCCATGCATACCTTAATTGCGGTTATTCTCACACTACTGCACTGAACTACCGCAACCGCCGAGATCACATTCTTTCGCCACATTATTGCTACACCACCATAGGGCCTCCCCCGCAGTAGTCCAGCTGATGTGTCTACCGCAGATTTACTGGTGTACTCGAAGTTCTGGTCAATAGTCCCAATTACTGCCACGTCATGTGGCAAGAGCCACGTCTCTTGAAGTGCAATCACATGCGCCGTTTTACATAACTGCCTCACACCGTCTATAGATCTCTTGACAGACTTACAATTGAAACTGACTAGTTTAGTTATATTGTGGTCGCTACTTAAATCCATTTATTTATGCAAGTGTGGCCCCCTTGCCTCTTCATTCTTCGAGCTTATTAATTTCTTTGGTCCGAAGTCAACGAAACGCCTAAAGGAGATGCCCTCCGGCCACATTTGTTCATTTAAAAAGGTAAACATCTTGTGCCTAGGCACAAATACCTTGTAGGCTTTGTAGTCCTTCTGCCGCTTCATTTTGATCTCCACTAAATTAACTCGTATATTGGTTTTATTCATTACGTAGTCAGCAATATCCGTCGCAGAAACTTCCCTGTCCACATTGTTTATAAACAATGGAATTTTTATATCTGCCGCTTTAAATTTTCCAGTGGGGTCTTTAGCCTGCCCCTCTATTCCAATAATAATATTAGGGAATTAAAAAAATTACCCAATGACGTATTTTTGAAACAATTTATTTGAACTGACTTATCAACCTAACAAACAATACAATCACTATGAATAAACATAGTAAAAAAAAATCACATTGCATGTGTGAGAATTGTTTTTTCATTCGTTTACAAAAATTAATTTGTTTGAAAGCTTTCGGCCGCCATCGCAACTGTCTCACAACCAGTTGTCTTCGAGGATTTTTTAGTCTTTCATGGCAACCAGTTGTGATAGAAGAAAATTTATTCTTGTTACGCAACCAGTTGCCATCAAGGAAAAAAATCGCCGCCATCGCATTTGTGTTTTATAAACACTAGCCTACGAGGTTTTATTAGTATTTCATGGCAACCAGTGGTGATAGAAGATTGAAAATTTCTTAATAAGTATTTGTGCGTACGGAACCCTCTCCACTCGAGGTTAACCCTCACTTGTCCGGTTTTTAAGTTGCCAAAAGGTTCACCCATATTCATTTTGGCATACCTTCTATGGTCGTGAGTTGTGAACAAAGAAAATTAACTCTTCGATATCATCACCTGTATAGGCTTTTTGATATCTTCCTTGTTGACAACTGGTTACGTAACAAGAATAAAATTTCTTCTATCACAACCTGTTGCCATGAAAGACTAAAAATTCCTAAAAAAACTCGTTGTGAAGCACAGGTTCGATGACGGCCGAAAGCGTTTGAAAAAGTCAAACCGTCAAGACGGCTTTGGGGGACTATTATATATTTTTACGGCCTCTTTCACCACTTGCTGATATTGTTACAGATAATAATCTGACAATAAACTAATCTATCAAATAAATCCGTCGGATAATATTTTTTTGTTTCACACCTCAAGTGTCTGATGACTCTTGCTGTTAGTTTATCTGGCAGATAAGGCAATCAATTACCTGTGTATAAGCAAAATAAAAGACTATCTGTCAGACAACCTGCAGATAGGGTATCTGGGACTTTATCAGCAAGTGGTGAAAGAAGCCCTAAAGCGGAACACAGACAGGGCGGCGGCGGCGGTGCGAAAGTGTCGCGGTAATTTTTTGTAATGTTCGAAATAGTATGAAGCCTTTTACATCAAAGCGGCGCGGCGGCGGTGCGACGGCGAAAGCGACAAAACCGCGCGCACAGATTTGACGTTTTGATTTGACAGATTAGCGCAGACAGGCGTTGCGGAGCGGCGGCGGCGCGTTGTATTCCTTTGTAGTGTATGAGAACCCCTACACAGAGCGGCGGCGGCGCGGCGCGGTGCGGAGCGGTCTTCATACAAACCGCCGCCGCGCCGCCGCCGCTAGCGGTATATGTTGTCTGAAGGGCTCCGCTTTATATTCGCTTTCCGCAGATTCGCCGCCGCAACGCTTTCGCAACGCCGCCGCGCTGTCTGTGTTACGCTTTAATGTATTGTATATTATGATTACTAAAAAAAAACATTTGTACCGTAACAGTTGCTTGTGAATTTTACATAATTCAAATCTTATACTAATTTACCTAATATTGTATACAGGCAGATTTTTAATCACTATCCAAATTTTATAAAATAAGTATAAAATTCTAAGGGCTTCTTTCACCACTTGCTGATAAAGTCCCAGATACCCTGTCTGCAGGTTATCTGACAGATAGCCTAATTTTTTGGTTTCAGATTGCCTATATCTTATATAGTCTATCACACAGATTTATCTAATAGATTAGTTTATCACTAAGATTACTATCTGTAACAATATCAGGAAGTGGTGAAAGAAGCCCTAAACCATCGAAATTAGTTTCTGAAAGACTTAAATTTTCAGGAAAAAAAGGTAACTTATCTACTTACGTCCTTTTTAAAAAAATTACATTCATCTTGTAATCTACAATTCTAGAGATACACTAGTCCAAGAGTGGAAATAGAATTACATAATTCATTTTAGAAGAACATTAATAGACAAAATATAACAACTCCATTTTCAATTGATTTTAAATAGCCAAGAGTGACTTACTAATATAATATAAACCAATCGATATCTTAGATGAAACCAAAAAGAGGAAAGATACGTTACTTACGTACTGACTGAACATGGTCCTACAGATTATAAATGCGACGCGTAAGTGAATTGGCATAATTATTAATTATAATTAATAGAGTGTAGAAGCGACTCGTAAATGATTTCGCGTGACTACAACAGATATGCAGATGCGACGCGTAAGTGATTTGGAGTACGTACAACTATCAGGTGTGTATGTGCGATGAGTAAGTTATGTAAATTCGTATAAATATAATTGTCAGATGTGTAGAAGCGACTCATAAATGATTTCGCATGACTACAACTATCCAGATGCGTGAAAGCGACGCATAAGTGATTTCAAATAACTTATATCAATCTATCAAGTGTGTAGGTACGACGCGTAAGTGATTTGGCGTATGCATAACTATCAGATGTGTAGATGCAATGTGTAAGCAAATTTATTTATTTATTTAATCTATTAAACATTGTGAATTACATTGACAATTGGTATTGAGGTGTTGATAAACCAATTGGTCTGTCCCAACACCACCATTCGTGCTGTCCATCGGTTACATATAGCAAACAAGACATTAATTACACTAGATACATAAAACTTGGAGTGAGCGGCCCAGAGCATCCAGCAAATAGCATGGCATTTGATACGTCATCACCACCGAGTGATCCACTGAGCCGGTCGGTCGAACGAGCATTATTAGCAGTAGCATTAAATTCGCATGAGTACAAATATTAGATGTGTAGATGCGACGCGTAAGTGATTTGGCGTACGCATAACTATCAGATGTGTACATAATTATATAATTATTTACGGGTCTTACACACGAATAAGTTTTATTTACCTTGCCCGACGTTTCGACCAGGTTACACTGGCCGTGGTCACGAGCTGACTGGAGAGGCGAGCTGTCATTGTTGATCGCTGTGAGTAGTTTCTGAAACTACCCTCTGCTGATCTTGTATTATTGGAAAGTCCCGGCACACAACACTCACGGTATCCGCGGGTGTATTCGACGATAAGTCACGAGATTTAAGTTTATCGATCACTGGATTCCACGACGGTGACAATTTAAAACCATCTTCCCTATTAAAATTTTTGAATTTCTTGATTTCAATAGCTTCTCGCACTATCCGCGGATAGTAGTGGCGATCGGTGGACAGGATTTTAGGTTGGTGGAGCTCAATCCAGTGGTCTGTCCCAGCGTTAATGACGTGGTCCGCAATGGCTGACTTATACGTCTGGCGGTTTTTTACAGCTGCGATATGTTCTTTGACCCTTTCCGCGATCGTGCGTTTAGTCTGGCCGATATACGAACTACCACAGCTGCAATCTATCTTGTAGACACCTGGCGTCTGGTATGGGATCACATCCTTCGGTGTGCGTACATGACTGGCTACTTTGGATAGTGCGAGAAGCTATTGAAATCAAGAAATTCAAAAATTTTAATAGGGAAGATGGTTTTAAATTGTCACCGTCGTGGAATCCAGTGATCGATAAACTTAAATCTCGTGACTTATCGTCGAATACACCCGCGGATACCGTGAGTGTTGTGTGCCGGGACTTTCCAATAATACAAGATCAGCAGAGGGTAGTTTCAGAAACTACTCACAGCGATCAACAATGACAGCTCGCCTCTCCAGTCAGCTCGTGACCACGGCCAGTGTAACCTGGTCGAAACGTCGGGCAAGGTAAATAAAACTTATTCGTGTGTAAGACCCGTAAATAATTATATAATTATGAATACAAAACGCGAAAGTCTAAAATGTACTATCAGATGTGTAGATGCAATGTAATTCGCATGAGTACAACAATTAGATGTGCAGATACGACGCGTAAGTGATTTGGCGTACGTACAACGCGTAAGTGGTTTGGCGTACGCATAACTATCACAATAGATGTGTAGATGCAATGTGTAAGTAAATTCGCATGAGTAAAACAACAATTAAATGTGTAGATGCGACGCGTAAGTAATTTGGCGTACGTACAACGCGTTAGTACACTTACGCTAAAATTTCCCAGCGTGCTGCACGCGCTTGTGCTCCAACAGCCGACACTTGAATATGAACCTCTTGTCGCACTTGTTGCAAGACCACGGCATGTACTTAGTGCTTTTATCTGAGCCTTTGACATGAACTTTCTTATGAATATTGAGAAAGTGTTCAGTTGAGTACTGCCTTCCGCATTCGTTGCATATGAACTTTTGACACATGCTCGATGCACTGTCGGTCCGGGGCTTCGCAGCCCTGTCACTGCACAGGCGAACGCACAAGATCTTGTGCGTTCGCCTGTGCATTGACAGGGCTGATTCGGTGGGAAAGCGCTGGTCGCACAGCTTACAGATAAGCTGAGGCGATGGCTTACTGCCTGTAATAAAAACTGTAATATGACTGATCTGTGAGACTCTTCACCTCTTTACTGACACTAGTATTGACTGGCCTGTTGGCGTAGTTGGTAGTGACCCTGCCTACTGCGCCAGCGGTCGTGGGTTCGATTCCCACCCGGGCTACTATTATGTATTCTGTGACCCGGGACCAACATTTGTGTTACGAACATAACTATTGGTTTTCGGATTCTGGGTGTTTGTATGTATTTATGTCTATCAGTTGTTGAGTACCCATTTTTACAAGCTTCGGCTTAGTTTGGGACTAAACAGCCGTGTGTGGATTTGTCCAAAACATTGTTATTATGTCATATCAGCCGAAAGACGTCCACTGCTGGACAAAAGCCTCACATATAGCCGCATATGGTTATTTACGTCGATAAGTGCGCGAGCACTTTTCTGTTTTGTCTGTCCAGTCCCTAACTAACATACACACAAAAATAAATACAATCGAATTGAGAAACTTAATCTTGAATCCAGTTGAAAAGAGCAACGTACGTACCTTTGAATATTTCGCTGCCGTCTTCGAAGTCTTCTGGTCCTGACACCACCTCGGCCTTCACGACCTGGTCAGCATACAGCAACGAGTACAGCTGGTCTATCGCCGCCTCCTCGTCAACAGGCTCCTTCTTAATGAGCATTTTATTATCAAAGAACCCAGCCTTCAATTTTGCTTCTGGTTTTATTTTATTTGCCATATCATCAGCTAATTCATTCTCATACATATGAACATTAATGTGAGTTATTAAGCGAAGTTTTTGTGTAAATTTCTCCCCGCAAATATCACATACGTATTCTTTAACAACGTGAATACGTAAATGACTTTTAAGGCCAGGTTGTGATTTAAATGTATTCTTGCAAATGTCACATGAGAATGGTCTATTATCGCTGTGAGTAAGTATGTGAGTTTTTAAGTATTGTTTGATTCGAAAACTATGTTTACAAATATCACATGTGTATGATTTTTCAACAGTGTGACTTATGCGTATGTGACGTCTGAAATGGCTCCCGTCAGTAAATCTTTTTTTACATATATCACATGGAAATGGTTTCTCACCGGTGTGGATTCGGGAGTGAGTTTTCAAGCTGTTCGGGTATGGAAAGCTCTTGGCACAAATATGACATGTGTATTGCTTCAGGCCAGTATGAACACGTAAGTGATTTCTGAAGCCATCCCTTGTTCTAAACGTCTTATGACAAATCTCACATTCGAACGGTGTCTCACCGGTGTGTTTGATTATGTGACTTCTCAGTGTCGCTTTGTATACAAATTTCTGGTCACACATATTACACGAAAATATACATTCTCTAGCGTGCATTGTGCGTTGATGGTCTAATAACCGTGACTTAAATGTAAACTTCTGGTCACAGAGATCACAAGACACATTTGTAACTCGTTTTTCACCAGTATGTTTACGATAGTGGTCATCTAAGTAAGATTTCATTGCATACGTTTTATTACAAATATCACATGCGAATGGCTTTTCGCCGCTATGCAAACGTAAGTGATGCTTAAGTGACTTTGTTTGTTTAAATCTCTTATTACATATGCTACATGAAAATGGTTTTTCTGCACTGTGAATAATGCGTTGATGTTGTAATAAACGTGAGTTGAAGGTAAATTTCCTATCACAGAGATTACATGGCAATTTCTTTAATGGTTTTTTACCATAGTGTATATTTAAATGGTTATTTAAGCAGTTTTTAGTTGTGAATGTTTTGTCACAAATGTCACATTGGAACGGTCTCTCACCAGTGTGCAAACGTAAGTGATGTGTCAGTGAGATTTTGTGCTTAAAATTTTTATTGCATACCCCACATGTTAGATTTTTATTTGTTTTAGGGAAATCATTGCGATTATCAATATTATTTTTGATGGATCTGTCAGAAACAGCTTTTTTTAGTTTGGATGTTTCCTTAGCTTTTCTTGGACTGTCAGAAACAGCTTTTTTTGGTTTTAATGTTTTTTTAGTTGTTCTTCGACTGTCAGAAACAGCTTTTTTTGGTTTTGATGTTTCCTTAGTTTTTCTTAGACTATCAGAAAAAGCTTTTTTCGGTTTGGATGTTTCCTTAGTTGTTCTTCGACTGTCAGAAACAGCTTTTTTTGGATTTGATGTTTCCTTAGTTGTTCTTCGACTGTCAGAAACAGCTCTTTTTGGATTTGATGTTTCCTTACTTGTTCTTCGACTGTCAGAAACAGCTTTTTTTGGTTTTGATGTTTCCTTGGTTTTTCTTGGCCTGGAGTTCTTTTTATTTAGTACATCTGTGGGTTTATGATTGTTCTTCATATGATATAGAAGACTTTGCTTGTGCATGTACTCTTTTCCACATATATCACATGCATATATTATTTCACTGTCACTGTCACTGTTGGCATAGCAGGCTGAAGATTCAGTAATACCTAAAAAACAATATCAGCTTTCACTATAGTAATAAATATATTCTGTGCTCAAGCAGTGATTGTTTGTTTATAATAATATATTTTTTAACAAAAAAAATCTGGTACCTACACTCACTATTTCCATCAACAGCCTATTAATATCCCCACTGCTGGGACTCAGGCCTGCCCTCTCGACGAGGGCGTTCGGGCTATAGTCCGCCACACTAGCCCAGTGCGGGTTGGCGGACTTACTTAAGAATTTTTTCTTTGGCGTATGCAGGTTTCCTCACGATGTTTTCCTTCACCGTTTGAGAGCAGTCAGTAAATGTACATAAGTTTCGAGAAAAAACCCATTGATACATTGCCCGGCCGGCGATCGAACTTTGGACCTTTCGATATCATAGGCGCTTCTTATCCCCGACGCCACTGGCTTTTCCTTTTTATACCTTGGCATATTTGTTCTGCAATTGGACCTAATTCTTGCAGATCGACTGGACCAATCACCAAATCTTCTTTCAAAACATGTCCTTTGTATATTGAGTACAGGTCTTCCATTTGCGCGCTGGTCTCCGGTTCATCGGGCTCCTCTTTGAGTTCCACATTCCCGTCTGGGTCCGGTTTTACTTCAGGCTCTTTAATTTTACTCGGGGTGACATCGTGTTCCTCACAGTTTGGCTCATCTTTTATTTCAATGACACTGGGCAGCGACATGTCCTGCTGAACTACAATCGCAACAATTAAAATGTTCCCACTGTTGGGGCAGGCACACCCTTGAAGACTGTACATCTATCACATCACAAAGCAAAGGAAAAGTAGAATCCACTCCCCATGTCAATGAGTACAACCCTCTATGTTTATTTCAACAAGTACCTAACCTAGTTTAAGTGTAGTTAGAATGTTTGTAAAAATGTTTTTTTTAAACAAACGTGAAAATTGGTGATATACCTTACCTTTATGTACATGCTTCAACAAAACAATGACAGAAAAATTTCACTGTCTATTGTTCACGGATTTTGGTTAGGTACAGTAATTCTACACTTATTTTGAACACAAAGGTACGGAGCCGTAATAATCATCGCATAATTAATGTCGTAGGTAGGTACTGTTAATTAAAGGTGTGTACTTACTTCATTTATTGAGGTTATTTAATGTCAGGTACCGGGGTCCCTCCCGGTATGGTGTTATTCTATAAACCTCACTTTACCCCCTCGCATTCATCACAGATAAACTGAAAAATTGGGTAAGTACTCCATGATCATACTTACTAATGTAATTATGTATTTACTTCACTAATTTCATTCAATTTCATTTCTTATTATTATAATATCACACAAAAACTAACTAAAGTACCTAATAATTTTTTTTTAAAGTAGGTTTCGGCTTGGTTACGAGATCTATAAGCCATTTCTTTAGAATTGAAAAGTCTTATTTCTTAGCGGCGGTTACAGCACGACCTCCACAAAAACAGGAAACGCAGTCCGCAATTTTCATTTCAAAGCGAACTATATTCACAGATTAGATAAATAAGTTAAATAAAAAATTTTCTACGGAACTAGTGGGGAGGTTCACTCTTATAATTACATTTAATGTTTTTTTTAATATATAGTTTACGGCCAAGTCCTTAAAGGCCAAATCGTAGTTTATAATCACGAATACATAAAACCGCAGCACGACAGCCTCCAGGGCACAACTAGTGCCATTCGGTGATCCACACTGCAGCTAACACTGCACTAAACTGATAGTAGGTTTAATGTCGATTTGACAAAGGACAATTTGGAACAATCCGGTAGAGTCGTTACACGCTTATATTTAACTATCCCGGACAATTATATTTTATTAGGCACTTGTTAAATTAACTATTTTTAAATTAAACTGAAAGTAAGTCAGTGATCTTGGCCGTCAAACTATAAAAAAAAAGTTCGGACCGATCGGTGGCTCAAAAAGAAAGACTTTGCTTCCAGAGCCGTAAAGACCAGTTAAAAAAACAAAGCTTTCCTTGCCCGTCCTCAATAGAGGACAAATCAACAAAAAAAAAAAAAAAAAAAATTATTTTGGAATGTTTTGTGAAGTTTTTGTGTTTTGTGTTTTCTACAAAGCCCTTGCTAAAGAAACGGCTTGCTTTGCTTGCATATTTTGCAATTTGCATTCACATATTATCCCTTTATAGTTTGTGATTGATTCCATTGATCCAAGGCGCAAAATAACTGTTCGTGCGTGGTGTACATTTTGTTATCGTTTGCAAATTGATCGAATTACAATACCTGCGATTACCCGTGTGTACTTTTACGAATTGAAGATGTAATTGTGTTTACGTACCTACTACCTATATTAATGAAGGTAAGGTTTCCTCTAAAACTAATAGAAGATAAGTTTTTATTCTTTCACGCAGGCAGAAACTGCCGAACAAATTTCTATGAAAATTTAAAGTAGGTACCTACTTAACTACTATTAGGTAAAGGTACATTCCGGGAAATACTTTTCTACGATGGCGAAGCCGCGGAAAACAGCTAGTTTTGGCCACTGCGGTGGCGGTGGCGGCCTGTTGTATTCCCTATGCAATGTATGCCAGACTTCAGCCACGCGCGGCCCGCGTTTGCATATTGCGGCTGCGGTAGGCCGCCACCGCAGGCCGCGTGTGTCTGCGATACTCTTGAATCTGTACACCTACGTTTCTCTCTGTGCATGTCAAAGCTAAAATATAGAAGTGTACGAAAAGAGGAATACAAAATACCTATGAGGAGTTCCTATGACCACCTCCTGCCTCCATCATCATCATACCAGCATGATGGTACCATATTATTGTATTGTCACCAGAATACGTGTTTGCAAAGTTTCAAATTGAAACAACTATATTTAAATTGAGTAAAAACTTAATGAGTAAGTTAATATTTACTTAAAATTCAATTCATTTATTTTAAATTTACAAAATACATGTCTACAGGTAGAGTCCCAAGGCAACAATGCATAAAACAATGGCTTATAGAAGTGAGTTATAGATAATGTGAGACTTAGATGTGAAGCACATTCATAGCAACATTTTCATACAAACGTGGTATCTTTGAAACCTTGGTTCTCCGCCAGGAATTGATTGGGGTGTAGGGTTCATTTCCGATTTATATTGGTTGGTTTTGTTCACGGGAAATTCAGCTCGAGAATAGTCCAGACATCGAGAAGTTGAAATCAAAATTTTTAAAGGTTTTGATTATCAAGATACTCAAAAATGCAGCAAAATCGACCATATCTTCTGACTGCATTGACTTAGAAGGTTGATTTTTTTTCACAGCTCTAAGGGACTGCGGACCTCAGTATCTGATATTAATTTCAACTTGATACCTCCACACTGTTCTGAGAAAAATGGTCTTGACAGACGGACAACAAAGTGATCCTATAAGGGTTCCTTTTTTCCTCTTTAGAGGTACGGAACCCTAAAAAACAGCAAAAGAGGAATTAAAATGAATGGAATACCTAAAACTAACTCCACATGGTCTCTGGTCGAAACAATTCATCTGGTCAGTTGGGTGTGTATAGCTATGTGGACCTCCATCATTCACTCTCTTGATGATCATCATCAGATCACACCCCGATCAATCCCTGGCGGGGAACCAAGGCTTCAAAGTCACCACATTTGTATGAAAATGTTGCAGTCTATACAAACTTTTTGCCGGCAGTGTAAGGTCTTAGCAACCTAACAATTTCCTCTTCTCCTGCAATCTTGGTACAAATTTATTGATAACACCTTTATAAGGTTGTGCATGGTATTAGGGATCCGGGCCACGTTTACATGGAACCGCTTTGGTCAGATAATTTTGGTTAACGAATTTTTTACATTGATCTTATATAGTTTCAGCTATTATTGCGTAAGTTATTTTTTTATTTTGGATGGAGTTGTAGTATTTTGCTAGCTATCACGTTTCTAATTTTAACTAGACCGGAGTATTCATATTGGGAAAAATTATTCACTTGGGAATTAAATTATTTATATTATGTACAATAATGTCATATTTCATGATTTCAATGTGTAATATATGTAATAAAATAATAATTTCAAAAATATATAAATTTACATAATTTATTAGGTACCTACTTAATTTTTTTTACAAGTTGTAGACTTTTACTTCCAATAAATGATTGGACAAATCTAAAGTATGCCTTAGGTCCCAACAAAAAAAGTAGGTTAAGTTTATGTAAATTATTAAGTACTTATTGTTATTTATTTTCAGCTTCAAAATGGAAGCCAATACGCCGTCTTCCAAAAGCCACCGAAACAAAAATAAAAAATTCGTACTGAGATTCAGAAACAAAATCATCCTCGGAAGCAAGCCTTGTGCGCCAGATGTAGTCACAAAACGCGACGAGACTAAGGATACTCCAACAGAACAGTTTCAGAGAAAACATGATGAAGAAAGAAATTCCAATGCAGTTGCGAAAACAAGCTCCGCAGATACTGTTGATGCTGCAGATGCTGCTTGTCAACATTGCGATAAAGTATTTCCTGATAATATAGTGCTGTTAAAACATCTCCTCAAGGTTGCAGCGAAATGCAATAGTAACGACGGTAATAAAACCTCCACTGAAAATCATAGATCTGGTAACGATACTTTAGAAAAAGATGATGAGGATCATCATAGTACCCCATCGACCGCTCACGCAGTTAAACGAGGCAAGAAGCAGAAATCTGTTGAGATCGATCAAGAAATAGCTCCTAAAATACCTAAAATTGTTCTAAAAGATTGTATCGCAAATACAGATAGCGATTTAGAAGAAATTAGATACTTGCACAAGTGCCGCTACAGCAACGAAGATTTTCCTGATTACCCCTCAGCGCGAGTTCACAGAAGAAATGCACACACAAAGACAAAGGGGCGACAGAGGCAAGCGTCTGATGAAGAAAGTCAATCGGACAATGAAAATAATGAAGATGAAAGCGAGAGGCGAAAAACGCAAAAACGAAGCGACCCTCAAAATTATCAGACAAAATCTGATGGTTGTGACGACATTGAAACAAATAGATCATCCCAACGTAAATTAAAAAGGAAAACGTCCCTCGCAGCTGTTACAAATAAGAAATTTAAAGCCAGTCAAAACTACGACGAAGAGGAATTTACTGGTGAGGAACCTAGCAGTGATGAAGATAATACTGAAGTGAAAGTGGCAAAACTCTTTAAGTGCCCGTGCGGTGTTCATTATACATCGCAAAAAGCCATACAGAAGCATGTCAAAGTTTGTTATGCCTCTGATATGTCTAAACAGAACTGTAGCAAGTGCGGTATACTTTTCCCCACACATTTGCTTGTGGATCACCTTTGTAGGCATCATTCTAATTCTAACAACAAATTTAAATTTGAGGTAGTCAACGTTACGCCTAGTTTAAAAATGTATAAATGTGAAATTTGCCACTCAATGTTTTACGATAAAGCTGATTTGTCCAAGCACATTGAGGAGTGCAACTGTGACAGTGGTAGGAACCATAGTTACATCGCATCTAAGGAATGTTCTGATCCGAAAGAGAACAGGCTTTGTCTTGATAATATAAACAAGGCTAAGTTATCAAGAGAAGAAAGTAAAGAGAAAGAAGCTACTACAAACAAAGCTAGATATTCATTGCCAAAAGACAAGGTGACTACTAACGTAAACAAGCAATGTATATACAAATGTTACAAATGCGATATACATTATTTGAAATTGCCAAGTATAAGATATCATTTTAAAGTTAAACATGAGCTGTGTGCGAAAACTGTGGCGTGTGAATTTTGCGGACTGAATTTCTCTGAAAAATCAAAGAAAAATCACATTTACCTGCATCATCAGAAAATGAAATGCGAGTTGAAAGATCTACAAATCGAAGTTATTGATGATACTATGAATCTGAATGGAATGATAGAATCACAAAACCGCAAAGCAGATCCAACTGATCATGGCTCTAGAGTACCAAAAAAGAAAAAAGATGAAATCAAGAAGACTATTATAAACACATCTTTGCCGGAAAAGAAGAAAAAGCTGTACAAGAGTAATTTGTGTCCCTCACATTTTTTAACAAAACATGACCTGTACGAACACATGAACACTGATCACAAATCCAAAGAATTGTGCACGAAAATCGTAGAAGACTGTAAAATTTGTGGATACGCGTTCAGTTTCGAGATTTTGCCTCAGCACATCCTTGAGGATCATTTCGAGACTAAATTAAAACGAGAAGACTTTCGTATCATCAGTAAAAACTCTGTAAAAGAAAATTCTATCAAAGATAATAATTTAACAAACGCAGATTTAATGACAGGACATAAAACCATACCCTTAAATAACGTTGAAGAGCCGTTAACCAAAAAGAGACCGGAAACGCCCCAATGCAATGTATCAAGAAGATGGCCACCCAGAGTTATCAATCTTAATACGTATACCAAATGTCTATATAAATGCAGAAGCTGTCCTCTACATTTCATTAAGTGTATGACTTTATATAGACACGTTGCTGATTGTAATCCAAGTTTAAATTCCAGATGCGTTGACTGTGAAATATGTGGACTTAAGTTCAGATCCCGTTCTTTGAAGCGACACCTAGATGTACACCACAAGAAAATGAAATTGAACCGTGAAGATTTTATAATAACCCAACTTCCAGGTTCTATAAAAAAAGTGTCTGGCGTTGAAACCACTGAAACAAAGCCCAGAAAACAAATAGAAAAGATTTTGCAGACATGTAATCGTAACCTAAAAGCTAGACACTACAATTTGTCGACCAAGAAATGTTTAGATAGCAAGTCGTATAACACACGACGAGATTTCACAATAATAACTAAGCAGGCAGGTAGACCAAGAAAATGTGTAATGACATCAAAAACTGGACTTCATAACACAGTTAAAAGGAAACGAGGAAGACCAAAGAAATCGTTACTACCATCTAATGAGAAATCGTCTATTAACGCGAAAGATGCCAAAAATGTTGACATCGGTAGTCTAAGAAAATGTGTAATAACATCAGAAACTGGACTTCATAACAATGTTAAAAGGAAACGAGGAAGACCAAAGAATCCGTTACTACCATCGAATGAGAAATCGTCTATTAACGCGAAAGATGCCAAAAATGTTGACATCGGTAGTCTAAGAAAATATGTAATAACATCAGAAACTGGACTTCATAACAATGTTAAAAGGAAACGAGGAAGACCAAAGAATCCGTTACTACCATTAAATGAGAAATCGTCTATTAACGCGAAAGACGCCAAAAATGTTGTAATCGGTAGTCTAAGAAAATGTGTAATAACATCAGAAACTGGACTTCATAACAATGTTAAAAGGAAACGAGGAAGACCAAAGAAATCGTTACTACCATTAAATGAGAAATCGTCTATTAACGCGAAAGACGCCAAAAATGTTGTAATCAGTAGTCTAAGAAAATGTGTAATAACATCAGAAACTGGACTTCATAACAATGTTAAAAGGAAACGAGAAAGACCAAAGAAATCGTTACCACCATCTTATGACAAACCGTCTATTAACGCGAAAGATGCCGAGAATTCTACGTTAAATAGCAAATGTTTGTACCGATGCAACATTTGCTTATTGCATTTTATGCAAGAAAATATTTTGGATAAGCATCTGCTTAATCGTAAATATAAATTAGAGCATGGATCGGTACTGAAAGCTATGTGCCCGATATGCAGACTTAACTTCGGATTAAGTTCCTTGTCTCGTCACAAACGAGTGCATCACGTGGAAATGAAGCTGGCCGTTGAAGATTTTACAATAAAATCCAAGCCTCAACTTTACGAATCAGAAACGGAAACATCCCAAGACAGGCTTAAGCCTGAAGAAACCACTAAGTATAACGTAAAAGATTTTAGTACCAATTTAGAAGAAAACACAGAATTAAAAGATAGATCTATCGATGAAACAGAATCCGATTTATCGACAACCAGTAACAAAAAGTACAGCAATTCTCTGTACAAGTGTCACACGTGTTTCTTGCATTTTATGGGAACACGAACATACTACAAACACGTAGCAGAATCAGCGCACACAGAAGTAGATGGTAAATGTGACGTTTGTGGATTATTCTTCTCTCGAAACATCATAGACAGGCATAAAGAAATACACCATAAAATATTAAAACTGAACCGTCAAGACTTTCGTATAGTAAATCAACATAAAGAAACTATTAATAGAACTGTTGAAGAAAATAAAACTATTAATGTAAGCCACCAATCTATAACTACTTCGGCTACAACTAAATCAAACCATAATATAGACATACAAAAAATACATGAAAGGGATATGTCACCAGAAAATTATGCGGAGTCTTCAAGAGACAAAATCATACGATCTCTAAATGAATCAAATGATAATACAAATGAACAAGAAATACATGTAAAGGACACAACACCTAAAACCAATACAGAATCATCAAGAAACAAAATCAAAATGGCTCTAGACACTATTGAATCGTCGACAGATGATATTAACACATTACGAAATACCATAGCTGCATTGTCAGAAAATAGAAGAAAGTTAACAGTTAGCAACACTCAAAGAATTACAGACTTAAATAATCTGCCAAAAAATGTGACGTCATTAAAAGAGGATGTAACTATCACTGGTTTATTAAATCTGGACATGGACTCATCTAAAGATGTAGCTGATTCACCAGGAATAGAGGCATTGTCAAGAAATAGAAGAATGTCTACAAATGTCCAAATCTGTGGAAATGTAACTTCAATAAATGTCACTGAGCCACCAAAGCACTACAAAAACAGGCGTGTGTTCACTGAACTATCGCGCCAGCACATGGAAACGCCAAGCGTACCCACTGGACTAACAGACAAACTGGATTCATCTAGATCTATTGACGTGTTCGAAGTATCTTCCACTATAAATGCAACTGAGCCATCCAAACAAGACGTGAAAACGCAAGGTGTATTTCCTGAACCACAAAACAAAATTAACCAATTGAGAGTCACTAGTGTTAAATCTTCACCAGAGATCGTACAGTCATCAATTCAAAATCCTATTCATAACAGTACAGAAGATAACATAAATCAAGAAGACAGCGAAATATTTAGTAATATGCCTCATTTATTAGCTCTCTCGAAAAAACATACGTTGAACGATATATTGAAATCGTACGGTAAAAATCTTTATAAATGTGAAATTTGCTCGTTGTATTTTACCCGTATAAACCATTTACAAAAACACATCTACCAAGATACTCATGATCCACAACGGTGCCGAGTATGTAGTATTTGCAAGTATACATTTAGTTCGAGAAGCATGGGACTACACAAAGATATACATCATACATTGCTAAATCTGAGACGCGAAGATTTCAATATTGAAACAAACCATCGAGCTATTCTTGAAAGTAAACTGCAGAAAGAGAATGAAAAGCTAGGTATGGTGGCTAATGAAACTAGACCTAGAGTGTTAGCTATGAATTCCGATAAAGACGAAAACAATGTGGCCAGATCTCGTAATAAAACCACAATGGATTCCAAATACCAATTTACACTTTTCAAATGTGGCATTTGCAATGTTTATTTCATCAAACATTATGTTTGGATCAAACACACGTCATTTCACGTTCCTTTACGCGACGAAGAATATACAGAGTGCAAATTGTGCGGCTTCCAGTTTACCACTTATTCATTACACAAACATATAAAGGAACATCACAAGAAAGATTTTAAGATGGAGGAGGTTTTGATTATAGAGTACCTCAAAGAAGAAATGGTGGAGAAGATCCAGACTTATTGTGTTGTAGACAAGCTCCAATCTAAACGTGTTAGCACAACAACCGAAACTGCTCACAAGACGATTGCAACGTCTGTTAATGTTACGGAGCATACAAATAAAAATAACGCTGATGCCAACTTCTGTGTCAACGTACAAAATAACCAAATAGTTATTGAAAATGTACAAGAAGCTCCAATTAACGATGCAGCAACTACAGTCGCCGACTCTCGAAGAAACGAAGAAGTCAATAAATGTGATACTACAAATGACGGTGAATTGGAAACTGACGTATGTACATCAATCTATTTTAGCACAAATAATAGCGTAGAAGTAGATGATTACATGAAAACTATTACTAAACCTTTCATTATGAGACACCATGCCTCAAAAGAACCAAAGCTATCAAATCGGCTCAAAAAAACCGTAATCAAGAGCCAGGAACATGAAACTACGATGGAAACACGTGAAATTTCGTCACAAGATAGATATATAACAACTACGCAAGATTTAGACGTCATTATAGTAGAATAACATATAAAATAAACGGACTACTGGTGTCGATCCGGAGGTGCACACGACTTAACTAAATTTAGTCTATTGTGCTCTTTTTTATCTGTAGAAATAAGAAACGGACTACTGGTGTCGATTCGAAATTTAGTCTATTGTGCTCTTTTTATCTGTATTCTGTAGAAATAAGAAAGAGCTGGCATGTATTTTAGAACTGTCATGAGGGAATTTTAATCGTCATGTTTTAAGTTGTAATACAAACAAACCTGGTGCATTTTCTTCTTTCTGACAGGACTTGACAGTTCTACAATACATTGGCTGTAGAACTGTCAAGTCCTGTCAGAAAGAAGAAGAGATGGCTCTCTTTCTTGTTTCTCGCCAGCGACTACGTAAAAACTATATCTCTCTGTCTTACGTAATTAGTCGAAAAGAGACAGCAGTATTACGTATTTACGTAGTCGCTAACTCATGGTCGCCCACAGGTCCAGTGGGACCACTTTTTCAAAATGTCTAACTCTAAGAGTTTACGGTAAAATGTTGTCTACATTGTGCCATGTTAGGCGTATCCATGGAGCAGATATGAAGAAGATACTTCGTATCTGCTCCATGGGCGTATCACAGACACGCGGCCTGCGGTGGCGGCCTGTTGTATTCCATACGCAATGTATGTGAGACTTCAGACACGCGCGACCTGGGTTTTCATACTGAAGGCGCGGCGTATGTCTGGGATACGCCTTAACTATGTTTTATTAATTTTAAGTAGGTATTTCCTTACATACTGTAAAAACATACTACGGTAAAAACTTTTTATATATATTTTTGTACTTACCTTACTTCGTAAACTTTTTAAATTATATTCACGAGTTTTAACATTGTTACATTCCGTCTTTATTTAATAATTATTTACATTAATATAACATAACATCTATGTTCAAATCCTCTGTTGTATTTAATTTTGATATTGTTTTAATTCTTGGCAAAAATGTTGCGTTTTATTTAATCTTAGGTGTTTGTAAAACTGGCATTGTATGGAAATGTGTCCTACATTGTTGCATATAGTTCATGTGTTATTTTACATTTTCTCTTTTATATTCTTGTCAAACGTTAACTAATAATGTTAACTAATATTAACTTATAATGTGATTAAATGAATTGAATTGAAACGTTCTGAGAGCCACTACCAACCGAGCTGTCTTCGAAACGAAATGTAGCCATGAAAGAAGGGCTTGCCTTAAGGGTATGTTTATTTTATTAATTCATGTGTATCTTATTAAAAATATATTTAATTTTAAATTTAAACAATGTTAAGCATATAAACGGGAAATACTAGGGCACTGTAACTGGGTTTTCGGGAATAAACCTTCGATAACTCGGTGGTAATGATAGCAGCCCCGGAATGCCAGTACCCCGAGTTTACTACGTTAATACTAGCACTACGTAAAAACTGTTTAACTCTCTGTCGTACGGTCGACCGCACATCAGTGGTAACAAAACCAGTATAAACTGGTCTCGCGTAGTATTAAAACTCCCTCATAGGCTAGGCCAGCTCAAGGTCAAAGTGTTTACACTAACGTGCGGTCGACTGTACATAATTAGTCGGAAAGAGACAGCTTACGTATTTATTTACGTAGTCCTTAGCGAGTATTGGCGCCGTAGTAGGGGGACAACTTTATGAAGAGATAGACCTTTTTTATTTTTTCGTATTTTCCGTACATTCTGTGACGTTATATGTAAGTTAATTAAAATTTTATAATTTTTTATATTGGAGTATTATTAGTAATTTTAACCACACGTATTATAGGTATAAATAGTCCGAAACCGGAGAACCAAATCCTTCGACACAGCTGAAAGGGTTAGCACGTTGAAGTGGCAGTGGGCTGGTCACATCTGCCGTAGAACCGATAACCGCTGGGGTAGAGCTCTCGAGTGGAGACCACGACTAGGCAAGCGTAGTGTGGGACGCCCCCCGGCTAGATGGAGCTGCCAGCGACTGGATGCGAAGAACCGAAGATCGAGTTCAGTAGCGCCTGGGGAGGCCTATGTCCAGCAGTGGACCAGTACGGGCTTAGTTCACCAGTATTCACCACCCCATAATGGATGCGGAGGGCCGGTCCACTGGTGAAGGCCTATCATAAATCCTGCAATGGACGTGTACTAGTAAAGAAAAATATAATTTTAAATATTTATTTTTAAAGGTAAAACTTACATGATAAGGTGTTAACTACACAAAGAGATATATTTACGTATAGTATATTAAAAAAAAATTCTACAATGTCCACTATATCACAAAGTCCACTGTGTACATTTTGAGGCAGTGGACATTCTGATAGGCGGCATTCGTGTCGATCTGAAGGAGCACACGACTTAACTAAGTTTAGTCTATTGTGCTCTTTATTTATCTGTAGAAATAAGAAAGAGATCTATAGAAATAAGAGAGAGAACTGTCAAATTAGTTAATTCCTGTCAGAAAGAAGAAAATGCACCAGGTTTCTATTGCCACTTTAGGTGTATAACAGACACACGCGGCCTGCGGTGCCGGTGGCGGCCTGTTGTATTCCCTATGCAATGTATGTGAGACTTCAGACACGCGCGGCTTGGGTTTTCATATTGAAGCTGTGGCCTGCGGTAGACCGAAGAACGCGCGTGTTTGTGACACGCCTAAAATATGGCGATTAAAAATTCCCTCTGTCTGACAGGACTAAACTAATTTGACAGTTCTCTCTCTTATTTCTACAGATCTCTTTCTTATTTCTACAAGATAAATAAAGAGCACAATAGACTAAATTTAGTTGAGTCGTGTGCACCTCCGGACCGACACGATTATCCGACTGAAGAGCCCCCGGGGCCCACCAAGCTGAGCCGGGCCGGGCCGTTCACTCCGTTGGGGACATGTTCTGCGCGGCCGCTATGAGGGTGTCGTGGATGTCCTTGGCATACGAGATCTGCAGACGCACCGTGTTCAGGTACTGGGGGTAGCTCAGCGTTGTATCCTGCGGAATTAAAATAAGCAAGAGAACCAAGGTCGCCGACATAGCTCAAAGAATTGCGAAGCTCAGAAGCGAAGGCAGTGGGCTGGGCACATCGCTCGTAGAACTGACGGCCGTTGGGGCAGAAAGGTTCTCGAGCGGAGACCACGTATCGGAACACGCAGCGTAGGCCTCCCACAAGGTGGACCGACGATCTGGTGAAGGTCGCGGGACACGGCTGGATGGGGTTAGCGTATGGCCGGTCGTCGTGGAGATCCCTTTGTCCAGCAGTGGACGTCTATAGGCTGATATGATGATGAGTTACCTGGGTGGTGGTAGGCTCCAGTCTTGAGGGTATGACGGTGAGGGGCAGGTAGTGGGCGGCCGACTGCGCCTGCTGGATGCAAGCTATCGCCGTCCGCTGCGAATTTCAAATCAAATCAACAGCCTATCAACATGTCCCCACTGCTGGGGCTCAGGCCTACCCTCTCGACGAGGGCGCTCGGGCTATAATATAGATTTGGCCATAATTCATAAAAATAACCTTGGAAAAAACTTCTATACACGGACGAAGCCGCGGAAAACACCTAGTTTATTATAATACCAGCTTTCACCCGCGGCTTCGCCCGCGTAGAAAAGTTTTTCCCGTGTACATTGTGAAACAGCGCCCTCTATGTAGGCGTTTTGTTACTTAGGGGGTATTAGTGGGCGCCCCGCGACTTTGTCCGCGTTAGAGAGTAGTCTATATGTTATTCCAGGATATAAGCTATCACTGTACCGAGTTTCATTAAAATCTGTTCGGTAGTTTTTGCGTGAAAGAGTAACAGACATCCTCACATCCTTACAAACTTTCGCCTTTATAATATTAGTGAGCAAAGTTGTCGATCACTCACCAAATGTAGCTCCATCTGGTCGCATTGGGAGAAAAACTCCTCCAGATTCTTGTCAAATCTCGCCATCGTTGCGTCTGTAGTTTTTCTTAAAAGGAGATTGAACTAAATCAGGAATTTTAATTGTATAGTCCCCGTAGAGTTTAATGGCGGCTGTGTGAAGTTAGCTGATTTCCGCGCATTGACTAATTTCAGGTGTCAAAGGGGATTTTTTTTGAGTTTGTGGCTTAGTTGCAAGCCCTTTAAGCCATGTCTTATTTGAAAACTTTCACACGATTCACTTTTAAATTTAGAGACTGTGTTTTGTCAATGGGGAGCTGTGCGGGGGTTCCGTAGAGACGCTCGTTCAATTTTAAGAAATAGTTCATTGATTCGATCAACCGAATCAAACTTTTCGAGTTTTTGGACATCTCTATGTAGCACACTATCTCGCTTACGCACACATAGACTGTAAACACCGTCAGCGATGTGCAAACAATCTGCGACTATATTCACTCAGCCGTCGAAAAGTTCTACGGGGACTGTAATACTACTAAATCATTTTAGAACAACTTTAAGCGTATCCCAGACGCACGCGGCCTGCGGTGGCGGCCTGCCGTGTCTGAAGTCTCACATACATTGCATAAGGAATTTTGAATTAAACAGGCCGCCACCGCTGACCGCGTGTGTCTGGGATACACCTTTTTTTTTTATAATGTGCCTAATCAGCATAGTGACAACTGGGGGAGGCCTTTGTCCAGCGGTGGACGTCTACAGTGATACAGGCCAAAAACGAATGTGTACTCACTGGGTATTGGAATCTGTGTTATGGTGCTGGTGTAATATTTGAGCTGCCGTTTTCAAAGTCATCTGGAAAACACAATATAAAATAACTTTGAAAGAAAGAAAGCTTATTATAAAAAAGACAGACAGGCAGACAGACAACGGAGTGATCCTTTCAAGGGTTCTTTTTTCGCTCTTTTGAGTTAAGGAACTCTAATAGTTGATTATTTGAATGACAAAGATAATAATAATGTTTTTGGACAAATTCCCACACAGCTGTTTAGCTTGGTGCTATGAAAAAAAAATTAGACTTCTAAGTCAACACAGTCAAAAGTTAAGGCCGTTTTAGCTGCATATTTGAATATTTTGGTCATCAAAACCTATGTCGTACTTCCGGTTGACCTGGAACCATGAAATTTGGCAAGAAGCAAGGTCTTATAGCACAAGTAACGGAAAGCATCCGAAATCCGTAAATTTATAGTTGTTGTAAATTTTGCATATAAAAAAAAATACATGTGAAAATTTTGGATATTAAATTATTGTCGGTGTGAAACATAAAAATAATTGGAATCTTTGCTTTATTCAGCTTTAAAACAAGGAATTAATAAATACAGAAATAAGTGACATGCAGAATACTGTTTTTTATTTCGTCTCATTCTTCTTTTAGCAACAAAATCAAATTCAAATTTTTTCAAATTCAAAAGTATTTTATTGCATGTAAGTACACTGGGTACATTTATACAACGTCAATTTTTTATCTACCACCGCCTCCAAGGTGTTATATAGAGCTGGGAAGAAGAAGCGGCGCAACAAACTTCCGCAACACATCTTTTAAAATCAAGTTTGTACATAACATTATTTTGTAAAGATTGTGCGAGGCTGAAGTAACATTAACACCAGGCATCTTTGTCATTTAGATAATCGACTGTTTTATAATAAGCTTTCTTACAAAGTTGTTGTTTAATGTGGGTCTTAAATTTTCTGTCATTCATATTTAAGATTTCTTCTGGTAGTTTGTTGTAGAAGCGTATACATTGCCCCGTGAATGATTTACTGACCTTACTAAGCCTTAACTGTGGTGGCACAAGTTTGTTTTTGTTTCTTGTAACATAAGCTGTGTTCATGTCACAGTGCCTCAAAAAGAGAGATATATTTTTGCGGACATACAAAATATTCTCAAAAATGTATTGACTGGCAACGGTTAATATATTAATTTCTTTAAACTTTTCTCTTAATGATTCTCTACAACGTAGATTATAGATCGGCCTAATAGCTCTCTTTTGCAAAATAAAGATGGAAGAAGAAGAAGTGATCATATCAATACCCATGTCAAATTAAGAGCCGTCGTTGGTTGTGCACTTGCCTCACGTTCATGGTTCCTGGGTTCGATGCTGGCCCGTAACAATGAGTTTTTCGAAACTTGAGTACGGTTTATTATAATACCACAGGTTTTTCGGTGAAGGAAAACATCGTGAGGATACCTGCATACGCCAAAGACTGGTACTTACTATTTTAAAGCGTGTGTGAAGTCCACCAAACCGTTTGGCGGACAGGGGTTTGGCACAACAATCACCCAACTACAACAAACAACCCAACAACCTTGGGTCGTCTGTGGGCACAATAGATCCCATAGGGTCGAAGTGTCGCCTGGTATTCCTGGCGCCCTAAGAAGATAAGATGTCAAATTACAGCTTTCTAGTACTAATAGTCTCTGAGCTAAGCCGCGGGCGGATGGACAGACGGGCATGGCGAAACTGGTTCCTTGTTTTACTACGGAACCTTAAAAACCAAGGTTTTTAGGTTAAGTTCACGAATAGATACTCACGGGTATAGTTTCGCGCAGGGAGCCCATGAGGCTCTTAACCTTGGTCAGACTGTCCATCTTGTCTTGCTGCGGCTGAGGAGCTGGGGCCGGTTGCATCTGCTGAGGAGACGGCTGCTGCATGATGGCTCCAGGGGGGACGTGCATGCCGGGCGCGGCGCCCGAGGGGTTCGGGGGAATGTGCATGTTCATTTGATTCATGTTTGCCAATAATTATAGTAAAGTAAGATCTTCTTTGTTTAATGGCAATTGGTCGTCAGAAAAGTAAGATACTTTCTATCAAGCAACCACAACAAATCAATATTTTGGGATGTTATTGACAACTTGATTGACAAGCGACAGACAGCCGGTTGCTGTTCGTTGATTTGTCCTCTATTGAGGACGGGCAAGGGAAGCTACGACCATACAGCCCTGTCTTATTTCTTATATATTATTTAAACCGGCGCGGCGGCGGTTACACCACGGCCTCCACAAAAACAGAGCACGACTAGAGTTAGTCGGCGATTTTCAATAAAACCGCAGCACGGCCTCCACGAAATCACAATCAGTGCCATTCGGTGATCCACATTGCAGTGCACGTCCGCATTAAACTGATAGTAGGTTTAATGAAGATTTAACAAGGGACAATCCGGTAGTCGTTACACGCATATCTATCCCACACATTAAACGTCCAAGGAGTTTTTAAGTACGTTTTGGCTTGGTTACAAGACCTATAAGTCATATCTTATTTGAATTTAGTCATATTTCTTAAATTTATTATATCGGCGGTTACAGCGTGCCCTCCACACAAACAACTTAGTCAGTCGGCGATTTTCACTAACGCACAGAGGATTGTAATACCCTAGTAACTTTAGTAGTGATTTCCAATGTACAATTTTGGTACGAGCTGAGATTGTTACACGTTTTTATTTAAATTTCCCGCACAAAATGCACAACCACATATTTATATATTTTGTAATAAACAAACTTCTGAGCACATTATCAAGCTTTCATCTGGTTAAATGCGCCCGTTGGAAAAATCGAACTGCTTTCGCCAACTTACTACGAGTATGGGTGGCGTCAGGATGGTGATATGCTGCTACCAGTGCTTATGACATTTGAAGCTGTTCCCAAAGCTTGTAAAACTGCGGCTTGTAATTGTCGTAGGGAAGTTAAACAGCCTTGCACACCAGGCTGCTATTGTAAAGGGATATGGGGACACAGGGTCTACACAAAAATGATAAAGAACCTTCATTTGACTGCTTATTTTTAATGTGTTCTGTGTACTGTGCCGAGTTAGTGACGCAGATGAAATTTATTTCTGCGCTGTAGTAATAACATATAATAGTAATAATAAACATGTTTGATAAGAAACAAATTATTGTTTCATTCCTAATTCTCAAACTGCAAAACACTTAATTATAAAAATATTTAAGTACGAAATTATAAATTATTATTATTTTAAATGTATTTTAATAAATTATATTAGTATTTCATGTCACCAACAAAATGTTACTTTAAATGAAACAGCTACGTGTGTAACTTTTTGAAGCATCGAGAATTAACAGGCGTCTGTTTGCTCTGGGAGCTGTAAATCGTAAACTAATATTCGTACGATAATAAGCTAGGTCTTGTTTTAAAAGTAAGTGTATGAAGATTCATTCGTTTCATGGCCATTTTATCATAGCTTCGGCCGTTTCTCAAAAAAATGAGAGAAACCAAGTTTTGCAAAAAAAAATTTTCATGCCGTGTCTTGACATAATATCTCATAATTTATCAGTCCTATCAAAAATCCAATAACACTCATCGTTAGAGAATTTAATGAAGATTATTTCAGTCATTGATAGGTTTCTTTTATCTCTAATAGTTTCGGAGAAAAAATGAAGAATCCGCAGATTGGGACATGTTTTAGGGTGAAAAGGGGGGAAAGTAGGGGGGGGAGGGGTTGACACCAAGCAGAATCGTGTTCGGCGGGGTCTAATTAGTCTAAAAAAACCGGTGGCAAAAAGTTTCACTAAATGCCGTTAACCGTTGAAAGGAGACGCATTTTGAGATTTTACCTCCAGTCTATATCGCAGCTCCGCCGCGCGACACAAATGTTTTTTTTTTGACACACTTCTAAGTTAAATGTATCAATAAAGTTTATGTTTCTACACTGTAGATAAATAGGGCTATTTAGACATATTTTTTGTATAAAGCATAATCTAGTAGTTTATTCGTAATCGTAGATTTTGTAAGAATTTTTATTTTTTATTTTTCTATTTTTGCGCACAACTCTCTTTTTTTCTATGAACGAGTGGAAATATTGTTCCAGAATTGAATTCCTCGTCCTTGAGTTATACGAAAACGATACCAAACACGACCTATTTGATAAACTTATGCAGATATTGACTTCAGAGTGCCGCGCGGTAGATGGCACTTTGCCCCCCCTCCCCTGCTTACCCAAGGGGGGGTACCACGTGGGTACCGGGCTAAATCAGCTCAGATGACCAGGTACGCCTGTGCCAAGCGGCTTCCTTTGTTGAAGATTTGCAAGGTTCCCATACAAATCGTGACACTAAATACCCAGCTATAATAAAAAACACAGACTACTAAGAAGATACTATAGAAAATTACAAAAATCTGCAAGCCATCTTCTTTTTTTGTTTTTTTTATTATGGTTTTTACGGCCCTGGAAACGAAGCCCTTGTAGAATGACTATATCTCTCTGAACCCACAAAACCGCTAATAAATAAAATAAATTGTATGTAAATAGAATAGGCCGTAAATATGTGCGTCAACGTTGCCTTTAAACTTTCCAGAAAAAGTAAAATGTCAACCAACCCTAGATTACAAAATTACAAAAACCTTGAAAACGTTGAAATGAAAACCGTGAATTAGGTATTTCACAACCATTACAAAAATGTAATTATTCAAAACGTGACGATATATCATAGCCCAGTGATTTACAAAGCAATGTATTACTAATGCTACACATCCACGCCCGTAACATATGGATACGTACTCCTACCGAATGTTTGATCAGTTGTTTTTGATTGTCCATTCATTTCATTTTTACGTCATAAATAAATAATTTGGCAGCGTTCCTTGTTTGTGTACGGCTCTGTTGACTCACAAACGTTCGAGACACCGACCTGGCAACAGTAGACCAGTTTATATTCGACCTTGAACCAAGCAACAGCTGTTCGGTGAGTGTCCTTTCCTTTAAATAGAATTAATGGTTCATAACAGTACCAATTTGCAAAAATTTCAAATTATTATTAAACTAACTCGATATTATTTATTTTTATCGGCGTTTCGTGGTTTTCTACCTTTCCAATTTTGCAATCCTTGCTTTCACAATGTGAGTACTACATTGCTATTGTTTTATGAAAGAAATCGTAGTGTTACATCAGTTTCTGTAATAAATAGTGAACAGTTGTAATGTCTTATATTATGACATCGGGAGCCACGTCCGCCAGAAGGTCCAGGGACGGATTAAGGGAAACATGGTGCTGGAGGACATTACACCGGTGGAAGCAAGTGGACCTACTACCAACTGCTCCTTCAAGCTCCGAGTCCCAGCCGAACAAAAATATTTTATTTTATTTATTTTTTATTTATTGTTGCTTACAAAATAAAAGAACAATTGTACACAAAATCTTTGTAACACAATATGAGAGCCGAGCAAAAACGTACCGCTAGCGAAAGTGTGTGTCCAGAGAAGCCCCAATGGACCAAACGGCCCGTGCTGGGGTTAGCTCTTGCTAATTACTGTGACAAGGTCGGATGTATGTTTTCCTGAATCCCGACTTTTGGCCGGAACAGATCCTACTAATCCTATCCTACTAATATTATAAAGGCGAAAGTTTTTAAGGATGTGAGGATGTTTGTTACTCTATCATGCAAAAACTACCGAACTGATTTTGATGAAACTCGGTACAGTGATCATCATCAACAGCCTATTAACACATCCCCACTGCTGGGGCGCAGGCCTACCCTCTCAACAAGGGCGTTCGGGCTATAGTCCACCACTCTAGCCCAGTGCGGGTTGGTGAACAATTTTAAACGCGAGTTGGTACAGTGGTAATCTGTAGGTTTTACATGGACCAAAGATCCTTACAAACTTTCGCGTTTATAATATTATTGGGAATGCCTTGTTTTACAATTTTCAGTGTTGTTATGTGTTTTGTTTACGTATCTCGAATGGCTTGGTAGCATTCCAACTTTCAATGTCAAGTCTTTATCAACGATAGAATTGTATTCACAGTGCCAATACTTATAGTACGGCTTGTACATTGTATTCAATAAATGTATTTTGTTTTAATTTTATTTATTTTTTAGCTGTAATTATATAGGTATTGTTTATTTTAAAGTTTTTATGTTGATCACTTAAATGGTACCGAGACATGGTCGCTCACTATGGGCCTCATAAGAAGGCTCAAGGTCACCCAGAGGGCAATGGAGAGAGCTATGCTTGGGGTATCCCCGCGAGATCGAATCAGAAATGAGGAGATCCGCAGGAGAACCGAGGTCACCGACATAGCTCAAAGAATTGCGAAGTGGAGTGTCAGTGGGCGGGGCACATCGCTCGTAGAACTGACGGCTGTTGGGGTCAGAAAGGTTCTCGAGTGGCGACCACGTATCGGAAGACGCAGCGCAGGCCTCCCACAAGGTGGACCGACGATCTGGTGAAGGTCGCAGGACCGGGCGTCGGTGGGAGGCCAGCAGGCCATCAGTGGACGTCTGCAGGCTGATATGACGATGATGATGAATACGAAAGAAACAAGCATGTAACCTTCACAGTATCTCATAAAGTATTTGATTGATTACATCATTATTATAGTAATCTGAAGCCGATAATGTCGATAAGCCTTTGCCTATCTGAAAAGACAAAACAAACAAAATACATAATACACGTGAAGTGAATGACCTCATAAAATGACTAATTTAGTCTTTGCATAATGTTTCTATCGAGAAATTTTTGGTGAGGTATTGCGTAAGAGTCGTAAATGTTACTCCAGCCTCGCACGATCTTTACAACCAAGTCAACAGCCTATTAACATGTCCCCACTGCTGGGGCTCAGGCCTACCCTCTCGACGAGGGCGTTCGGGCTATAGTCCACCACGCTAGCCCAGTGCGGGTTGGTGGACTTCACATGCGCCTAAGAATTCCTTCTTCGGCGTATGCAGGTCTCCTCACGATGTTTTCCTTCACCGTTTGAGAGCAGTCAGTACATGTACTTAAGTTTCGAGGAAAAACCAAGTGGTACATGACGCAGTCGGGGATCGATCTTCGGACCTTTCGATATGATAGGCCGCGTCTTATCCCCGACGCCGCTGCTGCTTTGAAATGCATGCAATAAAATTTAAGCATATACAAGATTGAAGCTAAGCTAAATAAACTCGAAAGGTCCGGAGTTCGATCCTCAGCTGAACCATGTACCGATGGGTTTTTTCTCGAAACTTAAGTACATTTACTGACTGCTCTCAAACGGTGAAGGAAAACATCGCGAGAAAACCTGCATACGCCGAAGAAGGAATTCTTAGGCGCATGTGAAGTCCACCAACCCGCACCGGGCTAGCGTGGTGGACTATAGCCCGAACGCTGAGAGGGTCGGCCTGAGCCCCAGCAGTGGGGACATGTTAATAGGCTGTTGATGAAATGTCAGTAGATACTTACAATATATAATAATTATAAAGTCATGTTGTTTCATTACAGAAGCGATGGACTCCTTTTTGAGTCTCTTCGACCCGTCGGAGGGCGGCGCGGGCGCGGCGCGCGCGCGCGCCAACAAGCAGTGGAGCAAACCAGACCAGGACACGGCCAAGAAGAAACCTGACGCGCCCAAAGGTGGGGCCAGCGCTATAAACCATTTCTTTTTTAGAATCCAGATCCTAAGATCAGAATCCAGATTTTAAGACAGAGCGGTGCGGATGCGTGGCGGTGGCGTTTTTTTTGTAATGTTCGAAGTAGTATGAAGCGCTTCACACCAAAACCGCGCGGTTTTGCCGCGATACCGAGCGTTTTTTTTGGTAATGACATTTTATTCATTAATCTCGCTAATGTGTGTTGAAAAACGTCGTATGACAAGCGTGAGCATTGGGCATTACACGTGCATCCAGCCAATGACCAACTTAGCTCACTTGTATTAAGTGGTCCCTACACGATCATGCTGCATGCAATTACGTGCTGTCACTCATGCATGACCGTCTAGTTGTAGTGATTGACGTGCATGACATGCAAACTGCGTGCTGGCCGTTGATTGACATGCAAGCGTACTCTTCACTGTACTAAGTGATTGATAGCAAACATGAGGGTCCAGGCAGAAAGGTTCTCGAGTGGCGACCACGTATCGGAAGACGCAGCGTAGGCCTCCCACGAGGTGGACCGACGATCTGGTGAAGGTCGCGGGACCCGGTAGAGGTTAGCGCAGGACCGGTCGTCGTGGAGAGCCTTTGTGGACGTCAACAGGCTGATGTGATGACAGCATGATAAGTCACGTAAACGTAACGCATGTCGTGCAGCATGATCGTGTAGGGACCGCTTTGTAATGTACTATTATCGCCGTGTTTCTCTATATCCAGGCAGGAGACGGGGCCGGAAGTGCGTTGGCAAGAGCGAGACCCTCCCCGAGGAGTCGTCATTCCTGTGCGAGCCGCACCTCAGCACCGAGCTGCTGGTGAAAGACGGCAGCTACATTGAGAGCTTCATCGAGGTCAACAAGCCCGAGGAAGGTACGATGCCCAAGCTGATGGTGATGACCTCGGCCGCTCGGGCTATAGTCCACCACGCCGGCCCAGTGCGGGTTGGTGGACTTCACAGGCCTTCTTCGGCGTATGCAGGTTTCCTCGCGATGTTTTCCTTCACCGTTTGAAAGCAGTCAGTAAATGTACTTAGGTTTCGGGAAGAAACCCATCGGTACATGGCGCGACCGGGGAAATTGATCAATGAACTTTTCTATTTCTATGTCTTTTTTTATGGTTCCGTACCTCAAGAGAGGAAAATAGGAACCCTTATAGGATCACTTCGTTGTCCGTCTGTCAAGACCATTTTTCTCAGGAACGCGTGGAGGTATCAAGTTAAAATTAATATCAAATATTCAGGTCTGTAGTCCCTTGGTGTCGTGAAAAAATCAGACTTCTAAGTCATCGCAGTCAGAAGATATGACCGATTTTGCCGCATTTTTGAGTATCTTGGTCATCAAAACCCATGGGGTACCTTCCCGTTGACCTAGAATCATGAAATTTGGCAAGAAGCAAGGCCTTATAGCACAAGTAAAGAAAAAAATCCGAAAACCGTAAATTTGTAGCTGCATCACAAAAAAAAACCTTTTTCACCTCACAAGCTTTAAAGGGTATACTTTCTCATTAGAAATCTGCGTGGAAAACCGCACCTGAAAAAAAACTTTTTAAAACTTTTCTTCTAATTTGTAGAAGGTGGACATTTAAAGAAGCGGTCAATTCTAATTGTGGTTATTATTATTTGTGGTTCTAAACCGACGAAAGGATTAAATTCACCTAGTATTTTCCTCGCTGTAGTGAGGTGAAAAATTGTGTGTTGCGCTCGGCAGCAAAGTTATTTTGCGTCTCGTACCTTGAAACCCTCGCTACGCTCAGGATTCTATCTCTAATCCTAGAATCCTAGCACCCTTCGCTTACTCAGTTTTCAATACTAGTACTCGCACAAAATAACCAACTTTGCAGCCTTGCATAACAAATTTCTATTTTTTTCTTGTACCTTTTCTCCACGCGTTTCTGCGAAAAATGGCCTTGACAGACGGACGGACAACGAAGTCATCCTAAACGGTTCCTTTTTTCCTCTTTTGAGGTACGGAACCCCTAAAAGGTTTCTACCCGTCGGGAGATAGCGTAACGCGCCGGCAGAGGGCGTTGCCTGTATACTACACCGCGGTATTGAAACGTCGCCTCCTCTACTATGAACAATAACGTACTCTAACCTAATACCAACTACTATTAACTATTTCTAAGTGTAGCCTGTAAATATGTATATACATTGTAAATAGTAGCGATTATTTAGAATGTAAGTTGAGGGTAAGAACGATTATTTAGAATGTAAGTTAAGGGTCAGAACTCGTTCTCATTAAATAATTAATTGTAGGACATCAAACTATTTTCTGAGATTTTTGTAACGCTCCGCAATGTACAGCGGGGTGTAAAAATTCCATGTTCTTTTGAGTTCCAAATGCGGCACTGTCGCGGAAAATGACCCCTTTTCACACTAAAAGATTTTGTGTGAAAGGGATCATTTTCCGCTGGGTTTTTTTTCTTTGGTTTTTCTGAAATCATCATCATCAACAGCCTATCAACATGTCCCCACTGCTGGGGCTCAGGCCTACCCTCTCGACGAGCGCGTTCGGGCTATATTATTATTTCTATATTAGTAAATTCAATTTAAAATATACTATAAATTCATTTTGTCATCATCAACAGCCTATTAATCTCCCCACTGCTGGGGCTCAGGCCTACCCTCTCAACGAGGGCGTGCGGGCTATAGTCCATCACGCCAGCCCAGTGCGGGTTGGTGGACTTCACATGCGCCTAAGAATTTCTTCTTCGGCGTATGCAGGTTTCCTCACGATGTTTTCCTTCACCGTTTGAGAGCAGTCAGTAAATGTACTTAAGTTTCGAGAAAAAATCCATTGGTACTCGGCCCGGCCGGGGATCGAACTTCGGACCTTTCCATATGATAGGCCGCGTCTTATCCCCGACGCCACTGACGCTCTCGAAAAATGCACTCTTGGAATAAATGTATTATTGTTATTACGATGCTGCTTCCAAACGGCTCATCTGATCAGTTGGATGTCTATAACGAACCTAAAGTCCTCCATCTACTCTCTCGATGACCGTCATCAGATCACACCCCGATCAATCCTTCGCGGAGACCCATGGCTTCAAAGTGACCTCGATTGTATGAAAATCTTGCCCTGTTCCTAATTATCCGTCCACCTATGTAAGTCAACTACAAACTTCGCCTCATTTATGATGTCCTCAGACCCCACGGCGGACGCCGACCGGAAGCCCAAGCGGCGGAACTCCGCGCGCAAGTGCCGCAGGAAAAAGAACAAGGTGTCCCCCGCCAAGGACTCCGCCCCCGCCGCCGCGTGGGCCGCCGAGCCGGACACGACGGCCTGGAACAACCGCTCCTCCAAGCCGAAGGTCTGCGACGAGAACATTGGCAAGAACGTCAACGACCTGAAGACCGACGACTACAAGAACGCCAAGAGGAAAAACTCTTCGGACGCCCTGGGGGCGCTTGAGGAGAGGGCGGTCTACAATGTCATCGAGAAGCTGGAGAAAGTGGGGCTGAAGGATGACGCGTACCTGGCTGGGGACTTCAACACCGAGGACTTGGAGAACGACTTCTTCTACAGTTCTGATGACGAGGAGGAGTCTTTCGATGATACGTAAGTGATGATATCAGATGACTAGCTGACCCGATCAGTGGCGTCGGGGATAAGACGCGGCCTATCATATCCAAAGGCCCGAAGTTCGATCCCCGGCCGGGCCATGTACCGATGGGTTGTTTCCTCGAAACTTAAGTACTGCCTGCTTTCGAACGGTGAAGGAAAACATCGCGAGGAAACCTGCATACGCCGTAGAAGGAATTCTTAGGCGCGTGTGAAGTCCACCAACCCGCACTGGGCTGGCGTGGTGGACTATGGCCCGAACGTCGAGAGGCCCCAGCAGTGGGGACATGTTAATAGGCTGATGACCATCCGGAAGATGGAATATGGATATGGTGAAAGGATAATTTGATGATTAACTATGTTTACCAACAAAGAGTTTGAATTTGAATATGTGGACATTATCTTATCTTGTTAGGGGCCCAGGAATACCTGGCGACACCTTGGACCCTATGGGATCTGTTGTGCCAAACCCCTGTCCGCCAAACGGTTTGGTGGACTTCACATACGCCTCAGAATAGTAAATACCAGTCTTTGGCGTATGCAGGTTTCCTCGCGATGTTTTCCTTCACCGAAAAACCTGTGGTATTACAATAGACCGTAGGTATGTAAGTTTCGAAAAACTCTATGGTACAGGCCAGGATCGAACCCATGAACGTGAGGCGAGTGCACGACCAACTAGGCTACCACGGCTCCTTACGTGGACATTAAGCGCTGGTGTCGAGAGCCGTGGTAGCGTAGTTGGTCGTGCACTCGCCTCGTGGGTTCGACCCCATAGTTTTTCGAAACTTAAGTACGGTTTATTATAATACCACAGGTTTTTCGGTGAAGGAAAACATCGCGAGGAAACCTGCACACGACAAAGACTGGTATTTACTATTCTAAGGCGCATGTGAAGTCCACCAAACCGTTTGGCGGACATGGGTTTGTCACAACAGATCCCATAGGGTCCAAGTGTCGCCAGGTATTCCTGGGCCCCGAAGAAGATAATATAAGAAGCGCTGGTGTTTGTTTGTTGGCAGCGCGTCGGAGCCCTCGGACTCCGGCGAGGAGGCGTGCGGCAGCCTGCCGCCGGAGCCCCGCTTCGGCAACGTGGAGTACAAGCTGCAGCTGGTGTCGCCCTGCGAGCGGCGCTTCCAGCACCTCGTCACGCAGGTACAGTGTACAGTCTTCGCGGTGTAGGCAGTTGTAAGGACTTCAAGGAGTTGGGATGACTAGACTGATGATTGTAAAATGTCTTTACCAAATAAAATATTGATTGACATTGATTGATTGATATTGATTGATTGATATTGGATGATTGATATTGATTGACTGATATTGATTGATTGATATTGATTGATTGATTGATATTGATTGATTGACATTGATTGATTGATATTGCATTGATTGATTGATGGCCCGGGGGGAATTGCACAAAACTCCCGTGTTCTTGGAGTCGGTGCAGGGACCGTCACCCCCGTCTAAGAATAAGAATAATGATTATGGCACTCGGGCAAACTGACACAAGAGAAAACATCATCATCATCATCATCAGCCTGTAGACGTCCACTGCTGGACAAGGCCTCCCCGACGCCCGGTCCCGCGCTAACCTCATCCAGGTCCCGCGACCTTCACCAGATCGTCGGTCCACCTCGTGGGAGGCCTACGCTGCGTCTTCCGATACGTGGTAGATAGAGGAAACATATGGGCTCCCTGAACGATCATGCGACATGACATGCATTACGCGCTGTCACTCATGCATGACCGTCTAGCTGTAGTGATTGACGTGCATGACATGCTGTAACAATATCAGCAAGTGGTGAAAGAGGCTATAAATAGTATCCTACTAATATTATAAAGGCGAAAGTTTGTGAGGATGTCTGTTACTCTTTCACGCAAAAACTACCGAACAGATTTTGATGAAACTTGGTACATTGATAGCTCATATATCTCTGGAATAACATATAGGATACTTTGTAACGCGGACAAAGTCGCGGGGCGTCCGCTAATACCCCATAAGTAACAAAACACCTACATAGAGGGCGCTGTTTCACAATGTACATGGGAAATGCTTTTCTACGCGGGCGAAGCCGCCGGAAAAAGTACTTTATAACCCGGATGAAGTCGGGGGGCATCGGTAAAGGTGTAATGAAAGGTTGTCTGGAAGAAATCGGTCTTAGCGATAGGACCGCCCACATGTACATTACTGTATCTGTTTTTTCTCTTGTCTGTAATTTTTTAATGTGATTCATCATCATCTACAGCCTATTAATGTCTCCACTGCTGGGGCTCAGGCCTACCCTCTTAACGAGGGCGTTCGGCTTATAGTCCACCACGCTAGCCCAGTGCGGGTTGGTGGACTTCACATGCGCCTAAGAATTTCTTCTTCGGCGTATGCAGGTTTCCTCACGATGTTTTCCTTCACCGTTTGAGAGCAGTCAGTAAATGTGCTTAAGTTTCGAGAAAAATCCCATCGGTACATGGCCCGGCCGGGGATCGAACTCCGGACCTTTCGATATGATAGGCCGCGTCTTATCCCCTACGCCACTGGCGCTCTATAAATGTGCTTATATAATGTTTCTTTTTATAGCTAGGGGATAAAAGTTGTAATCTTCCAAAAAGTGTATTGTATTGAATTGAATGTAATTTGGTGGTGTGTGTTGTGCGCAGCTGAAGTGGCGGCTGCGCTCCGGCGGCGGCGGCGCCGTGTACGTGGTGGGCGTGCGCGACTGCGGCGCGCTGCGCGGGCTGCGCGCGCGCGCGCTGCGCGGCTCGCTGCGCACGCTGCGCCGCATGGCGCTCGCGCTGCACGCCGAGCTCACGCACGTCACCGCGCGCCGCGTCGCGCACCGCCGCGCCGTCGCCGAGGTCTACATCAGGAAGGTGAGCCTGTAGACGTCCACTGCTGGACTGCCGGTCTCCCCCAAGGATCTCCCCGACGCCCGGTCCCGCGCTAACCTCATCCAGCCGGGTCCCGCGACCTTCACCAGATCGTCGGTCCACCTTGTGGGAGGCCTGCGCTGCGTCTTCCGATACGTGGTCGCCACTCTGGCTGGTCTGTTAGCGTAGTGGTAACGACCCTGCCTATTGCACCAAAGGCCGCGGGTTCGATTTCCACCCGGGACCAGCATTTTTGTGTTGAGCATAACTGTTGGTTTTTGGATTCTTGGTGTTTGTATGTATTTAAGTATGTTTACCGCCGTACGTACCAACAATCGATGTGCAAACAATCTGTGACTATGTTCACTCAACCGCCAAAATGATTTACGTGGACATCGACCTTTTGCGGTTGTATCGGTATTTGGCCTGCGGCCTACTGTATTCCCTATGCAATGTATGTGAGACTTCAGCCACGCGCGGCTTGCGTTTGCATATTGAGGCTGCGGCCTGCGGTAGGCCGCCACCGCAGGCCGCGTATATTGATGCTCCTCCAATGTACAGCTTAGACTTGTATATATTTCCAGCTGGCCGACACGCAGCAGAGCGTGGAGCTGCGGGTGGCCGTGATGGGAGCCAACGAGGCTGGCAAGTCCACGCTTATTGGCGTTTTGACACAAGGTACTCATTCATTCATTTCGTTCATTCATTCATTCCGTTCATTCCATTCATTCCGTTCATTCCATTCATTACATTCATTTCGTTCATTCCATTCAATTCGCTCATTCCATTCATTTCTTTCATTCCATTCATTTCGTTCAGTCCATTCATTTCGTTCAGTCCATTCATTTCGTTCATTCCAGTATTTTCGTTCGTTCCATTCATTTCAT